>CM062291.1:375551606-376151606 GCA_031216915.1 Pictodentalium vernedei
CATTGCCTCATGTTTGTTCGGTATTTCAACCAACGTACTAAAATACTAATATCTGATTGGTCGAAAAGAATTCGTCTCTGACTAAATACCCAAACAACACGCTACGGCTAATTATTTTGAACTGAACATTTGACGAGTTGTTTGGTTTCTGTGGATGCTAAGCAATGTTTTCTTAGCTGTTGAATACGAGAAGAGTCCAAGTAAAGAATCCACCTGTTTGGACAACATGCGGGAGGTCTGACTCTCACATAAGTAAATTATGTCTGTTCTGTGAACTTCATCATGAGAAGTTTATAGTACGAGATCACAGTGTGAAGATGTTTTAAAATGAGTGGTGCAAATAATTCACACACTATGAAACCAGCTGTTCACTTACCTAACCCCCCCCCCCCCCCCCCCCCCCCCCCCCCCCCCCACGAAAGTAACGTTAATTCAAACTATTTGACTTTTCAATGGAAACTATAGTTCTAATCAGGTCGGTAAATGTCTTCAAAGATTGAGGGATTGATTGACTCATGTTTTCTCAACCAGGATATGAATATGTTGATGGTTCTCACGTACACGTATTAACGATTCTTGGCGACAGAGCTGAGCAGTTCGTTTTTTTATTTGTTTTTTTTTTTTTTTTTTGGGGGGGGGGGGGGGGGGTTCTTTCCGGTTCAGTTCCGGTTTTTAAGGTAAACTGGAAAACCGAACCGCAAGACATACCAAAAACTGGCCGAACGCTTTTATTATGCACATTGCCAAGAATATTGGTATGTTTGCATAAACTGATCAAACTATCTTACTTGGCGGGGACAGGACTTTACCCCTATGGATTCTCGTCACTTAGTCAGTCCGGCCAAGAGGCGAATACGTCGTGTTCTCTTTGTCACATCTTGTTCCTTATTGACTCGTCCGCCGGACGAGTCAATGAGGGGGAAAATGTGACAATGAGAAGACAACATAGATTGGGCAAACTGCATCCATTTGACATCCTAATTTATGTTTTCTTATCACTTAATAGGCTTAGCAACTGATCCCCAAGAATTCCTTAGCATGATCAAAGTGAAGTTAGGCGATCCCCACGAACTCCTTAGCATGATCAAAGAGAATGAGATTCTTACAGAAATGGCTTTTTTTGTGGTGAGTGGTATCGTACAAACCATTGGGCATTTTTTTCCTGAATGAGGAGCCTGAATTTATTTATTTATTTATTTATTTATTTATTTATTTATTTATTTATTTAACGACAATTTCGACAGCCAAGGCCACCTCGTACCGGACAGTTTTACGAGTGGAGGAAGCCGGAGTACCCGGAGAGAACCTCCGAGCAACGACGTGCAACTGCCAGACTCACCAATGTACGAACTCTACACAAATAATGTTAGCATTGGATAAAGACGATCAGTACACCTAAGTACACAGCGTCACCGTACCCCACGCGGGCAATCGGGATGAAGTGCTTTCCCCAAGAACACAACGCAGTTACCCTGGCAGGGAGCGAATCGTTGACCTTTCGGTTTGAAGTTCAGTGCCGTAACCACTGGGTCACCGTGCTCCCCGGGAGGAAGGAGTGGAGCCTGAAGTGTTATTTACTGTATGTTTTAAACAGTAGAAAAAACTGACCCGAATCATGATTTTTTCCTGAAAACCAACCGAAACCAAACCTGAAATATCAAAACCGTGCATTGGACCCAGATGTGGTGTCATAGTCACGTGCCCAGTTATGTCTTGTGGGGGTTGCCATGGTAATCCGCGTGAGCAGCTATATTGTGACGTTACTGTCATGGTGATACGTAGTGTCAATGTGCATGCGTAGTTGGAAATTCGGAGGGCAAGTCATGAGTAATTGGACATTCCACCTATCTGGTTTTTTGAACTGCTTTGGTGATGCTGATGTCTCCTTTACTTCCCCAAAAATCCAACTCGGTTTCAAATCGGTAAAATTCTAACTGTTACTATTTACAACTACAGTGTACGCAATATCGAGCTTCATAAGTATGCATGATGTCAATCGATGCGGGATTTCTTTAGCACGATTACTTGTCGTAATAAAAAAAATCCTCAAAATGCACTTCAAGAAAATCACATCATGAAAAATCATAATCCTGAGTTGATTCCATCATTCAGTTACAAAATGCTGAAACATCGAAAACTGATCACTCCTGCATAAGATCTGATTTAATGTCAGGACAGTGTGAATTGCTCAAAGTTCTGAGCTTGAGCATCTGTTTAGCACATATTCATTTCCCTGAATAAAACCAAATAATAATAAACCTGATAATTCTGTCATAAATGTGTTGGCATTTCAGTTACTAGAATCAATTTATGCTCCTTTCATGGCTTCATTTTCAAATTTTTTCTCGGTAGTGAATTTCCAACTGAGGAGGGGCCGGCGAGATCCCCCTCCCGGTCCCTCTCCCAGTTGGAAATTCACTACCCTACAGCCCCCCTCCCAATCGAAAACCTCAAGCCACTGCCCTGATTATCTTTCACGTGAAATTATTTGGTCTGTATGAATTGTTTAGTTCTTTGTGAAATGTCTTTGCAATGCCGTCCGCCGTTTATATTTGATGAACAGTTGGTGAAAAAAGAGGTGATTGATTCAATTCTTTTTCCGAAACAACTCACCCACAATGACTTGACATCAGATGTCACGCATTTATTAGACGTATTGTGAGCGATATTTCGTAGTGAGCTATTTAATGATGATTATGCGTTTAACTAATTTTGTCATTCATTTTTACAAACATTATTTTGTCCTATATCTCTCAATATCAGTAACCCAATGTTCATGGACACGCAAATACATAAGATAGAGCCTTAAAAACGAAGAGTGTGTTACACAATGTATTAACCCGTAAACATCCTGATATACAGAGATTATCATGTTAATGTGCATGTCCTGTGATTTGTGTCAGATTCGGGGTGGTGTCCAGAATGGGATCTCAACGAGCTGGCTTTGCAGGCGAGTTGCGATCCCATTTTTGGACACCACCGAGAATCTGATACAAATCACAGGACATGCCCATTAACATTATAATTCATTTATCTAACAATTCTTTCACATAAACAGATTAAATCTTAACCCTTTACCCAACGTAACGGCCAAAACCGGCCAATGCTATTCTCAAAAATCGCCAATTAATTTTCATTATTTTTTCATTTTTTGTCTCAAAAACATAGGTTATGACCCCTCGTTGGAACGAGATCGTCGAGCTCGTTCCAATGAATGGTCATAACCTATGTTTTTGAGACAAAAAATGAAAAAAATTAGTTATTCAAGAATTTTTTTTGCAAGTGTCGTCTGCTTTTCATGTTAGGTAAAGGGTTAAATTATTTTTAAACATTTTTGGGACATTTTCGTTTCAACACCTGAACATAACATAACGAAGGGATGCGCCTGTTTTGAAAATATAGTGGGCGTCAATTCCAGGGTCGGACCAGGCAACAATGCTTTGGCTCGTCTGAGGAAAAAAACAGACTTTTACTCCAATGAAAACCATTTCCTGCCATCTTCGACTATAGATCACATATTTTTCAATTTTTCCCAATAGGGAGTGTTTTTTTGTGATCGACATGAGATGAATGACGTATTCTACTGACTAATTCCATTTGTTTATAAGAAGGTCGGTTTTCACGCTGTCGGGTGCCAATTTTGGCAATTGCACTAAAAATTGTGAAGTCGCCACAAAAATCTTCGTTGGCTAAATTCTGGCAACCAATAGTTTCGTTCACTTGTGAAGGAAAGCCACTGCGGCAGTGACAAACACGATCGATAACGAAGCCAAAAAAAAAAAAAAAAAAAAAAAATTAAATTCTTTTGTCAATAAGGTGTTAGAAATACTTTTTGGTCGAACTTTCAAAGTTAATTATCAATGAGTGGTAATGAAGCATTGTTTTTTTGCTTCATTAAAACATTATAGGTTATCAACTTTACAAAAGCAGCATTTAATTAGATAATTACTTCATACCGTCGCGAGTCACTCGCGACGGTTTGAAGTATTTATCTAATAAAATGCTGCCTTTTGTAAAGACTCGCGACCCGCTAAGCCTAGTGAATTAACAGCAAAAAGTCGATTAATTTGTTATTATCTTAGTGCAACAACAGGTATTCATGCCAACCACAATCAGCCTAACCATTTATTGAATCAATGGCATATAGATATAACTGGATGACCGCCCTTTTTGCTTATCGATGATTTCGTTAGAACTTCCGAATTCTGTCGGATTGTTTTCCGTGACCAGTCGTCCGTTTACTCTGAAAATAATTGCCAATTCATTTTTTAACCCTTTACCTAACATGAAAAGCAGACGGCACTTGAAAACAAGGGGTCATAACCCTATGTTTTGGAGACAAAAAATAAAAAAATAATGAAAATTAATTGGTGATTTTTGAGAATAGCACCACCCGGTTTTGGCCGTTTCGTTGGGTAAAGGGTTAAAACTCGATCAATTTATTTGGATAAGATAGCGAAGTACACCCCCCCCCCCCCCCCCCTCCAATTAGCGTTTTAGCACCAAGACAATTTGTGTGGGCACTAAAATCTTCAGAAAAGCATAAATGTGGCACCAGACAGTTTCGGACCAACGTGAAAACTGATGAACGTGTTGTCTATCATGGTACTTCAGTACGTTAGACATCTGCAGATTATGAATCATTGGTGTTAGAAAATCGCGATTGGATCGACATTGTCAGTGGAGAATGGCTCGAGATTGGTGGGAGACAGGTTCCAATGAGAAAAGCTAAGAACGTATCTGCAATAGACTTTTAAGGTGATAGCTTGAATTTACGATTTTGTAGTTTAAAAAGTGTATATAATTTTGATACTTTTTCTCGCTTAGTGTAAAAGCGTAAACATAGGTATGTGCTGTGCCCCGAAAAAAACGTTTGTCAAGTAAGCCATATGTGTATCTTAACAGAAATAAATGAGACAAACGTGATAACTTTAATGGAGAGGAATCGCAATAGGCGTCTGTAACGCCAATTAGTGCTTATCTGGTCTGAAACAACGATCTTTCCTTATAAGCTTCAAACACAAGATATTCGTTTAGCCACCCAAGGTAATCAATCATCTAATTATATGGTCATTAGTGTCGATAATCGCCTATTCTTTCGAAGCGCACGTGTAATGTCTGTGTAAAATGCACTTCCCCAATTTCTGACAGGGTGCTGTCAGAAATGTCAAAGTATAGCAAACTTGAAAGAATTTGAAAGATAATTTTAAATTAAGACAGATCTGTAGCGGAAAGTTCAAGAGAAGAAACTAAAATGGAAATTAATGTTCTGGCGACCGAATAAAAGTCGGGGGATTTTCTCGAAACATCCATTCCAGTCTGAAGGTGTAAAACTGTGAGTCGTTGGCGATGAGCTGAGGATGTCCCGTGCCATAGGTTAGAGGAGGTACCGCATCGGTGCGAAGGTATAGGAACGTTTTGATGTAAGGGGAACCACATACCTTATATTTAGAATAGGAACAGTCGTGGGCCAATTCGGTGGCCATATATGAGTATAGGATCAGACGTAGGAAGTACAACGAGTGTTGGTGTTTAGGCAGACGGTATTACCTGTAGAAGGCAATCCCTACTTAGATAGAGTAGGCTTTGTCTCTATGAACATTATTCTGAGATAAACGGAGGGGAGAACTTAACCCCCTAAGTGACGATTGCTTTAGTGAAAAGCGTTCAGTCAAGTGACGATACATTACGTCCCCTGAGTTCCAATGTGTTCTATGTGCCAGTAGGCACATAGAACACATTGGAACTCAGGGAACGATTAGTGGCCGCGCGAAGGCAATGGTAGAGTGACATTCCGTCTCATGTTAGAGGAAAGACATCCAAACAAAGTAACAATACGTTAGTGGCCATGCGATGGCAGTGGTATAGTGAAGTGCCAGTTGTTTGAAATTGCAGTCAGAGGCCAAAGACACTATTGAGCTGAGAGGACCAAACACCAGCGACAAGGAAAGGGCACCAGTGACAACAGAAAACGCGGACCCGCAAAGTGACTCAAAAACTGTGTGGGTGGAGTGTTATTGACGTTTGTGTTATTCACTGGATTTTATGAAACTTACAAATTACCATATTTTTTCTATATGTATTAAAATTGTTAATTTCAGTGAACCCCTGTTGATTTATTCTTTTTCGGAAAAAGTCATTGACCCCTTCAGGATAAGAACCACCTCAACAAAAACGAAACGGACGGGTTCATCACGGTGAGACATACGTTCACGCACGGATTCAGGCGACACTCGTTGAGTTTTGGCTGAATACCCGGAGGGAATCTAATTTCCCTGCAACATCAAAGCTCCGTTTTCGTCATAGAGTCTCCCGTTAATATTGAAGTCCTTATCTTTCAATATCTACTTCCAGGATAACTATAGTTAACTTTTTAACCATTTCAAATACTGTACCCAAGGAAACGCTACCTCTATAAAATTATTTTATGAAGCACAAGCTTTCTGCAAGCTTGTGGAAATCCCGGGAAGTCTGCACCCAACAGTGCTACCGTAGTAAACAAGTTCTATTTGACTAACAAAATTACAGGACATCTTATCAAATACGCCTGGGAGAAGTCATCCGAAGTTCATAGAACTGGTATAAACAATTCGTTACGTTTGACTTTATACTGGTGTTGCGGTCATATTATAGCCATTACTGCACTTATTGTGATGTAAAATATCTGTCTTAGCTTAAAGGCCGCAACAGCGAACGCCCGATAATGAAATAGAAGCCATTCGAAATCATATTCTAATTCTGGCAACTCAAAGATTAACCCTTTATCCAACGCAGACGATATCAAAATTTATTAATTTAAATATCATTTTTTGAAATTTTTCAAAAAATTTCTACAAAACCATATCATGTGACCCCTCGTTGGAACCAGCTCGTCGAGCTCGTTCCAACGAGGGGTCACATGATAATGTGTTGTTGAAATTTTTTGAAAAATAATATTTTTTCAACTGCTGAATTTGCATATTACGCGGGCGGATGCGGCCGATTCGTTGGGTAAAGGGTTAAGTGCAGCAATGACAATCAGCTAAAAAGTACAGATTTATACATCTTACAACATAAATGACTGTTCTGTTCTATGTGATTACACGGACCTGATAGAAAGCAGCATAAAAAGAAAAACAATGGTGAAAGCAGTGGAATTATCGCCAATGATTATAAATCACAATTTCAGTCGAAATTTACCACTAGAATTCGAAACACCAAGAGGTGTGGACAATGTATACTGTCACAATCACTCGGAAAACAACCCAAACTTTATTTATTTGATTAATTTCTCTCCATTCACGTTCATGTCATTATGGTTTGTTTTTTTGTTTGTTAACCTCTGGCAGTAGAAAAGCTGTTTTTAATCAAGCGTTTATTTATAACTTTCCATCTTCAGAGTGATTGCACGCTAGGTGTATTCTTCCGAGTTATGTTTACCACTTCGTCCAGAGTTCCAATGTGTTCTATGTGTCAGTAGGCACATTGGAACTCAGAGGACGACTTCTCAGACTTTCCAAATACATATTCCTTACTTGTTTTGACAGGCTGTCCAATATCAGTACTTCTGCACTTATTAAGTTTCGACGACTTTGTTGGGTGTTCTTATTAATATATAAATGCTACAACAGACCTTTTCTATCGATTTCTGGGTGTTTATTTTTTTTCCTTGTAGTGCACGTAACAAAACACCAGGTTTTTAAATGATCAATATTAAAAAGAGCTATAAAACTGTCTCTTGATATGTTTTCAAATGAAACGTGTTCTCTCCTCATGATCAAAACTTAATTCTTGTTGTTCAAAAATCTGCTGATAAGTCCCCCAAGAGTGGGACCCTGCAGTGTAAATAATTACCGTTAAGACGCCGCAAAAGTCAAACAATTTGATGCCGGTACTGCCATTAGAGACGTAATTGTTGTTTGGTAGTATAGCCACCCCCCCCCCCCCCCCCACACACACACACCCAATCCACCTAGTCGCTATATAGTAGGGAAGAGCACTATTGCACAATAATTCACATTGGCTGACAATTTTCGTCGTTGGAAGAGATTTGCACGAAAGTTAGCGCCCCTCAATTTTCTAAAATTGTCAGAAAATTTAACACTAAGGTTATGGAGATTTCATACAAAAATCGAAATTTCGAAATGTTAACCAAATTGTATCTTCGATGTGAGCATCATTTCACAAAGTTCGGGTTTTTTCCTATAAAGTGGTATACAGCAGCTGTTTTTTTTTTAAATTTTCCCAATCATTTTCAACGTTTGTCGATTTTTGTCTCTGTTTAAACCCATTTAAAATTGAAACACAGCCCCCCCCCCCCCCCCACCCTCCTGTACAGTAAACCTGATGACAGAAGAAAAGTTAAAGCGGTGGACACAATGTAGGATTTTGAGAACATCTCGACGATTCGAAAATTTACGAATCAGCACTAATCGAATCGAATCACTTCGGGACAATTTCGAATCGAATCGAATTTCGAAGCCTCACAATTAAAAAAAAACGTGGCACTCCGCCACGACCTTTCCCACGATATTGCCGATTACCGCGGCTAATTATGGTGAATTCCTCTCCGAGAATCTTAGGTATGGGAGTAGTATGTAATGTGGTTTTCACCTCTTGGTTGGGGGACCCCGGTGGGGGACCCCGGAACTGACGTCATGTCACGTGACCTAGTGGCGCCATGTTGTGTTGTCATGGTAACCCGCATAAGCGGCCATCTTATGACGTCACCCCCATAGTGATACATGATGTGTGTGCGAATGCGCAGCTCGTGTTGTTAGGGTTATACGTGTTTTCGTCGTCCATTTTGTATACTGGAAGCCTCCATCTTGGTTTCTATGGTAGCATGTGGTTGCTATGTTACCCAAAGGACTACAACAAGACAGGGGTATGTTCGGTGGGTGTGTTCGATTGAATCGGAATATCACGAACTAACACAAACAACCTGGAAAGTTGTATTATTTCGAATTCTTCGAGAATTCTCTGCTTCTATCTATCTATGTAACAGTTTTCGTCTGTCTGACCATGTTCGTTTGTCCTAGAGTATACTCCAGTAGATTAGAAGAGCCTATTAACTGGAACAGCTTTGCTTATTATTGCTAGATTTAGCTGTTCTAGTATGTTCTTGTTCTGTCCCTATTCCGAGTACTCTTATTGTTTCATTTATCTACATCACCCAATCAGTTCACTAACCAATCAGATTGCTTGATGTCCCATAATCTGTATGCAGAGTTATCTCCCTTATGAATGAAATGTTATATATTGCGGTTTTTTATCAACTACCCAATAGAAGTACCCGGATGAAGCATAATGTACCCGGATGTAAAAACCCGTATGACAAGTATTCTCAAATACCCCAATACGTATCCTTAAATTAGTATCTTATAAAAGGTATCCTCGATAGGTATCCTCAAATAATACAATACCAGGCCATAGGTATCCTCAAGTACCCGTATGTGCCTATGTGCTAGGGCACAGTGTGTCACATCGTGCATTTTCACATAAGCACATATGACAAAAAGGGGATTCTCTATAAGGTATTCCCGATAGGTATCCTCAAATAATACAATACCAGGTTATAGGTATCCTCAAATACCCGTGTGTGCCTATGTGCTAGGGTACATTGTGTCACATTGTGCCTTTTCACATAAGCACATATTGGCACATCCAGCATGTGCCTATATGCTACGGCACATTGTGTCACATTGTGCCTTTTCACATAAGCACATATCGGCACATCCAGCATGTGCCTATATGCTACGGCACATTGTGTCACATTGTGCCTTTTCACATAATCACATATGACAAAAAAGGGATTCTCCAGAAGGTATCCTCAAATAATACAATTTCCAGGTCTTAGGCACCCCTTTTTCTGAAAAGAGTCGTATGTGCGAGTCACTCAAACGAGCAATTGCTCGATAGCTCATTTGCTCAATGGGCTTCGAGTCGTTCGAGCAATGACTTTTCAGTAACTGCTCGATAGCTTATCGGCTTTGAGAATGATATAGGTTTTCTTATACATAAGGGAGATAACTCTGCATACAGATTACAGGAAATCAAGCAATCTGATTGGTTAGTTAGCACCAGTAAAGTGAACTGATTGGGTGATCTGGATAAATGAATCAACAAGAGTACTCGGAATAGGGTCAGAACTTACAAGAACGTACTAGAACAGCTAAATATAGCAATAATAAGCAAAGCTGTTCCAGTTAATAGGCTCTTCTACTCTACTGGAGTATACTCCAGGACAAACGAACATTGTCAGGCAGACGAAAACTATTACATAGATAGATAGAAGCAGACAATTCTGAAAGAATTCGAAATAGTACACCTTGTAGGGTTGTTTGTGGTAATTCGTTATATTCCGATTCAATCGAACACACCCTCCGAACATACCCCTGTCTTGTTGTAGGCCTTTGGGTAACATAGCAACCACATGCTAACATAGAAACCAAGCTGGCGGCCTCCAGTATACAAAATGGACGGCGGAAACACGCATCATCCTAACAACACGAGCTGCACATGCGCACTCAAATCACGTATCACTATGGGAATGACGTCACAAGATGGCCGCTCACGCGGGTTACCACGACAACACAACATAGCCACTGGGTCACGTGGCATGACGTCACTTCCGGGGTCCCCCAACCTAGAGGTGAAAACCATATTACATACTACTTACGGGTACACAAGAACCGTGGAGCAAACATCCCCCCCTCCCAGAAAAAAAATATATCTGCAGTTAGTTATGTGTATTACTGCTACCTTAAACCTGCACGGTAAAAACCTCTCGTTTCTTTACGGCGTCGAACTATTTGTTCTGAATTAATACTTGATTTAGCTTAATTTATTCTGTCCAACAGTTATAAAGAGTAGAGAAATTAATATATCGTCCCTTGAGTGCACCAATGCACCATCTGCACTGTTTTGGCATATCAGGTGACGTCTTGCTGCACTCAGGAGATGATGTGCAACTTGAAAATATTAATCTCTCTCTTTTAAGTATTCATTCTTCCAAGAAAGTCAACTTTCGACCTGGAGAATGGCATTTTAACACCCGACAATCTATTGACTCGTGACAATATGCCATGCAAAGACCCAAACTCCAAGCAGTTATCTCCCTTCGTAAAGTCGCGAGTCAGTTGGTCAAATTGCAAGATTCTTGCGGATTTTGCATCTGCGGTAATGGTTCTTGTATATTTCACTGAACATGTTTTGAAGAGCTCCGATTTAATATCAAGAGAAAGAATTTTAAAAAATATTTCTGGAATCAATGATACATTGGGAAAAGCGAAATATATATAGTGCAAGTATGAATGTACAGGTTATGAGTGCAATTTGTAAATAAACAACACCAGCACATGACATCAAATTATCTTTATGCCTACTCGATTTTTAAACCTTTTTGAAAGAAGGTGTCCTCGGTGAAGACAGACTCCTTATTATTCGTTTTGCTTTTGTTTCTCTTCTCAGAAAAATTTCCGAATTTTCCTCAAAATTGAAAAAAAATATATTAAGTTTTCTTATGCAGTTCTCCATATCGACTTATCGTAATATCATTCAAGAGGACTGTGTTTGTCACTTCTTCCCCATGAATTAGAAATACAATTTTTATCACAAATGACCAGAAATTCCAGAAACAGTTTTCTATACGTGACTTTTGTCATAAGTTAATAGATTATCGGGCGGTGTAATTTTGACAAAATTAACCCTTTACCCAACAAATCGGCCGCATCCGCCCGCGTAATATTCAAATTCAGCAGTTGAAAAAATATTATTTTTCAAACAAATTCAACAAAACCATATCATATGACCCCTCGTTAGAACGAGAACGAGGGGTCACATGATATGGTTTTGTTGAAATTTTTTGAAAAATTTCAAAAAATGATATTTAAAATAATAAATTTTGATATCGTCTGCGTTGGGTAAAGGGTTGAACTGGTTAAAGATAAATACCATTCCTTCTGTTTTTTACATTGAATACTAGCACTTGCCAATTAGAATTTCATATGACGACACACTAGGCAACAACAGTGATAATGACTGACAACTGGTTACCAGAAGTTTAAGTTTAACCGTACAATTTTATAGTTATTTATTTCACAATATGTGAATCAGATACTGACAAAACTTCACCAGGGGCGGATCCAGGAGTTGTGATTAGAGGGGCGCTTGAGGGTGCAATCCAAATTTGCCGAGGATCCGGCGGCAGCCACGGTCCCACTGGGTGTGTGTGAGTGTGTGTGTGTGTGTGTGGGGGGGGGGGGGGGCTGTTTTGTTTATGAAATCTTGACCCACGTGTGCAGGTGTGTCGCGATCAAATCCCGAACCGATCTGGAGGGAGACCCAATTTTGCAATTAGGCGAAAAAATGGATTGGTTCCGGTTTACGTGCGGTAGTAAAATAGGATCGGTCGGGAAGATTGTTTTTTGATATTTTATTTTCATAACATAGTCGCTTAATCTTTTACCCAAATTATCGACCATAACCGACCGACGTCATTCACAAAACTCACCATTAAATTTTTATCACTTTTTCATTTTTTGTCTCAAAGACATAGCGTATGGCACCTCATTGGAACCTCATTTGAGGCAAAAATAAAAATATTTAGTCATTCAATTCTTTTTGTTTTGTGTCGCTTTCTGTTTGGGTTAGGTAAAGAGCTGAACGGTGGAAATGTCTGGTCTATTTTCTCGGTTCTCATGCATTTGATGTCAATCCATTTGTATCTTCCGATATTACTTTATATGGAGATAACATTTATGATAAGTGCTTGTAAAAAGATTAGGGCGAGCATGAAAATAATGACCGATCGGTAAGCCTAAACCACCAGCCTCCTTCTCATGTTTACAATGTAACTGCCAGCCATTTCAGTTCACGAACTTTTAACTGGTAGAGTGCTAAATTATTTTTGGTCCTCAAACTTTGTTCACATATCTTTGCCATGTTATAATTTAGGGGAGAGTGCCAATAGGCACTCTCCCCTACATTATAACAAGGCAAAGCCTTACAGACTAAATAATTTCACTTTTAAAGATAATATGATACATATCCACAGAATATGAAGCCTTTAAGTCATGGTACCTGCACTTCTGAACAAAGCCCAAATATGGGCTTCCAGCACTCTACCATTTAAGAACTGCAGCTTATCAAAGCAATGCAGGTTAATTCAGGCTGGAGTTGGGTTAATCCCACATGACGTGTTATATAAAGGAATCACAGTCCGTAGCTGGTATCAGTGTTCATAAATATTTCTTTAGCGTTGATAATTAGCAGCGTATTTTCCGATGTGATTTCAATAAGTTCTCGATGCTAGGATCTGTTCTCTTAATTAATACCCTCGGGAAGTTTATGGTGTAGAACCGTAACGCTCATTGTGAAATTTTTTGTGCATCGTCAAAGATTTTCCATGCATATTGCCTTTATAATGATCTAATCTTCTGTTTTATGCAGTCTTCGATATGGGTAAGGTGTCAGCTCAAAAATTATTGGTTTAACAATTTGTAATGGGAATCCTGATTGTTTTACCTTCAAAACAGCTTTTTTACCACCAATTATTTCCCCAAATTTCACTCTTCAAGGCTTACATCAAATTTACTGATAACTGTTTTACAACCAACGCTTGAAGCGCCAATAAATGTACTTTTCAGACCCGAAACCAAGAGAGGACAAAATTTCATTTTATCAGTGACATCCTCTTGGGATTATTTATAGAAAACACGTACATACACACAAAAATACAAAAAATAAATAAATCAATAAAAAATAAAATATAATAAAAAGTAAAAATGAAACTGAGATTTAAATCTCTGTACACTGATGTCAAAACAACGAAATTACAAGCAGCACGTTTTTCCCATGATGCAACACGGAATTTAACCTATTCAGTTATGTTAAATGAGCTCCGTCAAACAGGATTGAATTGGTTAAATTTCAAGTTACATCACTGAAAAAATTTACAGCTTGAAATTTTGAAATTTCAATATCATTGTACGGAGGGTTAAGCGTCCATATTCCCAAAACGTGTAACAAAGCCTGCACCCATTCTTTATACCCCGCCCCTTCATGTTGATTGTTAAAGTTCTGTCGAGTAATTTTCGTTTCCACGCATACACACACCGGGAAACGCCTTCAAAACCACTGAACAATAACACTCACTGAGTCTGTAGAGCAGCTCAAATTAATGTTGTGAACAGCCATTAGCTCTTTGTTTTTTATTTCGTTTTAACGGCATTTTAAGAAGGCGGTGACTCTAACTTGTCAGACAGTTTTACGGGTGGAGGTAGCCGGAATCCACGGAGAGAACTCAGGGACGTGGCTAGAGGTTTCCGATTGGGGGAGGGTGTAGGGTAGTGAATTTCCAACTAGGGGAGGGACCGAGAGGGGGAACCCCCTCCCGGTCTCTCCCCCTAGTTGGAAATTCACTACAGAAAGATTTTGAAACCATGGAAGGGGGGCATAAAAAATTGATCTAGTAACTGAAATGCCAACACATCTATGACAGAATTATAAGGTTATTATTATTTGGTATTCTTCTGGGAATTGAATATGTGCTAAACAAATGCTGAAGCTAAGAACTTTGAACAATTCACACTGTCCTAACATTAAATCAGATCTTATGCAGGAATGATCAATTTTCGATGTTTCATCATTTTGTAACTGTGCATGATGGAATTAACCCAGGATAACGATTTTACATGATACAATTTTCTTGAGGTGCATTTCCCGGATTTTTTGTTTGACAATAAGTAAAAGTACAATAGAAATCTCGTACCGATTGACATCATGGTTACTTATGAAGCTCGATATTGCATACACTGTAGTTGTAAATCATAACAGTTAGAATTTTTCCGATTTGAAACCGAGTTGGAATTTTTGGAAGTAAAGGAGACATCAGCATCACCAAAGAAGCCCTAAAATCCAGATAAATGGAATTTCCAACTACTCTTGACTATAGGAAATTTTGGCCGGGTGTGGTGACCCCCTCCCTCCCCCTGTCGCCACGCCCCTAAGAGAACTGGCAGACTCTCCAGCTTACTTACCCGACACAAGCAGAATTAGCTGTTATTTAATTATTTATTGGGATCTAACGACACTTTCAACCGCCAAGATCACCTCGTGTCGGCCAGTTTTACGGGTGGAGGACGCCGGAGTACCGGATGAGAACCACCGATCAACAGCGAGTAACTACCAGACAACACAACGTACTAACTCCACACCAGCAGGGTTAACATTGGTTGAAGACAAGTGCACCATCGACGTGCAGTACGCCTTAGTACACAGTGCCATTGTGCCCCAAGCTGGCAATCGGGATAAAGTGCCTTGCCCAACGACACAAGGGAGTTCCCCCTGGTGGGGATCGAACAGTGGACCTCTTGGTTTGAAGTTCAGTACCGCAACCACTGGGCCACTGGGCCACTGGGCCACCGCGCTCCCAGAGTTAGCAGTGACTAAAGGCAAGAGCACCATCGACGTACATCAGTACGCTTAACCCTTTACCCAACGTAACGACCAAAACCGGCCGAGGCTATTCTCCAAAATCGCCAATTAATTTTCATTATATTTTCATTTTTTGTCTCAAAAACATAGGTTATGATCCCTCTTTGGAACGAGCTCGTTCCAATGAGGGGTCATGACCTATGTTTTTGAGACAAAAAATGAAAATAATTAGTTATTCAAGAATTTTGTTTGCAAGTCTCGTCTGCTTTTCATGTAGATAAAGGCTTCAGTACACATAACTTACTCGTATTTGAAATCGCACTGAATTATAATTCTCTTAGTTTTTAAATTCGCGTACCCTTGTGCGCGAACTGAAAAGTGACACTTTTTATATTTATTTATTTATTTTTAAAAATGTTTGCGCATAGGAGTTCTCTATTAAACATGTATTAAATACTCATGCATATGGGTTTTTTGTATCTAGCGGGTTATGGCCACGCTTAATCATGGATGACTCCATCCTTTACATCGGTCTACAAAGCCTCTAATTCATCCCTGGCATACGACGTGTTTCGGAATATGGACAACACCTGCTCCCTGGTCACCTGAGAATTCAAATACGAGAAAGGTAAATGGAACCGGAACTTATTCCACGTCTACAAGAGAAAGCAAAGACGACGTTGATATCGATTGGAACATGTTATTTGATACTCAATAAAAAGTCATCTATTGATATCTAATGCCTTCATTTACTTTATGTGTGCGATCCGTGTTCCCAGGTTGTCAAATACGATTATGCCTAAGGGTTTCTCTGTCTGTCAGTCTGTATCAATTCGCCAGAGTTCCCTGTTAGGAGCACAGATTGACCCATTGAGACGCGCACCCGGCGCATCCACCCCCCCCCCCCCCCCCCACCGCCGTGTTTTCGAGAGAGCGACCAGAACGGTTAGAAGACTTTTCCGGTAACGATTTTCGTACAGGTTAACCGACCACTCATGAGTTGTGTGACAATCGCTTGTATTGGTGACTTCACAATATGGGAAATGTGCGCAATGTAACCTTTGTAAATCATGATGATGCCCGAGTATTTTAAGCAAGATTTTCATATGTACAGTATTTTCATTGTCTGAATGAATTAATACAAAATATTTTCTTCTAAGTCCAGACTACGTTAACCCTTTACCTAACGTAACGGCCAAAACCGGCCAGCGCTATTCTCAAAAATCGCCAATTAATTTTCATTATTTTTTTCATTTTTTGTCTCAAAAACATAGGTTATGACCCCTCGTTGGAACGAGCTCGTCGAGCTCGTTCCCACGAGGGGTCATAACCTTTAAGTTCCTTTGAAAGTCTCACCTTTTTGGTATATACTGACATTCGGTGACAGAACAGATACGTAATATGGGTGTGTGTCCAGAACATGTAGAATGTACTGTTTTTACAACAATTGTCTATTAACTGGCATAATTATATAGATAATGACTGCAGAAGAAAACACTGGTCTTCTATCGCTTTAATCTTTTGCCAGACCGCTCATCATGGCGTTAAACAGAAACGCTGCAATGGACATAAAATTCCATGCTTAATTAGCAGCGCATGAATTATTGATGGTCTGTTTAAGTGACAAATCGGTTTTCGGGGTTCTTCAGATACCTATCTTTTCGTTTTACATTCAGCCCAGTGAGAAAGACTGTCGAAAATATATACACTTTTGAACAAGAAAATCGCAACTTTAAGCTTTCACCTTGACAATTTCAACAACAATTTCTCCTCACAAATAATTAATTAATTAATTAATTAATTAATTAATTAATTAATTTTATCGCATAAGACCTAGAAACGTCTTTTAAAACCAACCCACGAAGAGTGGTAGAAAGAAGGGAACAGCCACGCCCTCCTCTCGATGTTTTATGATACAGGAGAACATTAAGTTCATTAAAGCCCGTTTATGCAGCTGCTGTTCTGGAAGTGATTGTGACATTTTTTTTCAGTTATCTCACATATATGACGTAAACTATTGACTATATTCTAATGTAAACACAGTCCTCTAGCTATCACTTAGGTTACACCTCGAGAACTGTGCTGCAGACTGTCTAAGTATGTTTCTCTTCATGGAGATTATAAATGTTTTTATTGTTGTGGTTGTAAATTTTAATTTCCAACCAAAACAATAAAAAACATTTATACACATTCCCCAGATTACAGGATATGTTATAGCACCACCATATTGATGGCTGGTGTTCCCAAATGCATTCTATCACAGGGTCAACAGTTAATATTAAAACAATATTAAAGGAAAACCAGTTGTTAACTCGTTGCTCCGAACACGAGAAGAAGATGACGCTAGCCAAAAATTATTGAATAACTAAACCTTTTCATTTTTTGCCTCAAAAACATGGATCATGCCCCTCTCATTGGAACGAGCTCAATGAGCTCGTTTCAATGAGTGGTCGTAAATTATGTTTTGGAGACAAAACATGAATAAATTAAATTTAAATACCGATTTTGGGAATACTGCTGGTCGGATATTCCTTTTATATTTTAGATAAAGGTTTAATTTTTGTGACACGTGCAATGAAAATCAAAAGGTTTAGATCAGACTCTAGCGATTTATAACAACAAATGTCTATAAACTCGGCAGGCAGAGAAGAGCCATGGGTGTTGGCGTTCCTGACTTCCTTGTTTGGGAAAAAAGTTACGAATGATTACGATAGTCTAAACAAATTGCAACAGGCTATCTTTGCCTGAAGATAGATCATTGACTTAGCCAGGCGAAATGAAGTGATGGTGTGGGGTGAGGATGGGATAGGTTTATGTTCTATACTTTCCCCACCTCTTGTTACCTTATTCTAAGTTAAGCGTTTGTATCCCCATAAGGCGAGGGTTTAGGGTAAATTTCTTTACCTTTCGTGCCAGTTGGAGCTCTTGAGGTTACGGCCCAAGTTTCAAGAATGTGATGGCATAGATTTAACAGAATGACCATGGGAATATGAGTCCGAGCAGGGGCGGACTGAGCCACGAAAAGTAATCGGGAAATGAATCAGGGTGGGATCAGGAGAAAATTTTTGTATTTCGAACTGAACGAACGTTGTTTCCTTGCTGCAGAGCGATCAATGGCAGACTAGATTGCTGGTATATCGAAAAGTTCGATATGTGGAATGCCAATGGCATTCCACATAGAGAACATTTCAATATAGGCCTATCGGGATTCTATGCAATCAGATCCATGTCGCCTGTTGGGCGTTTTCACGAAATTTCCGGCACCGACAGGTTTTGGGCAGAATCAATTTTGGGGGCCCCAGGGGCCACTCAATAGGGAGCCCACAGGGATATTTTCCGCTAGACCATACGGCCCTGAGTGCGTGAGTATATGGACCAATGTCAGGGATTTCAGGGACGGGTGGTGTAAAGGATGGAAACGTCTTCGGGACAAGTAGGAGAGAATCCCTCTCCCACGCAGTCCCCCATGGCCATTCCACTGAGATCCATCACCTCTCACTAAAATCAGACCATGTCTGCCAATGGCCGACTGAATGGTTTGTGACTGTCTTATTTGACTATACTGTGCCTTCTAACTTTTAAATTCCATCACCACTTGCCACATAATTTCAACACAAGGATCGGAGAGGACAAGCCACGTGCACTGCAAAAAATATAGGTTCCCTTTAGAACCAAAACTGGCTCTAATCTTGTCCCTGAGATGGAACCAGGTCTGTTTAAACAGCATTTATTTCAAATCAAATAAAAAATTTACCAAGATTAGCATTCAATTTTAACAGAATATTACATAAACTGAAGTAGATTCAGCACTAAACTTGGAGCTTATTCAACGCAGTCGCCAAACATTTTGAAACAAAGGAGATATGAACAGTTGGCATACCGAACCAGTTTTGGTTCTGTATAGAACCAAAACTGGTTCGATATGCCAACTGTTCATATCTCCTTTGCTTAATAATGATTTGTGACAAACTCGTATAAGCTCTAAACTTACGGTTGAAACCCCCTCAATTTATGTTTAATTCTGTTAATATTTAATGTTAATCTTTATAAATTTATTTGATTTGAAATAAATACTGTTTAAACAGAACTGGTTCCATCTCAGGGACAAAACTGGTTCTAAGGAGAACCTATATTTTTTGCAGTGTGTAACATGCTACGCTTTGTGGTTCTTGAAAGCTTTCTCGAAAGACTGTATTATTTCAGACCAAAACTTAATATTCAAATTAGCATATCATCCCTTAAGCAATGCATAAATTTTGAAACTCTTCTCGATTCTTTCAACACAAAACAGGAATCAGTTCTATAAATGTTTGATTAGCAGAATTTTCGCGATTTCGAACATAGAAACCAGCAGTACAAGCTCATATAGGCTGTATCTAGCCATTTAGAAAATATATTAAATAAACAATCATTGCGCGCGTTTATCTTGATTTTATCGGCTCTCCAACTCTAAGGTGTACTCCATCTCAGACGGATATTCACATTTCGGCTCTTTGTTTATTTTTGGCAGATAAATATCTACGCATATAAGATCAAATATCTAAAATGAACACATTTCTGTGAATGAAGTACAAACAATATTGTTGGAATTAGATTAGAAATTTGTTGGAGAAACAAGACTCGCGCCGTTTCAAGTTACTTGGAACATTTGTCTGGAAATATCATCTAGCGCACGTTGATTTTCGATTGTGCATATCGGAAATTATATCACCGTGCACTTTTAACCCTAGAGTGTGTTTGTGGGGGTTACGTAGAGGATTATTAGCGCGCGCAAAAGCAGCCCGAAGGGCTGCTTTGAAGCAAGCCTAATAGACAACGTGTACGTGAAATTGGAAAAACCAAGGAATGCTACGCCATCCAATCTAAACCGGAAACCGGAAGTAAAAACATGGGGAACCCCAGCTCTCGTTTTCAGAAGCGAACAAATCGAATGACGCCCCCTAAAAAGCGAACGGTGTAATGCGAGATTTCTCCATAGATCATTCCATGCAGACTGTGAATAATTTATTGAACATGCTTTTCAAAATTAAAGTTTTTCCAAACAAACTCAACTGTCGTTTGCTTTGCTGACTACATGACAGAAATTGTCGAAAAGCTAAATGTTCCCATATATGCACATTGGATTTCATCGTCTGCTGGCTGGCTGTTGGGATCCCGCTGTTGTTCGATTCTGCGGAGTATTCTGTCACGTGATTTATCTGTTTTGCATTTGCAAGTGCAAAACGCTGTTCACTTCAAACCAACACTGCGTGTTATTGGAACAAAGCTACCAAATGAAAAGCATCAACAATACGTCCGTTTGTTGTAACTTAAAAGTACGCACAGGTCGGAGTGTGGCAAAGGTCGTTTTCATTCAGTTATTACGAACCTAAGATGTCAAAGAGACATACTGTCTGACAAACGTCCACGAAGTACCATTTCCAAAACAGAAGTTCCGTTCCACAATGTATGCACCCCAGCGAAACAAAAACAATAAATTTTCGACAATACGTTTCGAGGCCAATTTTTATATTGTAGGTCTGATATGTTTTTAGGGGGAAATAAATCTACAAGACAGCATGTACATGCATTAGTTCACAACGCAAAATGTTTTGTTGGACGACCCCTTAAACACTGTTTTAAATTTTGTTAAGTTTATGTCATTATAATTTGAAAAACACTGTGAGTTGCGCGCGCTTCTTGGTTTTACCAAAGTTCATATTGTAATCCACGCGTGTGGGATGGGAAAATCTCACCCAAGGGCAAGATATTTGGGCCAGACACGAGGCTTGCCGAGTGTCTGGACCAAATATCTTGTCCCGAGGGTGAGATTTTCCCATCCCACACCTGTACCCATCTGGGATTATTTTTCTACCCCCCACCATACAGCGGTTACGTTAGCCAGAGGTAATCGGCGGTCACGTGCTGATATAATCAACTCATTTGGTATTCGTTGTTTTGAAAAACTAATGACACTATCGGAAAGGGCATGCAAAAGTTATGTATATACCAAAGGTATATACCACGAAATCAATTAGGAACGGTGGCATCTTGGGGTTTAAAGAGTTTTAGAGCATCAAACTTTGATGACGCGGCATTCTGATGACGTCAATATGAATTAGTTGGTAGCAAGAAACTGATACGATATGCATAACGTCATAATAACGTTATGAATGTATAACGTCACGTGGGTGGGGTGGGATACATCTGTCTCTCCCTGCTACCTCACCCTGGACAGACGTATGTTACACATGCAGTGGGGGGAGAAATATATTGTGTCGCGATTTTATTATGAATTTTCTGTACCGAGTCCACTAAAATCGAACTGAGCCTCGGATTACCGAGGCTCAGATCGATTTTAGTGAACGTTGTCAGATCGATTCTAGTGAACGCAGTTCAGAAATTTCGTGTCAAACTGTGACGAATTTGAAATTTTTTTATCACGTAATTTCTTAATTTAAACTTTTAGCTAACGTAACGACTATAGCAGGCAAGCTAGCCCCTGTTCACAAAAAACCGCCATCTACATTTTAGTAATTTTTTCCCTAAATTTTTGCCTCAAAAACATAGCTTATGAGCCCCCATCTTATTCAGGAAATATTTTCTGCAAATGTCGTCTGCTATTTGTATGAGGTAGACAGTTCATGAAAAGTAAGAGCCCACTTCTACTTCCGAAACCATCTCACTCACGTTACAACGTCGACATTGACTTCTGACGTCATTCCCTTATTAGACATGTTGTGAACGATATTTGCCGTAATGAGTTATTTGATGGCGATCATGTGATAATTTTTTTTTTCATGAGGTATCGGCCATTCAAGATACTGGTACATTTTTATTAATGGAAGTAAAAGAAGCAAACGGTGATTGGACAGACTGCGTCACACGTTAGTTCGATATGGTTTAGGAAAATGTTTACCTGAGAAAACAGAGTAAAATTCTTTGAAATTGAGCCTCTTTATGATAGGTGCTTTTTCTAAATTGAATAAATTGTTTATCTAACGAATCGGCCGCATTCCCTCGCGTAATTTATAAACTGAGCAGCCGAAAGGATATTATTTTTCAACAAATTTCAACAAAAAACATATCATGCGACTTCTCATTGGAACGAGCTCGTGGAGCTCGTTCCAATGAAGGGTCACGTGATATGTTTTTTGTTGACATTGTAAAAATTTCGAAAAACAAAAAAATAATTAAATTAATAAAGTTTGATACCATGTGCGTTAGATAAAGGGTTAACTTCTAATCATCCCTTCACAACAATGTTCCTAACAGAATGATACCTCTATAAAATTATTTATTATTTTAACTCTTTGTTTACATGAATGAAAGACGACACTTACCCCCCCCCCCCCACCCCCCTCACCCCAACAAAGTAAAAGAAACATAAATGAAAATAAGAAGAGAAATGTTTGTAATATTTTCATTTTTTTAATCCCCAGTATTGATTTTGACCCCTCACTGGAACTATATTTTTAGAGAGAGAAAAATGAAAATAAACGATAAATTTGAATGGCTTTTTTTGTGAATAACGTTGACTGGATCCGGATTTGACAGATAGATAAAGCTATCAGAAGCAAAAGCAAAGTCTCCGCCGAAAGATCTACGCGTTCGACTCGAAGTTCAGAATTCGATTTATTTGGAGGGGTGGGGAGGGGGGGGGGGAACTCATTACTTGAGTGATTTCTCGGAAAATTACTCCACCTGCGGTGTATGTTAAAGAATCTCATCTGGTCACGCAACGCTTCCCCAAGAATGAAGTCTTCTGAGCTCTGTCAAACAATATTCAATCAGTTAAATACGGAGTTGCACTATGGAAAAAAATCGCTGCTTGCATTTTCGCAATTTTCACATCAGGGCGCCGGAAGTTAACGCCTGTCACTCAGGTCCTGTGGCAACAGGTTATGATAGATGCCCCCCCCCCCCCCCCCCCACCCCACCCCTCCCGCTGGCAACTTTGTGGCTTTGCTGTTCTCGATAAGGACATACGGAATGAATTCCAATATGCACGGAATGTGTTTCTCTTCGCATATGAAATAGCCATTTTACACCCCGGGCTGATAATATTTTCGTCATTGCATTTGATTTACGGGAAAGTTACCTCCCCTTAATTTTCGAAAGCTGGTAGTTAATTTAACACTGAGGATATGGGAATTTTATTTTAAAATTTAAATTTCGAGATGTTAGCCAATTTATATCATCGACGTGCGCATCATTTCACAAACTCAAGGCATTTTCCTGAAAAATTAGTATTAAAATACAGAAGATGTTTTTTTTTTACAATTTTGTCCAAGTCACTTTGAACGTTTGACTATTATTCTCTGTTGAAACCCATTTAAAAATAACGAAACGGCGTTTTCACCATTTTTTTTGTTCTGTAATTTATTTTCTGTCCACTATATATCAACAGTGTGTACATCATTGCATCAGTGGCGTAGCCAGTCCAAAGCAAGTTTGGGGGGGGGGGGGAACTCGCAGAACCTGACTTAGCTCCATTTTAATAAGGGTGAGTGTGTGTGTGTGGGGGGGGGGGGGGGGGGTGAGGGGGTGTGTGCGGGAAAAGCTTTCCAAGCCTTCATATCTTTTGCGTCCCTAAAGTTTGAGCTAGATAACCAAGGTAACAATAATCAGGGTTTCCACTAGAGAGAAATACATGTGTCCCGATATGGGCGGCTAAGGGTCATCCATGGGGCGTTTGAACCCTGGAATTCAAAATTTCAACCATAGTCGGCCCGTAGTAGAAAAATTTTGAATTCCAGGGTTCAAAACCCCTATATTCCTAGCATCTGAGCGGATATTTTGAGGTTTTTCATGTAATGACGACTATCTATCTTTTTACCGACATTATATTAGGACAAGCAATTTACAAATCTACAACCAAACTCCCATGGACCTTAACACCTATGATTTTTATGCCATTTTTGGGCATATTTCGAGGACGAATTTTGACGGAAAGTGTGTGGGGGGGGGGGGGGACGCATCCCCCCCCAATCCCCCCGTGGCCACGCCACTGCATGACAAATCGTACAGACACTGTCATTTCTATTAATATAAAAGTCTAGAATGAATTATTTGCATATGTTTTTCCTGGGAATAATAAAACCTTGAAAATTGCTGTAAAACACATTCGTTAAACAGAGAGCCAAAGTGGACATTTCAGTGTTGGTATGTGAAATACTGATAAACATTCTTAATGACGGATTACCTGTGAACAACTTTCTTCGAAGTAGCTTTCCATAAAATGCCAAATTTTCCTCTTCTTAACTTTAATAAACGAAAACAATAGACAGCTCCGAGAGCTATCTATTGTTTTCGTTTATTAAAAGTAACAAAGGGAATCTTGACTTCATTTTCTACTGATGTTATAGGCGTTTTCTCAACAGTTACTTGCTTCTTAGTTGGACCTCGCTCGCCCCTATAATACTTTCAGGGGAGATAACTTTATCGAAAGTTGAGTTTCAAGACGATAGAAGCCAGGGATGCTCCAACCGATAGGATGGCACATTGAGATAACACTAAACCTCCAATTAAAGCAGACGAAAAACGTTAGTTCGCCTCAAGAGCTTTCCAGAGCACGACGATATTAATCGCATAAGCGTTAAAAATTGGATCTTGGGTAAATAGGAAACATCACAAAGTTACATAATTTACAATTCCGATACGTGGATAGTGGATTATGACTATAGCTACATAATATACAGTTACATTGCGTGGATAGTGG
This sequence comes from Pictodentalium vernedei, assembly GCA_031216915.1. Classification (NCBI taxonomy): domain Eukaryota; kingdom Metazoa; phylum Mollusca; class Scaphopoda; order Dentaliida; family Dentaliidae; genus Pictodentalium; species Pictodentalium vernedei. Next base: position 375,576,724 of record CM062291.1, read on the forward strand.
ATTACGGCTATAGCTTCATAATATACAGTTACATTGCGTGGATAGTGGATTACCGCTATAGCTTCATAATATACAGTTACATTGCGTGGATAGTGGATTACGGCTATAGCTTCATACTATACAGTTACATTGCGTGGATAGTGGATTACGGCTATAGCTTCATAATATACAGTTACATTGCGTGGATAGTGGATTACGGCTATAGCTTCATAATATACAGTTACATTGCGTGGATAGTGGATTACCGCTATAGCTTCATACTATACAGTTACATTGCGTGGATAGTGGATTACGGCTATAGCTTCATACTATACAGTTACATTGCGTGGATAGTGGATTACGGCTATAGCTTCATAATATACAGTTACATTGCGTGGATAGTGGATTACGGCTATAGCTTCATACTATACAGTTACATTGCGTGGATAGTGGATTACGGCTATAGCTTCATACTATACAGTTACATTGCGTGGATAGTGGATTACGGCTATAGCTTCATAATATACAGTTACATTGCGTGGATAGTGGATTACGGCTATAGCTTCATAATATACAGTTACATTGCGTGGATAGTGGATTTCCGCTATAGCTTCATAATATACAGTTACGTTGCGCTAATAGTGGATTATTACTATAGCCACATAATATAGTTTCATTGCGTGGATAGTGGATTACCGCTATAGCTTCATAATATACAGTTACATTGCGTGGATAGTGGATTACCGCTATAGCTTCATAATATACAGTTACATTGCGTGGATAGTGGATTACCGCTATAGCTTCATAATATACAGTTACATTGCGTGGATAGTGGATTACCGCTATAGCTTCATAATATACAGTTACATTGCGTGGATAGTGGATTATGACTATAGCTTCATAATATACAGTTACATTGCGTGGATAGTGGATTACCGCTATAACTTCATAATATACAGTTACATTGCGTGGATAGTGGATTACCGCTATAGCTTCATAATATACAGTTACATTGCGTGGATAGTGGATTACGGCTATAGCTTCATAATATACAGTTACATTGCGTGGATAGTGGATTATGACTATAGCTACATAATATACAGTTACATTGCGTGGATAGTGGATTACGGCTATAGCTTCATAATATACAGTTACATTACGTGGATAGTGGATTACGGCTATAGCTTCATAATATACAGTTACATTGCGTGGATAGTGGATTTCCGCTATAGCTTCATAATATACAGTTACGTTGCGCTAATAGTGGATTATTACTATAGCCACATAATATAGTTTCATTGCGTGGATAGTGGATTACCGCTATAGCTTCATAATATACAGTTACATTGCGTGGATAGTGGATTATGACTATAGCTACATAATATACAGTTACATTGCGTGGATAGTGGATTACGGCTATAGCTTCATAATATACAGTTACATTGCGTGGATAGTGGATTACCGCTATAGCTTCATAATATACAGTTACATTGCGTGGATAGTGGATTATGACTATAGCTACATAATATACAGTTACATTGCGTGGATAGTGGATTACCGCTATAGCTTCATAATATACAGTTACATTACGTGGATAGTGGATTACGGCTATAGCTTCATAATATACAGTTACATTGCGTGGATAGTGGATTACGGCTATAGCTTCATAATATACAGTTACATTGCGTGGATAGTGGATTACGGCTATAGCTTCATAATATACAGTTACATTGCGTGGATAGTGGATTACCGCTATAGCTTCATAATATACAGTTACATTACGTGGATAGTGGATTACCGCTATAGCTTCATAATATACAGTTACATTGCGTGGATAGTGGATTACGGCTATAGCTTCATAATATACAGTTACATTGCGTGGATAGTGGATTATGACTATAGCTACATAATATACAGTTACATTGCGTGGATAGTGGATTACCGCTATAGCTTCATAATATACAGTTACATTGCGTGGATAGTGGATTATGACTATAGCTTCATAATATACAGTTACATTGCGTGGATAGTGAATTACCTTAGTACACGGCGTCATCGTGCCCACGTGTAGGCAACCGGGATAAAGTACCTTGCCCAAGGACACAGCGCGGATCGTAACGGACGGGGATCGAACTCGGGACCTCAAGCATAGAAGTCCAACAGTCTACCACTGAACCATCGCGCTCACTGCAATAGCATGTCATTCAAAGCTATTGGGAGGCAACTTGGCTGTAGTCATTCTGTCATCAAGGGACTTGTCCGAAAACATCAACAAACCAACGATGTTAAAGGCCGACCGAGGTCTGAACAACCCAAAAGACCTTTCCCAGTGAAGATCGGGGTCTGGCACGCCTCGTTAGGTGTGAACCCTTTGCTTCAAGTGATATTTTGAAACGCCTTTGGCTACCCAACAGTCGTTTGTGCAACAGAACTGTCCGAAACCGTCTCAAGGCACGAGGTATGAGGTCCAGAAGGGTCAACAAGCGTCCAGCTCTGTCCGATCAGCATCAAAGACGACGTTTGGAGTGATGTATGGCACGACAACGTTGGAATCTCAGGACACGGAGGAGAGTTCATTGGACAGACGAGAGTAGGTCCCCTCTTCACGTCACAGATGGTCGCATGAGAGTGTGGAGGCATAGAAATACTGATTACGTGTCCAGGCACATCAGATTTACTGTTCCTTATGGTGGAGGATCAGTAATGATCTGGAGATGCCTCTCTCGTGATTGTAAACTTGATATGGTGATTGTACGTGGGAATCTCAATGGTCACAAGTACATTCGGGACATTTTCAATTGTCTACTCGCCCTGTATTCGTAGACGACAATGCAAGTGCACATCGTTCCCATGCTGTGAGAGCATTCCTCCAGAACAACGCTATTACAACACTACCTTGGCCTACGATGAGCCCCGATAAAAATCCCTTAAAATACATCTGGGATTTTCTCGGACGTCGCGTGCAGGCAAGGGATCCGCCTGTACAGAATTTGGCCGGTTTGGAAGCTGCACTGCATGAGGAGTGGCAGCAGTGCCTCTGGACCGTATCAGAAGGCTCACTTGTAGCACTAGGAGGAGGGTTCAGGCTGTCATCTGGGCACGTTGTGGAAAAACTCTCCACTGACGGCAGAGACTGCTATTATATTCAGGAAATCACAAGTTACATTTTTGTTAGTAATTACCGATATTGATTCACCATGGACCGTTCCAGCACCATACTTGTCGAGAGAACATTTTTCCATCAAAAATTTTAGTGACAGATATGTGTAAATAGCGCCATTAAAATACTTGATTATTTTTCATCATTGTGTTGTCTTTCATTGGTCAACCATTTTGGCCGTCTTAAAGATAGCATGAAAGTAATAAGAGTTTCTATTAACACCACTACGAAACAAAAACAAGGGGTGCTTAATTAAGTTCCAGGTGTATATTTCTCCCAGCAACGACCACGCCCGGTTTCCGACACAGTGTTATTAGCATACTCTCAGTTTCTTGTGTGCAAAGTGTTCATGTCAGGTAACACATATTTCTTTGGTGTGTGTGCCTTCAGTGTTTCGATGTCTCCAATCGATCTCAGTGCTGCAATGAATGCTAATTACACCAAGGGCGTTCCTCGTCAAAGATCACGGCTATGAGCAGGCATTCGCGAAGTTGTGAACTGTCCAAAATTTACTGCAGTGCTCTGTGGGGGAAATAAAGTTCAGTTTAAAAAAAACAATGATTTTTTATGAATAGCACACCAATTCAAGAAGGCAATATCAAAGGCTTTCCAATGATGTATGATTTTGGTGGCAAAGAATCATAAATTAGAGCTTTCGTTTTCATTTTTTGCACATTTGCAACTCTATGTAAGATATTAAAGAGAAACTGCCTGGCGCTGTCTCAAAGTCAAATTATTTTAACCCTTCACCTAACATGAAAAGCGGACGACACTTGCAAAAAAAATTCTTGAATAACTATATTTTTTCATTTTTTGTCTCAAAAACATAGGTTATGACCCCTCGTTGGAACGAGCTCGTCGAGCTCGTTCCAGCGAGGGGTCATAACCTATGTTTTTGAGACAAAAATGAAAAAATAATGAAAATTAATTGGCGATTTTTTAAAATAACGCTGGCAGTTTTTGGTCGTTACGTTGGGTAAAGGGTTAATTATTGCCTGTAAAATTTTTTAACACATCATTTCAGAAAAGGCAAAGATTGAACTCTGTGAATCCAATATAAATTATTTAACCCTTTACCCAATGCAGACGATATCAAAATGTATTATTTTAAATACCATTTTTAAAAAAGTTTAACAAAATTTCAACCAAACCATATCATGTTACCCCTCATTAGGACGAGCTCGTTCCAAAGAGGGGCCACATTTTATGGTTTTGTTGAAAATAAAAAAAAAATTATCTGCTGAATTTGCATATTTCGCGTGCGGATATGGCCGATTCGTTGACCGGTAGAGGGTTAACTTTCTACCTCCTATTCAATTTGAAAAGGTGTGTTTTTTAATCTCCGCTAAGATGTCAGAGTTTAGCAAAATGATACTATTCTTTAGGATTTTCTCACCTACTTAATTTACTGTTTTATCATTCAGTAAGCAAGACCCGGAGATAAATTGAAGGTACGGCCTTCAAAAGGTGGGTATTTATTCTTCGAATTGGGCCCAGGTTCCCATAGAGTAAATATACCATGTTTTCATAATTCATTATTTTCCAAAGCATTCCATATCCATAAAATGGTTTAAGCCAGAACAAATGAATGAAACCTAAGGTTTAGGATTCTTTTACAGAAAATCAGGTTTATTACCCCGCCTTTGAACGAGCTCGGAGGCTCGTTGAAATGAGAAGTCAAAAGCTTTGATCGGAAGAAAAATGAAGAAATCGCAATTTGAATGGATATCGTTTTTTATTACTTTCTAAAGTGTGATTTACTGGGATTTCCGGGTTTGATTATAAACGATAACTTCACAATTGAATTATGCAATCAACAATTGTGTCATGTATCCGTGCGCGCAAACGAAGACGCTTTGCCGTGGATGTAATGGGGACCTCATTGTTTTTTGGGTTTTTTTTTTTTTTGCTTTATTTAACCCTTTACCTAACATGAAAAGCAGACGACACTTGCCAAAAAAATTCTTGAATAACTATTATTTTCATTTTTGACTCAAAAACATAGGTTATGACCCCCTCATTGGAACGATCTCGACAAGCTCGTTCCAATGAGGGGTCATAGCCAATGTTTTAGAGACAAAAAATGAAAAAAATAATGAAAATTAACTGGCCGTTACATAAGGTTAAATAATATAATTATCGTTAATAATGAAAAGTAATAAACAGAGTAATCGCTTGACTAGACTGGTTGCGTGAAATAATTCATCCGAGGCGAGGAACTATGTTGTAAAACACTCGTGCGCATTCGCGCACTCGTGTTTGTACAGCGTCCCTCACCTTTCATGAATTATTTCATGTAACCAGTCCAGTCAAGCGATTCCTCTCTATATATCGCAAAATGAATTTGATCGATTCGTCGGGTGAATAAGAACTGGACAACACGCCCCCTTGGACAACTCGCCCCCAACATTTTTTGATAACTCGCCCCTAAGACAACTCGCCCCCATGGACATCTCGCCCCCATACATTAAAAATATTATAAGCCTAAACTAAAAAGAATTTAGTTGAAAAACTCTTTATTTAATATATCTATAAAAATACAGAGAGAGAGAGCGACAGAGAACGAGAGAGAGAGAGAGAGAGAGAGAGAGAGAGAGAGAGAGAGAGAGAGAGAGAGAGAGAGAGAGGCACATTCACCCGAGAGAGAGAGAGAAAGAGAAAGATATATATATATAGAGAGAGTGGGCACACAAGCCTCTCTCTCTCTATCTCTCTCTATCCATCTCCCCTCCCAGCCTTCCCGTCATCTTGCGAGTTGTCCATGGGGGCGAGTTATCCACAAAAAAACAGGGGAGAGTTGTCCATCGGGGCGAGTTGTCCAGGGGCGAGTTGCCCAAGGGGGCGAGTTGTCTAGTAACAGGGTGAATGGCCATGGGAAAGACCCACAAAGTGTAGGAGCCTGTGGGCCTGGAAGGTACCGTGCCGTGACTGCCCGGGCCGCAGCAATAAAGTTCCTCAGCGAGCATCCTCTGGATTGAAAATTGGAAAAGTTCAGGATATTAGTTTTATTCTCGTACGCGTACGGAAACGTACGTCAGTGTGAGGTTTCCGATAATTAGGTACAGAAACTGCATAGGGCCATGGAAACTCTAAACACACGTGTATTTCAATTTATCGAGAATGAATTATTAAAGCAGTGGGATTTCGATTTTATACTACCACATAAACCACGAGAAGCGAACAAACACCGGAAAGGAAAAATGTAAAAAATAATTCCCGATAGGAATATTACGACCCCTTTCCTATTTAAATCACGCTAAACCGGACATGATGTCATGAAACGCAGAAACACGAAGCCGGAGATATTTCAATAGCACGTGTGTTTCGCATTATTTCTGCCTTCCAGAAAAACTGTGAGCTTCAATCTGCGAAGACCATTTCAGCGAGTTAGCGATGAAAGTTTTGTTAATTAACAGCGAATCATTCAACGTATAACAATATATGTTTCCTTTTCTCTGACCCGCGGCACCTGGGGCCTATTAACGGTTCGTTTATGGCGGTATAGGTTTTCCTCTGGGTTCTGATTCACTGCTTTTTCTAAACGTTGTCAGATTTCGCCGAGATGTTGTTTTTCTGTTTTGAGACTTTTCTTGTGAAATTCAATAGGTTTCGTTTGCTTATTTAATGAATGATTTTCCATGAAATTTTAATTTAAGACCCTTTACCCAACGAATCGGCCACATCCGCCCGCGTAATATGCAAATTCAGCAGCTAAAAAAATTCTATTTTTCCAAAAATTTCAACAAACCCATATCATGTGACCCCTCATTGGAACGAGCTCGACGAGCTCGTTCCAATGAGGGGTCACATGATATGGTTTTCTTGAAATGTTTTAAATTTTTTTTTAAAAATGTTATTTAAAAGAATAAATTTTGATATTGTCTTCGTTGGGTAAAGGGTAATTTTTTTTTTGTGCAGAAAATTCAAGTTGTAGTTTTGTAACTTTGCTTTGGAGTTAATTCATACGGAAACGTATTGGTGACAGGTAGAATTTTGTTAAAAAGTCAAAATTTCACCTTTTTGAATTTTGAGAGAAAAGGCTGAAATTTCGACATAAAATCACGAAAATTTGGCGATAAAAAGTCGAAAATTCGACTTTTGAAAATTTTTTACACGTCACTAATAATGTTTGCTTCCGTAAATTCAACTAATATTTTCACTCAATGCTTAAATACAAAAAGTACAAGAGATTTTCACCTCATTTTAAAAACTAGAATACGTGGACGGAACGGTGTTTTGGGAAATGTATTTATTTATTTGGGGGGGGGGGGGTCGAGTGGATGGGGGGGGGGGGGGGGGCGGGGTGAGGTTAATACTTTCAGCACCCAGAGTCATACCGTGGCGGGCAATTCTACTCGTAGAGGAAGCCGGAGTACCTAGACAGGGAACCACAAACCATTGGAAGGTAACTGGTATTCGTAATCAGCAATATTCCACATTCCTTAATTCATCTCTTTGCTATGCTCTAACGCAATAAAAAAAAAATACACCAACCGACATTCTATTACTAATGTCTGATTACGAGCACAATCGGTTGGATTCTTTTTGGAAATGAACCATGAGATAGTGACGTAAGCATCGGTTTCGGTACTTGGCAGGATTAGGGAAACGACAAAATAATTAGTATTTTGTTACAGTTTGTCGATTTTTTTAATTGTTCTATCTACTCTCAAAGAGTTCCTGCTACTTCTGTTCCAGTAAAGACAACACATATCTGTGAACATTTCGGTTTGACATTTGTTTGATAATCTGGGTGCCACGAGGGTTACCCTGCTAAAATTGCATGTAAAACATTTTATTGCCGCTCCTAAATGAACTTTTCCCAGTAATTCCGAATCCAATTAATAATAATAATAATAATAATAATAATAATAATAATAATAATAATAATAATAATACTTTATTTCACAACCAAAAAATAAGAAGTGGTATGGCACTACAAACTACACAAATAAAGCAAAGTAAATTGACACAATTCAATATTCATGAACAGTATGCCTCATGATGCCCAGCCTGTTACATAGGTAACATGGGGGTAAAAATAATGTAGCACTTTACTAGTTAAACACTTAGATATTATGTTAAAGTATGTGTGTTCATCATGAACACAAGTAGCTCCTTGTTAGTTAAATCGCCCCCTGAGTTCCAATGTGTTCTATACATGCCAGTAGGCACATAGAACACATTGGAACTCAGGGGACGAAATGAAGAGCTTTGTCAAAGTCTGAACATCATGCACACAAGTAAATTTAAAGAAACATGTCGTTACTATCACTCGTCAACACTCGACTGATCTTCATTACAGATGGGTGACGTATCACTTGCCCCCGATTTGCTCTTTGAGAGGCATCCATTAATGAAGCTCTGTAAACCTTGCTTCCTCAGACATTTTCAGATATTCCGGATGGCGGCCAAGATGTCCGTTGATATTACCACAGAGACCATATTTTTAACAGAATTTGTACTTATTTCTACACATAGGGCACCTCTCTGTCAGTCCCTTATACTCCTGTCGCAAAAATCCAAAATGACTGTCATTTAGTTGGCAAAATACCACGAAATTGGGGGACATTCAACACAAAAATCCCAAGTTAGTTGATTGCAACAGCTCCCATTCTTGCTTCAAATTCAGTTGAGCGAAATAAATCTTACGTATAGAATTTAGCACCGATCGCCTTATACAGTTATCCATCCGTTGTGAGACACTGGAGCAAGGGTCGCAGTTATGGTACAACCGGTTGGGTGAGTGGGGTTTGCCGATATAGATTATCACCAATAAATAGAGAGTAATCGCTTGACTGGACTGGTTGCATGAAATAATTCATGAGAGGTGAGGGACGTTGTACAAACACGAATGCGCGAATGCGCACGGGTGTTTTACAATATAGTCCCTCGCCTCGAATGAATTATTTCACGTAACCAGTCCAGTCAAGCGATTACTCTGTTTATTACTTTTCATTATTAACGATAATTATATAACATTTAACCCTTTACCTAACGTAACGGCCAAAAACCGTCCAGTGCTATTCTCAAAAATCGCCAATTTTTTTTGTTTTTAAAACATAGGTTATGACCCCTCATTGGAACGGGCTCGTCGAGCTCGTTCCAATAAGGGGTCATAACCTATGTTTTTGAGAGAAAAAATGAAAAAATTAGTTATTCAAGAATTTTTTTTGCAAGTATCGTTGGCTTTTCATGTTAGGTAAAGGGTTAAAAAACAAAAACAATGAAGTCCCTATTACACCCACGGCAAGGCGTCTTCGTTTACGCGCACGGATACTTGATACAATTGTTGATTGCATAATTCACTTGTGAAGTTATCGTTTATAAGCAAACCCGGAAATCTCAGTAAATCACTCTTTGGAAAGTAATAAAACACCAGTATCAACTCGTCTGTCAACCTTTTGTCTCTATCCGCTGCAAGGCTCTTTGAGTTCATTCGTGTTCAGTGGTAGTGCCTGTTACGTTTTCTGAGAATATTGAAAATAGGACTTTTTCAAAATATTTGAAACCAAAAAAGATCCTCCTGCAGCAGCCTGCAGTTACTGTATTTAATGTTCGAACTTTTTGATGCGATGAGGGAAGATATAACTTATTTGTTTTATGATGCCATAATTATGCTTCAACTCTTAACCCGCTGAGTGTAAAACCCTTCGCCCAACGCAGACGATATCAAAATTTAGTATTTTAAATATATTTTTTTTTAATTTTTCAAAAAATTTCAACAAAACCATATCATGTGACCCCTCATTGGAACGAGCTCGACGAGCTCGTTCCAAAGAGGGGTCACATGATATGGGTTTGTTGAAATTTTTGGAAAAATAGTATTTTTTCAGCTACTGAATTTTCATATTACGCGGGCGGGTGTGGCCGATTCGTTGGGTAAAGGGTTAAAAGTATTTCCATCAACTCTAGTCATGGCTGCTATGAAGCAGCCATGACTAGATTTGATGGAAAATTCAATAAAATTTTATTTAAGAAATTACTTTACAAAAATTTGATGAACTTTACTGGGAAAAGTATGTTTAAAAGTGCCTCAATTATTTTACGGGCAAGATATTTTCTGTCGCGAGTAGGAATAACCGCCAGCATCATGCAAAGAATTAAACATCATACGTTAGAGTCATTTTGACCGATTTTATATAAAATGTACATCCATTTTACCAACATATTTAAATCTAAAATGGAAGCAAAAAGAAAACAACTTGGAAATAATAAGAAAACACACCTCAAAAGGAATATTAAAGAATGCGATCATGTGAGGGACTGATTCTTTTCCTGAACGATTCACAATGAACGATTCGATGTTTTCTTTCAGCCACAGAATTAAGAAGTTGACAAATTTATTACTGACAGGCAGAACACGCGCGCAATGACCATAAAAATTTCTTGGAATAGTTTCACACAATCAGTTCGCATTTTGTGGATGCAATCAGCCTGGGCACAAAATTGGGCTTGCGGGCCCATTAGTGGAAACAAGCGAACGAACAGATTGTAATCACAGACAGACTTCGAGCTGATTAAGTCTGCACAATGAAAGCCGAGTGTGTCATCAAGCCGAATAAGTCCGCGAAGCGTAAACCGTTTGTGTCCGCGGGTCAGTCTAGTTGGGCCCTGCGAAGCTTCGAGATTCGATTCGATTTCGAATCTTAAGTTGATATTCGGTTCGATTCGAAATCGGCAATGTTGCAGCAAAAGACCGAGTGTGACTTCCGCTACATCAACGTAGCGGCCAAAACCGGCCAGCGCCATTCACAAAAATCGCCAATTAATTTTCATTATATTTTTCATTTTTTGTCTCAAAAACATAGGTTATGACCCCTCTTTGGAACGAGCTCGTCGAGCTCGTTCCAAAGAGGGATCATGACCTATGTTTTTGAGAAAAAATGGAAAAAATTAGTTATTCAAGAATTTTGTTTGCAAGTGCCAGTGTCGTCTGCTTTTCATGTTAGGTGAAGGGTTAACATAAATAACACCTCCACTCATGCCACATGCCATACTAATTTCAATATCACTAGTCCTCACCACTGTGGAATGCAAATTTAAGGTGTCCAAGCAATGTCGACGATGAACCGTACAGGTTAATATTCCAACTACATCATCAAGGCGCGCCTTTGGCGAAGGCATGCCTTGATAATGTAGTTTGGTTATTTTGTCAGTCGGAACTTGAGCCATCACAACTGGAGCAAATCAGGTTTATAGCACTCCAAGCCCCATCGCTCATCTTCAAGATGCCACAGATTCCAATCTAGGTTCGATTGGATTTCGAAATAGAGACGTGATTCGATTCGAATCAAACATGTGTGATACACAGGGTCCTCCTGCCTGAGGACACAGTCGACTAGCGCTATGAGGATAGGATTGGTTTGCGACCGCAATCAACCTTAGGAGACCCATTCGCTCCAAATAGGTGCCACGTTTATCGATATGAACAAGAAGGCGTTTTTCTGATCGAAGTTATTGTTCAGTTGTTCCAAAAAGTCTTGTTTGGTACTTTACTGCAATTTAGTCTTTCACCATTGTCTATTTCTTGTCTCCCGCTTGATATGAGTAAACTAGATTTAAAGGCGTACAAGAATGAGTGATACATTCTCTTACAAAACATGTCAGTGGTAAGTAATGGTTATGCATATATTGGTGGTAATGTTATCTTATCTGTTTGAAGATGGGAACAAATAAATTTTGTCAGACGAAAGTAAACGGTAGCGATACCATCAGCGTCAACTTGAAGAGGCAAACTCGGCAAATTGCATCCGACGTTTCCTGTTTCAATATCTGAATTCCATTTCTATCTCGTATAAGAACACGTGGCGGATAAAATGTTATTCAACACAAAATATTTAACCACAAATGCAGAAATCGCCTGTTTTTTTATTTATTCGTGTGACAAAACGAATGGCACAGTATTTTACGAAAGCCTAAAAGGAACATGTATTATTTTTTTCACTTTTTACCAGAGGATGGAAACATTTCTCCTGGGTGGAATTTTTTTCTCCCGAGATGGAAGCTCTTCTCCCGCGGTAGAAACTTTCTCCTGAGGAGAAAACGTTACCCCACCGTGGCACAATTTCTCCAATATGTTTCCCACTATAGATGGGCAATATATCGAAAAACCGAACCGATATCATGGGGATACCGAAAAACCGAATCGAACCAATTGTTGAATACCGATACCGTCTGAATGTCCAAATTTTCCTACATTCGCTATTTATAAGTCCCTGTTGAAGCTTGATAACTTTTGAAAGGTTCATTTTCTTGAAAGATTTTCTTTTCAGTTTTGTTAACCCTCAATGAACTGGGCAACTGTCCTGAATTCCTACTAGACTACAACATGTACAATTGCTTAGCAGTTATTTGTAGTCAAGTCTTGGCTGCCTGTTAAGGCATCCAATACCTGATTAGAAATCACTGTCCAGATGCTGTGTCTATTGTCAACAGTATCTCCTAAAGATGGCATAGGCAGGGCACATGCTCTGAGATAGCAAAAGCCTGAAATAGGTCTTTCAACATTAAGGTGTGTTTAGAAGAAGTAAGAAAATTACTGTTGATATGATTTGTGGTCGTAAAAGAATGCTACTGTTGAACTCATTGGCAGTGTCATTTATAGCGTTGTGGTAGACTGATGCTACAACTACTTATTCTGTTTTTCCTGATGTGAATTCCTCTTTGGTACCATCAACAAATCTCAGTGAAGTCAGATACCGAATACCGAGCTGATTCCGAAGTATATCCCCCCTCTGCTACAAATACCGAACCCGATACCGAACTCAAAATTCCAATATGTTTCTGTGGTAAAAATTGAAAATGTTTAGTTGTTCAAGGAATTTGTTTGCAAGTACCGTCTCCTATTCGTGTTAGATAAAGAGTTACTGATTTTTTGAAATAGGAAGAAAAACTGAATTCTATCTGCAAGTTTTACAAGTCTATAAACCTTTTTATACCACAATTTCTGTGTATATTCAACCTTACCTAATACAGTATAGCCACCGTGGACTGGTCATAATCCACGGGTGCATGGGCCGTGATGTCCACGCATGTTTTTACAACGTAATAAAAATCCTAATCAGAAAATTTTAATTTATGAAGCACCGGGTTGTACACGGTGATACATTAACTGGTTGAGTGTTATATTATTTTTGGTGGTCTGAATTTGTTCATCAAACTTTGTATTATTACAAATTATTGGAGAGTGCCCATAGGCACTCTCCAATAATATGTAATAAAACAAACTTATATAAACAAAATATTATTGGTGTTTGACTGAACATGAACATGAGCATGGAAAATGTTGGCTTTTGCTCTGGTACCCTCATTTTTCTGAAAGCCCTGATAGTGGCTTCTAGCACTCAACCAGTTAATTAAATTTTGGATGATTATTCCTATAATTAGTATTTGGAATCTAATATTATTGCGTCTGTGGAATTATTATTGGTGACCCGTGGAAAGTGACCAGTCCACGGCGGCCGTACTGTACCTGATACAATACAGACATTAAAAATGTCCTAGATACACCACGCGTTGAATCCGATCCACGTGTAAGACGGTTTGACAGGGAACGCATCAGATTGGTTGTTATGCAGGTGATTGGCGTTATAAGGTGAATGAAATGCGTGTCCCCGGATGGGTGACCGTGTGGGCGATCGATTCGGACTCCCGCGCTGTGTCCTTGGGCAAGGCACTTAACCTCCATTGTCCACATGGGAGAACGATGACGCCGTGTGCTATGGCGTACTGCTCGTCGATCGTGCGCATGTCTTCAACCAATCTAACCCTCCCTGTGCTGCAGTGCGGACTTATGATGTTGGGGAGCTGGCAGCTGCTCGTCGTTGCTCGGTGGTTCTCTCCGGGTACGCCGGCTTCCTCCACCCGTAAAACTGTCACGGTCATGATTAGTCATTGTGCATAAGTATGTGACCTTAAACATCAATACCAGGGGAAATTGCATAGTGTCCTTTGGCAAGGCACTTAATCCCGATTGCCCAGGTGGGGCACCGTGGCGCTGTCTTTTGAGGCTTACTGCACGTCGATAACGCACTTGGCCATTGCTAATTCTGCTTCTGGGGAGTTGGGACGTTGATTAGTCTGACATTACTCGCCGCTGCTATGCCGTGCTCTCCGGGTACTCCGCCTTCCCCTTCCCGTACAACTGTCCGACACGAGGTGACCCTTGCTGTTGAATGTGCCGTAAAACCGCCATAAATAAATAAATAAATAAATAAATAAATAAATAAATAAATAAATAAATAAATAAATAAATAAATAAATAAATTGACACAAAAGGACGTCAAGCCAAAAACTAAAGAGACCGTCGAAGGTAATATTTTCTTGTCTTTCTGCGCTCGTGTAATACAGAAAAACTTCCAACTCGCCCCTCACCCCCGTACTTCACCTTCGTTGCGTCCTGTCTTAATATTTAGTTTTATTTCTTCTCTTGTATATAAAAATAACAACGTCCCTCTTTCATAGGACTGTCGACATACTGAGAGGGTTATCCACGAGGATGTCCAGACCTCGAGGGAATCCCTCGAGGTCTGGACCTCCTCACGAATAATTTGTTTGTCCTAAATATGGAACTATTAAACAACATTTTACTTTAGTTACAACACTTATAGCTTTGACTTTCCCTCTTATCGAAATATGAGTGCATACCCCAAAGCTTCAAACTCAGTGACATATGCATATATATCCAAAAACAAAAAGAACAAAAACAAGAAAACAATCGAGAATGACGACAAACTGCATCCATGGTTAGCATGTTTCGAATTATACTTTGACCATTTCGATAATATACTTTAACCCTTTACCTAACATGAAAAGCAGACGACACTTGCAAAAATAATTCTTGAATAACTAATTTTTTTCATTTTTTGTCTCAAAAACATAGGTTATGACCCCTCGTTGGAACGAGCTCGACGAGCTCGTTCCAACGAGGGGTCATAACCTATGTTTTTGAGACAAAAAATGAAAAAATAGTGAAAATTAATTGGTGATTTTTGAGAATAGCGCTGGCCGGTTTTGGCCGTTACGTTAGGTAAAGGATTAAGCGTTTGTTCACGAACGGACTACTGGAAAATCAAAGTAACACGTCTGATCCTGGACAAAGACATCCAGACGTGTCAGGCAAACAGACGAATTTGTGAAAAAGAATCATGGAATGGGTGGCTGAGAACAGAACCTTAACTCTATGTGTTAATGGGCTTGTTGGGTTAGACATACAGTTAAAACTAGAAGTCCTGTCATGAAATGCGCACAAATAGTACGTCGATCTGCACGTTAATCTACGCGTTATGACCATAATATGGCTATCAAATTCTGTACGTATGTCCTGTGCACAAGCAATGTTTCAGCCAATGGACCTCAGAAACATTGCCTGTGTTTGTTACATTTATGAGTAACCAGGAGAACCTGTCGTGCTTTGGATGCCATTCGATATGGCAATTGCGTGCAATTCCTACCCGCAATTAAGCCTAGATAAGCGCACAGTTCGTGACAGGACTTCTAGTTTTAACTGTAGTTGGTCATATCCGCTACTTCATGGTTTCAGTTTCGACTGAAAGAGGTTTTCGGGTTTGAGAAATACCAAAATACCTCACGTGATTTGCGGTATATTAGTTCAAGATTTTTATTGTTACCATAGCAAAAGGGTGTAATAAACAACGGCATTATGTGTTGAGGCATTCGGTCACATTGCAAATGTTAGATTAGCAAATCGACAGAGACTCGTATCGTCTCTAGTTTGGTCGGTGGACCCGATCCCGTCGAAGTAGTACATCACCCATGACTAGTTCACCATCGCATGGTCTGTTTATTGACTCAAGATTACGAATCAGCGCTTGTGTACAACCTTTTTAGCTCACCTGAGCAAAGCTGAGGGGAAGCTTTGCAAATCACTTTCCGCGCGTCGTCCGTCCGGTCGTCCGTCCGGCGTTAACTTTACATTAGAAACTACTGGACCAAATTGAACAAACCTGGTGTCATGTTCCTATCATATGTCAATTCAAGTTTGTTCAAATAAAGTTGCCACGCTAACAGGGCACCACAAGGGGCATAACTCTGATAGTACCCATATATTTGGAAAACTTAAAAAAATCTTCTCCAGAACCATCAATTAGAATCTTTGGAGATTTGGTATACAACTTCTCTAGGGGGTCAGATTCAAGTTTGTTCAAATCGAGTCCCTGGGTGCATGTCAGGGGCTGGCCAGAGTGTTATTATATTTGGGCTCCCTATTGGAGCCCGAATTTTAACTTAATAGTGCAGTATAAACAAATGTCTTCTTCTTCACATCCGCCAGTCAGAATCCTTTCATATTTGGTGTATAACATCCCAAGGGGTTTCAGATTTAAATTTGATCAACTCGAGTCCCACAGTTATTTGTGCTCCCAATAGGGGCCTGAATTTTAACTTAGTGCAATATGAAGACATTCCTTTGAAAATCTTCTTCATCAGATCCACCAGTCAGAATCTTTTCATATTTGTTATACATCTCTATGGGGGTCAGATTCAAGTTTGTTCAAATCTGGTCCGTGGATTAATTTTCGGACTCTCTATTGGGGAGGGGGGCGGGGGGTGTGCAGAGACTGTAGTGACATAACAACCCTTGGAAGTTTTGCAGCTCTTGTATACAGCTGATAGAATTGGAAGCAGTAAAGGTGACCTCTTGTTGGACAGTTTTACGGATGGAGGAAGCCGGAGCAATCGGAGAGAATCACCGAGCAGCGGCGAGCAGCTGTCAGACTCCAACGTACTAACTCCACACAAGCAGGGTTAGCATTGCTTGAAGATAAGTACACCAATACATTCAATACGCGTTAGTGCACAGCACCACCGTGCCACACGAGGGCAATCGATACTAAGTGCCTTACCCAAGAACACAACATGTTACTCTGCGGGGATCGAACCGTTGACCTTTTGTTTTCTAATGATCGCATAATATTTAATAAATAAGTAGTTGAGTTTAACCCTTTACCTAACATGAAAAGCAGACGACACTTGCAAAAATAATTCTTGAATAACTAATTTTTTTCATTTTTTGTCTCAAAAACATAGGTTATGACCCCTCGTTGGAACGAGCTCGACGAGCTCGTTCCAACGAGGGGTAATAACCTATGTTTTTGAGACAAAAAATGAAAAAAATAATGAAAATTAATTGGGGTTTTTGAGAATAGCGCTGGCCGGTTTTGGCCGTTACGTTGGGTAAAGGGTTAATAAATTAAAAAACAGAACTAA
The DNA here is from genome assembly GCA_031216915.1 of Pictodentalium vernedei. Lineage (NCBI taxonomy): Eukaryota > Metazoa > Mollusca > Scaphopoda > Dentaliida > Dentaliidae > Pictodentalium > Pictodentalium vernedei. The sequence goes on from CM062291.1 coordinate 375,594,092, forward strand.
AAACGATATATCGATACTTCTGAGCTGAAAGTCGTGGGAAGGTTTTTAATACGGCCCTCCGACGCTCGTAAAGCTGGCAAGAGTACGTAGTTGTATTACTGAACAGGCTCCATTCATATAAAAACTTGTTCCAGTTTGGTGGTTTACCACCGGTCTTTCTTGCATCGTGATGGTCACGATTATCTTTGGAGAAAAAATGCACCATACGCCAGGGGGGTGGGGGTGGGGGGGGGGGGCACCAAACATTTGCAAGACGTGACGTGGGGGTGGGTGGGTCTCTTGAGTGCGCCAAAAATGTGCATTTCCAACTTGTGCAATTTTTTGAATTTTTTAAAAATATTTCAATATATCAGCTAATATATACCATCATTTGTGTTTCAAACCTTAAAGATGATGTTGTACATCACACTCTTAACATAAATACAACATCAGGAGGCTTTATATGTGAGAATATTGGGCTTAATCTGGGAAAATGTCACACGTTAGTAAGGGGTGGGTGTCTTGTTCGAATTGTAGAAAATGTGCAGACAATATTTTTGGAAAATTCTCTCTGATGCACTAAATTCAACCCAAATTATTTATTTATTAATAGAATTTGTATGGATAGAAGAGGAAAGTAGCAAACACCTGAGAATACTGACAGAACAATTCAAATGAAAATTTGTTCCCGTATATGTACCCCTGCTCTGGCCAAGCCTGATAATGAACAGCTTGTCATTTGTAGATTGGGGCCCACAACGGTTTAAATTGGTGGTACCAGTTTAAGAACATTATGAAAACCCCCTAAAGACAGCTGTGCCTACTAAGTTTTATAAGTTCATTTTGGATTTTAATGGGAGAGTGGGGGTGGGTGTCTGAGAATGGTAGTAGAAAATTTGCACGTAGGGGTGGGTGGGTGTAAAATGGAGCTAAATAAAAAATAGGACGTCACGTCTTGCAAATTTTTAGTGCCCCCATCCCCCCCCCCTGCATACGCACGGAAATACAGGTAATAAATCACCTAAATTGCCAGGAAATATTTGAGTAGATAAAGAAAGTGCATGAAAGTGCTTCTCCTAGCACTAATTTTAAAAACAAATTCTGGGAGACCTCCCCCTTATCTCTTCGCCGCTTGCAGGGCCCGTAACGTCCGATCTACACATTGCCCCAGGGATCGTCCTTGCTATCGGCGGCCCTGGGTTAGGTTGTCACAATACCCCAAAGCCCCTGCGAGGAAGACATCCATTTTTTGCGAAACCTTCTCTAATGTAATTCCAAGACTCAGTCGATGTTGATGTGGTTTGCTTTTAACAACAGATCGTACTCCTGCAGAGTACGATGTGTTGCAGAAAGCAAAGCACATCAACATTGTTGCAACGACACCTGTCCGATGTGTGAATACACAAACATTGGTGCCACCCAGCGGTGATGTGTACAACAGGTGCAAAATATCGTACGTACAACATCGTAGAGCTCATCTTCAAATAACAAATAGTTTATAATACAAACAAAGACAATGTATTACTGACATCTACTGACGCGGGAGGAAGTGACGTCATTGATTTGAATATTTTATATGCCAAAAGGGCCTACCACACACACGTCTTAAGCTACCACACGCATTCCGGTATGCATTGATGATGGGAGATGTTCTACGAATGCAGAGAAGTTACTCTTGTGTGTTGTGCGATAAAAGATAATACTGCTACAGTTGAAATGACGAGCAACGTGTAAATTTGATCACTTGACTTGAGTGTTTGTTCAGTTGTTGTAATTACTTTATGGACATACGCAATTATTCATTCGATTATTTTTTATTAGAATGGTGATTGGCTATGACTGATAACAGACAAGACAACACTGCGCGTTATTCACCAAAAATGACTTGAAAATTACTTTTCACATTCCCAGCTTTATTTCAAATCCCCTACCTAAACCACAATGTCAAAGTTATCACATTCAGGGACGTACATTCTGGGTAGTGGGGGGCGTCCGCTTTTCTCTCCATCACCAAATGCTTTGCCACGTTGGGCAGCAGTCGGACAGAATACAATTGCTTAATGGTATTCCAGGGCTTAAAATCCATGCGAGAATCAAAATTGATTCTCATAAATCATTCTTGCAAGAAACATCATGAGAATTGACTTCGATTCTCGCAAAAAGGTCATTTGACTCTTTTCATACATTTTAAAGGTGTCATTAAAGGCCTGAAGATTACAACTTATTTTTTTGTTCCTTGCAATAAGATGGCAGGGAGCGCGGCTGCTCTGTGGCTACAGCATTGGACTTCAAACCGAAAGGTCCACGGTTTGATTCCCGCCAGGGGCAACTGCGTTGTGTCCTTGGGCAAGGCCCTTAATCTCGATTGTCCACGTGGGAGCACGGTGGCGATGTGTACTAAGGCGTACTGCACGTCGATGGTACACCTGTCTTCAACTAATGCTAACCCTGCTTGTGTGCAGTTAGTACGTTGGGGAGTCTGGCAGTTGCTCGCTATTGCTCGGTGTTTTTTAGGCTTTCTCAACCCGTAAAACTGTCCGACAGGGGAGCGCGGTGGCTCAGTAGGTAGAGGTGCAGGCTGCAAGCCGAGAGGTTCTCGGTTCGAATCCCAACTGCGGCAACCGCGTTGTGTCCTTGGGCAAGACACTGCATCTCCATTGCCCGCGTGGAGGCAAGGTGGCGTTGTGTACTAAGGCGAACTGCACGTCGATGGTGCACTTGGCTTCAACCAATGCTAACCCTGCTTGTGTGGAGTTAGTATGTTGGGGAGTTGACAGTTGCTCGCAGTTGCTCGGTGGTTCTCTCCGGGTACTCCGGCTTCCTCCACCCGTAAAACTGTCACAGTCATGATTAGCCATTGTGCATAAATATGTGACCTTAAACACCAATAAATAATAATAATAATACTGTCCGTCACGAAGTGACCCTGGTTATCAAAAGTGTCCTTAAACCCCAATAAATAAATAATTAAATAAGATAACCCTTTGACCTTGCAGTGGTGTCTAGTGAAGTCTTGGCTGCCTATGGAGGCAGCCAATACTTCACTAGAAACCATTGCCAAGGCACTGTAACTTCCATCTGCAAAATCATCTGAAATCTTATGCTGGAGCATGAGTTCTACATGCTCGTATATGACACAGAAAAGTCACGAGCATCGGAATTAGGTCCTAAGTGTTAAACTCTAGTAAATATATCAATATTAAATGGTCATGACATAGCCGTAGAAGGTGACTTTAAACAACAATAAATCAATTATTCTTACTATGAAATATGTACTGGTTACAGTCACAAGGGTAAAACAGTCCTCTCACATTCTACTGAAAATTGATTCTCCCACCAGGAGCAGGCAAGATTCAAAACTGATTTTTTGCGACAGATAGTAAAACGATTCTTTCATAAAGTAAAGTATATGAGAAAAACATGAAAAATGTACGTGATCGTGACATGGAAATAAATAACGAGGTTAGTACTGAATAATTATACAAAAACCTAAACGAATACCGTGAAAATCAACCCGACGATAGGAAAAAAATGCGTTTTTTAAACATTAATTGGTCTCTCTCAACATCAAGCAGGGACTCATCCAAGATCAGTCATCTTTCAGTATGGTTAATTCCATTTTGCAAAAACAGAAATGAAAAGGTTAAACATTTTAAACGCGCCTCATTCTGAAAAAAAACTCTGCTGAAAATGAGCACTCCTCCAATGGTATTTCCTTCAAATACACATTAAGCTGTAACAATTGTTACTATAAATGTAAGGTATCAGCTGGTCATATGGTCGTTTTCGCGTATTTTTATGGCCATATTTACTGTGCATCGCTCGCGCTTAATGCATTTAACTCTCAATTTATCAAGTACCCGTCGTTTCGTTTTATAATCAGAGGATATAGAATAAATGTTGTTTGGTGAAATGAATTGACTCTGTATTCAAACCCATTTGGGCCCAAGATGAGACGCACAAATGTTCGCGCAAAACAAATATTGACAGTTGACGTGAGGTGATATATAGAGGATATGGAATGAGTGTTTTTCTCATATAATATTTATGAAACGAGTCTAAGAATTTTCTGTTTGGGCGAGCCTCTGGCTCGCCCAAACGGAAAATTCAGACGAGTTTCATAAATATTATATGAGAAAAACACTCATTTCATATTCTATTTATCATATGACACACACACGCACAAATTAGCCACTTAGTATGACTTTTAACCCATCACCTTACTTGAGTTGCAGACGGCACTTGGAAAAAACATCCTCGTATAACTAAAACTTTTCTTTTTTGGCTTCCAAAACATAGGTTATGACCTCTCATTGGAACGAGCGTGACACGCTAGTTCCAATGAGGGGTCATAACTTATGTTTTGGAAGCAAAAAGTTAAAATATAAAAAAAATGAATGGCGTTTATCTTGTAGGTAAAAGATTAATACAATATAACCCACCCTAAATAGGGCAGATAACCCCTCGTTCCAACGAGGGGTAATAACCTATGTTTTTGAGACAAAAAATGAAAAAAATAATGAAAATTAATTGGGGTTTTTGAGAATAGCGCTGGCCGGTTTTGGCCGTTACGTTGGGTAAAGGGTTAATAAATTAAAAAACAGAACTAAAAACGATATATCGATACTTCTGAGCTGAAAGTCGTGGGAAGGTTTTTAATACGGCCCTCCGACGCTCGTAAAGCTGGCAAGAGTACGTAGTTGTATTACTGAACAGGCTCCATTCATATAAAAACTTGTTCCAGTTTGGTGGTTTACCACCGGTCTTTCTTGCATCGTGATGGTCACGATTATCTTTGGAGAAAAAATGCACCATACGCCAGGGGGGTGGGGGTGGGGGTGGGGGGGGCACCAAACATTTGCAAGACGTGACGTGGGGGTGGGTGGGTCTCTTGAGTGCGCCAAAAATGTGCATTTCCAACTTGTGCAATTTTTTGAATTTTTTAAAAATATTTCAATATATCAGCTAATATATACCATCATTTGTGTTTCAAACCTTAAAGATGATGTTGTACATCACACTCTTAACATAAATACAACATCAGGAGGCTTTATATGTGAGAATATTGGGCTTAATCTGGGAAAATGTCACACGTTAGTAAGGGGTGGGTGTCTTGTTCGAATTGTAGAAAATGTGCAGACAATATTTTTGGAAAATTCTCTCTGATGCACTAAATTCAACCCAAATTATTTATTTATTAATAGAATTTGTATGGATAGAAGAGGAAAGTAGCAAACACCTGAGAATACTGACAGAACAATTCAAATGAAAATTTGTTCCCGTATATGTACCCCTGCTCTGGCCAAGCCTGATAATGAACAGCTTGTCATTTGTAGATTGGGGCCCACAACGGTTTAAATTGGTGGTACCAGTTTAAGAACATTATGAAAACCCCCTAAAGACAGCTGTGCCTACTAAGTTTTATAAGTTCATTTTGGATTTTAATGGGAGAGTGGGGGTGGGTGTCTGAGAATGGTAGTAGAAAATTTGCACGTAGGGGTGGGTGGGTGTAAAATGGAGCTAAATAAAAAATAGGACGTCACGTCTTGCAAATTTTTAGTGCCCCCATCCCCCCCCCCCCCCCCCTGCATACGCACGGAAATACAGGTAATAAATCACCTAAATTGCCAGGAAATATTTGAGTAGATAAAGAAAGTGCATGAAAGTGCTTCTCCTAGCACTAATTTTAAAAACAAATTCTGGGAGACCTCCCCCTTATCTCTTCGCCGCTTGCAGGGCCCGTAACGTCCGATCTACACATTGCCCCAGGGATCGTCCTTGCTATCGGCGGCCCTGGGTTAGGTTGTCACAATACCCCAAAGCCCCTGCGAGGAAGACATCCATTTTTTGCGAAACCTTCTCTAATGTAATTCCAAGACTCAGTCGATGTTGATGTGGTTTGCTTTTAACAACAGATCGTACTCCTGCAGAGTACGATGTGTTGCAGAAAGCAAAGCACATCAACATTGTTGCAACGACACCTGTCCGATGTGTGAATACACAAACATTGGTGCCACCCAGCGGTGATGTGTACAACAGGTGCAAAATATCGTACGTACAACATCGTAGAGCTCATCTTCAAATAACAAATAGTTTATAATACAAACAAAGACAATGTATTACTGACATCTACTGACGCGGGAGGAAGTGACGTCATTGATTTGAATATTTTATATGCCAAAAGGGCCTACCACACACACGTCTTAAGCTACCACACGCATTCCGGTATGCATTGATGATGGGAGATGTTCTACGAATGCAGAGAAGTTACTCTTGTGTGTTGTGCGATAAAAGATAATACTGCTACAGTTGAAATGACGAGCAACGTGTAAATTTGATCACTTGACTTGAGTGTTTGTTCAGTTGTTGTAATTACTTTATGGACATACGCAATTATTCATTCGATTATTTTTTATTAGAATGGTGATTGGCTATGACTGATAACAGACAAGACAACACTGCGCGTTATTCACCAAAAATGACTTGAAAATTACTTTTCACATTCCCAGCTTTATTTCAAATCCCCTACCTAAACCACAATGTCAAAGTTATCACATTCAGGGACGTACATTCTGGGTAGTGGGGGGCGTCCGCTTTTCTCTCCATCACCAAATGCTTTGCCACGTTGGGCAGCAGTCGGACAGAATACAATTGCTTAATGGTATTCCAGGGCTTAAAATCCATGCGAGAATCAAAATTGATTCTCATAAATCATTCTTGCAAGAAACATCATGAGAATTGACTTCGATTCTCGCAAAAAGGTCATTTGACTCTTTTCATACATTTTAAAGGTGTCATTAAAGGCCTGAAGATTACAACTTATTTTTTTGTTCCTTGCAATAAGATGGCAGGGAGCGCGGCTGCTCTGTGGCTACAGCATTGGACTTCAAACCGAAAGGTCCACGGTTTGATTCCCGCCAGGGGCAACTGCGTTGTGTCCTTGGGCAAGGCCCTTAATCTCGATTGTCCACGTGGGAGCACGGTGGCGATGTGTACTAAGGCGTACTGCACGTCGATGGTACACCTGTCTTCAACTAATGCTAACCCTGCTTGTGTGCAGTTAGTACGTTGGGGAGTCTGGCAGTTGCTCGCTATTGCTCGGTGTTTTTTAGGCTTTCTCAACCCGTAAAACTGTCCGACAGGGGAGCGCGGTGGCTCAGTAGGTAGAGGTGCAGGCTGCAAGCCGAGAGGTTCTCGGTTCGAATCCCAACTGCGGCAACCGCGTTGTGTCCTTGGGCAAGACACTGCATCTCCATTGCCCGCGTGGAGGCAAGGTGGCGTTGTGTACTAAGGCGAACTGCACGTCGATGGTGCACTTGGCTTCAACCAATGCTAACCCTGCTTGTGTGGAGTTAGTATGTTGGGGAGTTGACAGTTGCTCGCAGTTGCTCGGTGGTTCTCTCCGGGTACTCCGGCTTCCTCCACCCGTAAAACTGTCACAGTCATGATTAGCCATTGTGCATAAATATGTGACCTTAAACACCAATAAATAATAATAATAATACTGTCCGTCACGAAGTGACCCTGGTTATCAAAAGTGTCCTTAAACCCCAATAAATAAATAATTAAATAAGATAACCCTTTGACCTTGCAGTGGTGTCTAGTGAAGTCTTGGCTGCCTATGGAGGCAGCCAATACTTCACTAGAAACCATTGCCAAGGCACTGTAACTTCCATCTGCAAAATCATCTGAAATCTTATGCTGGAGCATGAGTTCTACATGCTCGTATATGACACAGAAAAGTCACGAGCATCGGAATTAGGTCCTAAGTGTTAAACTCTAGTAAATATATCAATATTAAATGGTCATGACATAGCCGTAGAAGGTGACTTTAAACAACAATAAATCAATTATTCTTACTATGAAATATGTACTGGTTACAGTCACAAGGGTAAAACAGTCCTCTCACATTCTACTGAAAATTGATTCTCCCACCAGGAGCAGGCAAGATTCAAAACTGATTTTTTGCGACAGATAGTAAAACGATTCTTTCATAAAGTAAAGTATATGAGAAAAACATGAAAAATGTACGTGATCGTGACATGGAAATAAATAACGAGGTTAGTACTGAATAATTATACAAAAACCTAAACGAATACCGTGAAAATCAACCCGACGATAGGAAAAAAATGCGTTTTTTAAACATTAATTGGTCTCTCTCAACATCAAGCAGGGACTCATCCAAGATCAGTCATCTTTCAGTATGGTTAATTCCATTTTGCAAAAACAGAAATGAAAAGGTTAAACATTTTAAACGCGCCTCATTCTGAAAAAAAAACTCTGCTGAAAATGAGCACTCCTCCAATGGTATTTCCTTCAAATACACATTAAGCTGTAACAATTGTTACTATAAATGTAAGGTATCAGCTGGTCATATGGTCGTTTTCGCGTATTTTTATGGCCATATTTACTGTGCATCGCTCGCGCTTAATGCATTTAACTCTCAATTTATCAAGTACCCGTCGTTTCGTTTTATAATCAGAGGATATAGAATAAATGTTGTTTGGTGAAATGAATTGACTCTGTATTCAAACCCATTTGGGCCCAAGATGAGACGCACAAATGTTCGCGCAAAACAAATATTGACAGTTGACGTGAGGTGATATATAGAGGATATGGAATGAGTGTTTTTCTCATATAATATTTATGAAACGAGTCTAAGAATTTTCTGTTTGGGCGAGCCTCTGGCTCGCCCAAACGGAAAATTCAGACGAGTTTCATAAATATTATATGAGAAAAACACTCATTTCATATTCTATTTATCATATGACACACACACGCACAAATTAGCCACTTAGTATGACTTTTAACCCATCACCTTACTTGAGTTGCAGACGGCACTTGGAAAAAACATCCTCGTATAACTAAAACTTTTCTTTTTTGGCTTCCAAAACATAGGTTATGACCTCTCATTGGAACGAGCGTGACACGCTAGTTCCAATGAGGGGTCATAACTTATGTTTTGGAAGCAAAAAGTTAAAATATAAAAAAAATGAATGGCGTTTATCTTGTAGGTAAAAGATTAATACAATATAACCCACCCTAAATAGGGCAGATAACGTAAATTCTCCCTACTGAAATTATGCAAATGTGACCCAATTGTATTTTGTTTAGCCAATCAAATTGTCCAGTTTTGAAATTGACCAATGAAAGCTCCCAACTGTAATTATGGAAATTATGAAAATGTGGCCCAGTTGTATTTAGTTCAGCCAATCAAATTGTCTAGTTTTGAAATTGACCAATGCAATTGACGGAAGGCTTTATTTATCACTGATTAATATGAAAACAAAATATCAAATGTTTTAAAGTGAACAAAACGGACGAGTCATATGATAAATATAAAATATACCCATAGTAGCTTGGTGTACCAAATGTTCAGCACGAGTAGTGAAGTGGTGTTAACCGCGAGCCTTCGGCGCATAGTTAACACCACTTCACCACGAGTGGTGAACATTTGGTATACAAAGCTACTTTGGGTATATTTAATTTAAACCATGATCGTTAGATTATTGAGAGTCGCTGATATTTTGTCAAGATTTTACTGAGCAGCACCCGTAAATACGTGCGAATTTGTTTTTGTTTACATGAGGATCGGTGGGCGGTACTTTCGCTGTCAGTTTTATCACCGAAACGAAATTGAAAAAGAAAGAGGACCTTTTTCATTTTAACAATATAATAACATACTATTTCGAGTTATGGATGCTTTATTAACATGAGACAATGCATGTTTGTTAATTTTCAGTGTTTTATGGGGTAAACTCATTTAAAAACGTAATAAATAATTGCCACTTCCATTTCACTCTTCGCGAGGCGACATGCGATAAATTTAGACAAGTTCGCATTTAGGTCGACGTCACCATAGGTCAACCTGGATGTAGTTCCACTGTAGGTGTAAAATTTAACTACTGAAATCCCATTGCTGACGTGTTCACCACGGTTGGTGTGTAAAGCTAAAACTTATGTCATAGGCTTTTCGTGTATAGTAGAATAGGTAATCATGGTATAAAATGGGGGAAACTTGGTGTCGCAGGATTACGGGGTTGAATTGATGTTCGAATGATGGACGAAAATTTATGTTCTTATCAGTGCTCAGTCGACAGCCAGTGACTGTCGTCTGAATCCCAGTTCGAACGTAAACCTTGCCACCTTATCAATGCTATATCCGCTTAGGACTCTTAGGATTCCTGAAGGTGTCTGTGGCTTACAACGCCAAAGGGTGATCAACGATAATTCACTGAAAAGATTATTTATTTACATGTACGAAGAAATATATGAAACAAATTACTCACAAAATTATCCTTAAGAATACACTAATTACGCGGATAAAAGTTTATTCTTTAGGGCCCTCGACGTCTCCCACAGCTAGCTGTGTCCGCTGGATCAACCTCACATCATCTTCATCTTATCACGGTTTGTGATAAATACAAAGTGTCTATTCACTTCTCGTTGCTTCCTCCTGGCAGGGTTAACTTCACCATCAGTCGGGCTTAACACATATAATGTTCTGCGCTGTGACTCTATCAGCGTTCTCACAGTTCAATCAGAATTCAATCGGCGCCTACCACAGTTCACGATCACTTTGCGCCTTGCCTGGCTCTCACGGGGTTAAGTTATTCTTCGCCTTCAGATATATACTTAACAAAGCTTACATAATAATATTCTGCAAAGTGTTCTCAACATCACCAATTCTCGCACCGCCTAAAATTATCTAATCTCGCGAGCTACTCCAGCGCTTACTCAAGCGCTTAATACGGTTTCTAGACCTCAACGTTACAGCTTTTACTTCTTTGGCTACTATGTCACTACGGTTCGCAACCGTTAACAAACTACAATCGGTTCCTTACAACCCTCACAGGGTTACGACAATACGCGGACTTTCAATCTCGGTGCCTATGACCCTCGACGGCCAAGGCTAAACTCGGACCTTCTCTGAGTTCCCTCAGGCTAACTGCCTCTCAGAATTCTGCTTCACTCTTTATACAGTCGGAACTCAAAGTTTAAACATATTAATTCTTATTTAACGAGTGCTTTGTAATTCGATATGGATAGAGATATAAATGTGAATTTCGTTTGAGATGAAAACTTTTCGACATTTCGGAGACAGGATAGATGCGTAATATGAGTGTGTGTCTAGAACATACATGTATGTGATGCACTGTTTCCAACAATTAGATTTTAACTGGCTTTAATTACCCAGTTAATTATTACAGAAGATAATATTGTCTCTCTTTCTGTTGATCTGTTATCAGATAGCCCATGTGGCGTTCAACAAGTGCGCCATAATGGACATTAAATTTCATACTTCATTTAGAAGCTTTTGAATTATCGTTAGTTTGACAAATCTGTTTTCGGGGTTCACCTCATACCTATTTTTACGTTTTATGTTTAACCCATTCAGAAAGATTATCGAAAATACTTACATTTTTAAACAAGAAAATCGCAACTTTTAGCTATCACCTTGACACTTCGTCCCTCGAGTTCCAATATGTTCTACGGCACATAGAACACATTGGAACTCAGGGGACGACTTGGCAGTGATAAACTGTACAGGTGGTTTATTATTACTAGAACTCCTGTTATGGAAGTGGCTTATTGGCTAGAGCAACGGACCTTAAACCGAAAGATCGACTGTACGGTCCTGATGCGGGTCATCTGCGCCCTGTCATCGGGAAAGACACCTAAACCCGATTTCCCACTTGGGGGGGGGGGGCGGTGGCGCTGAGTATTAAGGCGTACTGCACGTCGATGCTGCAATTCCCTTCAACCTCTGCTAAATCTGTTTATGCCTGGTTAATACGTTGGGGAGTATGATAGTTGCTCGCCGCTGCACGCTGGTTGTCCCCGAGTTCTCCGGCTTTCTTCACCAGTGAACATGTCCGACACGATGTGCTCCTGCCCTTTGAACGCAGGGGAGTCGAGAGGAATTTCGAGCCCCGAGATAGTTTGGTTGAAGGGAGCCTACATGATGCAGAACGCATCACCCTAGCCGCGAAGCGGTGAGATAGATACGAGCACAAGAGGAGGTGTTACCCTCTCGTACGTGAGGGTCCTCCTCAGAGAACATTTTCATTCTTGAGGTGTCAAATGACGAGGTGTTCTTGATTTCTCGCCCGGATTACTCGTTTGGACAAGAACAAATTTGTGGGTTTTCATTTGGACATTTATTCATTTATTATATTTATTTATTTATTAGTGTTTAACGACACATTGACAGCCAAGGTCATATCGTGTCGGTGACATTTTCACCGGTGGAGGAAGCCGGAGAAACCCGGAGAGAACCACCGAGAAACGACGAGCAGCTACCAGCATCGTAACTCCGCACTGCAGCACAGGTAGGGTTAGATTGGTTGAAGACATGCACCCCGTCAACGTGCAGTATACCTTGGTACACGGTGTCATCGTGCCCCATGTGGACAATCGGGGTGAAGTGCCTTGCCCAAGGATACAACGCGGGAGTCCGAATCGATGCCTCAGACGACCACCCATCCAAGGACTAACCGGGCTCGACCTTGTTTGACTTCGGTGATCTGACGAGAACCGGTTACCGCAACGCCACCGCACCCCCTATTTGTACACAACCAAACTTCAACCTGTTGGATACAACTACCCCACTTCCCTCACCCTCTCGACGGCCCTGAATGAAAGTGTTGTTAAACCGCAATAAAAAAACGAACCAAAAACAAACAACCCCCCCCCCCCCCCCAAAAAAAAAACAAAACAAAAAAAAACCGGAGCTCCCTGCAAATGCAAAATTGACTCGTACACTGTCATTGACTGCTTTATACAGACAATTGGAAAAAGTACACCAGCACTGAAATAGTTAACCAGAAGCGAAAATGAATGTGTATGACATATTGGAATTTTAAACCTCTTGGAAGGTGTGGTGTATTGTGGAAGTATAGTCGGCCTATCCATTATCCTTCTAGAAATGTAAGTTTGAAATGCATATAGTTTGTCAGCACTGGTACTGCCATTACCAATATAGGGTGGAAACAGAGCTGACTTCCCTCCATCATCTTGAATTATCCCATTTGTGTAAATGGGATATTTAAATTAACAATATCAGGGCTGTTGTTTACATTAACAATATCGGGGTTGATCGGGTTAAGAGAAACAATCTCAACCTATTTATCGACATTCTGTTTTGTGTGGGAAGTGACGTCATAATACTACTTCTAGTATGATGGATCTGCCTGCCAAGAAGCCGTACCCCACACGGGGATGTCACGAGCTGCCACACGCAGTACGCTACTGAATGCATTTCATTCATGTGCTTGAGATTGCCTCGTGATAAAAGATAAGACTGTTACAGATGAAGTGATGAGTATGTTGAGAGTTGGATAATTTGTCGGAATGAAACAAATGTAACTGATTTTCAAAGCTGCTAAGAAGGGCGGTATCTTTTGAGAGAGCCTTCAACACATGTACCACCACTCTGTGTTTATGAGAGAAGAATAACGCTTTCACAGGGGCGTCGCAAAGATGACCGATTCGTCGAAGGCATGTCTTGGTGTTGTAGTTGGTCAGTCAGGATAAGAGTTGAAAATCTCATGACTTCTTGGAAATTTTTTGGAGAATAAATAAAATATACATGTTCCACCTAAATCATTAAATATATTAATAAGTATATAATAATAATAATAATAATAATAATAATAATAATAATAATAATAATAATAATAATAATAAAAATAAACAAAATATTTATTATTATTATTATCATAAAATATTAACTATAAATAAATATTCCAACTATATCATGAAGGTATAATAATAATAATAATAATAATAATAATAATAATAATAATAATAATAATAATAATAATATTTATCATTATTATTATTATTATTTTGATTATTATTGTTATTATTATAAAATATCAACTATAAATAAAAAATTCCAACTCTATCATCTTGGCGTGCCTTCGTTTAAGTTTAATTTGTCCCCAGCCACAAAAAATATGGTACAAGAGAGAGAACACAAAAAAATAAAAAAGAAAAATACATAAAATTACAAGATGCTGATATATATATATGTATATGCTATTGACGCTGACACTGCCGCCGCTATCACTACTATTACTAATACTACTAATATTACTTCATTACATATTTACTACCATTACTACTACTTCTACTGCTACTACTACTACTAGAGAATGATTCGATTAAACCCGAGTTTCAGATATATGCAGAACCTCTTCAGGATTTGTACATTGTTGGTGGAAATAAGCCCATAAAACTTTTCCCTGCAAGGGTCGTGCCAGTAATAACCGGGGATGTATTTGTTGCGCAAGTCTTGGAGCTTTATGCATATCAGTACAAAGTTTACATTTCCTTTCTTCCCTATTAATTTCCCCCACCTTCCAGTTTCCATTTAAAGTTTATGATTGGCAGTCCGTACTTTTAAAAGGTAATACCAGTGATGTCGTGGCAACGATATGTAATATTGACCAAGATTTGGGAAGTTTTTGCTATATTTACGTCGAAGGCATGCCTTGACGATATATACTACTCAAAGTTTGCTAAGCACCAAGTACATCCAACTACCTGTTTTACATTTTAGTTGAAATATTGTAATGAAAAGTGTATATATTTTTTTTATTTAATTACATCTTTAATGATTTAAGTACAGAAATTTTAAGTACAAAGATTTTATTTGTGTTTGACATTATGTTTTAGCTTTTGAATACGATAACCATTGAAAATGCATATTATTGGTAATTTATTTTATTTTATTGATGTTTAAGGTCACATATTTATGCACAATGGCTAATCATGACCGTGACAGTTTTACGGGTGGAGGAAGCCGGAGTACCCGGAGAGAACCACCGAGCAACGACGAGCAGCTGCCAGCTCGCCAACATCGTAACTCCGCACTGCAGCACATGCAGGGTTAGATTGGTTGAAGACATGCGTACCATCGACGTGCTGTACGCCTTAGTACACGGCGACATCGTGCCCCCATGCGGGCAATGGAGATGAAGTGTCTTGCCCAAGGACACAACGCGGTTGCCGCGGGTGGGATTCGAACCGAGGACCTCTCGGCTTGCAGCCTGCACCTCTACCTACTGAGCCACCGCGCTCCCCATATTATTGGTAAAAGAGGAAATTTTTTTCGGAGCGAACTGGCATAGCTTCAATATCGATTTTGAGACCCATTACTGTTAATTACAGCTTGACAACGCCTCCTCATGCTCCCAATCAGATTCCTGGTGGTCCTTTGTGGGATGTTGTTCCATTCTTGGACCAACACGGCACCAAGCTCCTGGACACTTCTTGGCTGGACTGGACGGGCTGAAAGTGCAAGGTGCAACTCATTCCAGACATGTTCGATTGGATTGAGGTCAGGGGATCTTGCTGGCCAGTCCATACGTTCAATCCCCTCCCTCTGTCGGTACTCCCCGACAGCATGGGCAACATGAGGACGGGCATTATCGTCCATCAGAATGAATTTATCCCCCACTGCGCCTGCATACAATCTGACGTGGACATCTAGGATCTCATCAATATACCGTTGTGCAGTCAATGTACCACGTTCAAGGACACAGAGCTCTGGACGTCTGATGCCGAGCCAGACCATGATTGACCCTCCAGCATAGCGGTCATGCACAGCAATGTTGGCTGCATGGAATCGCTTTCCCGGTCTTCTCCATACCCTAGAACGCCTAGCTGTGTGGTCTAGGCAGTACCTTGACTCGTCTGTTAAAAGGACAGGTCGCCAATCTCCTCTGATCCATGCAACGTGGTCCATGGCCCATTCATATCGTGCCTGGCGGTCTTTCTGGGACAGCGGAATGCGAATACATTGTCTTCTCGATCGGAGACCACCTTTGTACAACCTTGGCCTGATAGTCTGCGTCGAAACATTTACCCCAAATGCATTCTGAAGGTCAGTGCTAAGCTGGGTTTCTGTGGCAAATGACCAAAAAAACGGCCTTCAGTTGCAGATGTTGCCCTGTCTCTGCCACCACCATGCCATCTTACTGTTGTGCCATACTGCAGAAATCTTGTTCAGGCTCTGGTGATCACCGTATGGTGCACACCAAGGGCTTTACCAACCTGACGATGGGTATCCGCTTGCTCCTCCATCCCTACAGCCCACCACATTTCTGCTTCAGACAAATGTCTTCTTACATTTGCATTTACCATATTCAATCATTAAATCACAAGGGTTTGTGTTGAAATGAAGATTGAATACCCTACACATGTCATGTACATGTAGACTACACGAAAACATCATGAAAATCAAGGTGTACATGCTTTCCATGACTGTCAGAAAAGTCTGCCTGTCAAGAGAGCTAATGTAAACAATGGGGACCATCTCAATACATTTCGCAATCATATCCACCAAAAATATCGGAAATATATCACAAGCAAATTTCACAATGATGTGTCAAATATTTGGTGCTTAGCAAACTTTGAGTAGTATAGTTGTAATATTGGTCAGTCGGGATTATAGTTTAAAATCTCATGACTTCTTGGGAGTGTATTGGAGAATAAATAAAATATACGTGTAGTAGTCATGACGTAATTTCATATTTACTTAACACTTTACCTAACATGAAAAGCAGACGACACTTGCAAAAATAATTCTTGAATAACTAATTTTTTTTCATTTTTTATCTCAAAAACATACGTTATGACCCCTCGTTGAAACGAGCTCGTTCCAACGAGGGGTCATAACCTATGTTTTTGCGGCAAAAAATGAAAAAATAATGAAAATTAATTAGCGATTTTTGAGAATAGCGCTGGTCGGTTTTGGCCGTTACGTTGGGTAAAGGGTTAACACGTACAGAACCGGTACTCCAAATTTGTCGTGCTGGGCCCTCAGCAACCTGAATCGAGTACTACACACCTCTATTTGTATGACCCCCTGTGTGTGCGACACAAAATTGAAATCTAAGTATCAAACCTAGTATTTTAAGATAGGGATCAAGGTGGCTGTGTAGTTACGGCATTGGACTTCAAACCGAAAGGCCCAAGGTTCGAACCTCACCAGGGGAAATTGCAGAGTGTCCTTTGGCAAGGCACTTAATCCTGATTGCCCAGGTGGGGCACCATGGCGCTGTCTTCGAAGGCGTACTGTACGTCGATAACGGACTTGGCCATTGCTAATTCTGCTTCTGGGGAGTTGGTACGTTGATTAGTCTGACATTACTCGCCGCTGCTATGCCGTGCTCTCCGTATACTCCGGCTTCCTCTTCCAGTACACCTGTCCGACACGAGGTAACCCTTTCTGTTGAATGTGCCGTAAAAGCGCCATAAATAAATAAATAAATAAATAAATAAATAAATAAATAAATAAATAAATAAATAAATAGTCTTTTAAGAAAGTAAATGATTACTGATAAAAGAGATTCTATACCGGAGACTCCTATCTTGACCAAAGTGTTCCAACTCGAAAAATTGTGTGTGTGTGTGTGGGGCTGGGGGTGGGGGAGGGGGGCAATACCCCCTAAACCTCTTTATTGACGCCTCTGCTCTGTTAGAATAATGCCACCACAAAAGCGGCAGCATTCTCTATCAGGTCGCAATTCGATCACAACACACTTCTACCAGTGGGTCGAGATTCCATGAATAAAATACTGCGAAGTCAAGTCTGAATCAAGTAAAAACAAGCGAAAATGGCAGCGGATATTCAATATTCTCACATTTATTTTGACGACAACTAAAATTCGACACAGTTGTTAGGCTACGAGGTAGCTCAATGATTAGAGTATTGGGCGTTAACCCTTTACCCAACGCAGACGATATCAAAATTTATTATTTTAAATATCATTTTTAAAAGATTTTCAAAAACTTTCTACAAAACCATATCATATAACCCATCTTTGGAACGAGCTCGATGAGTTCGTTCCAAAGATGGGTCAGATGATATGGTTTTGTTGAAATTTTTTGAAAAATAATATTTTTCAGCTGTTGAATTTGCATATTACGCGGGCGGTTGTGGCCGATTCGTTGGGTAAAGGGTTAAACCGACTCTAACTTGTGGTAATTGCGTCGTGTCTTGGGCCCTGCTAATCACACATTTTCAATTCGAATCGAATCTCGAATCGAATCACGTCTATTATTAGAAATCGAATCGAAACAGTGGCGTCTTGATGATGACCAATGGGGGTTGGGGTACTATAAACCCGATTTGTTCCAACTGTGATGGCTCAAGTCCCGACTGATAAAATAATCCAACTACATTATCAAGCTTCGTTGAAGGCATGCCTTGATGATGTAGTTGGCATATTACCCTGTAAGGATTATAATTCGTCGTCGACATTGCTTGTAAACCTTAAGTTTGAATTTAACAGTGCTAGGGACTAGTGATATTGGTGGCATGATTTATGTTAATGTATCGGAAGTTACACTCAGTCTTTTATTTCAACATTATTTATGAATGTAGGACAGTAGCCCCCAGGATGTTAGCCCCCCAAAGCTTAATGGTCTTAGTGGACTCTACCCCCCCCCCCCCCCCCCAGAAGAGTTTCTTAGTTGGACATTAGCCCCCCCCCCCCGAAAAACATAGGTGGACGTTACCCCCCCCCCCAATCAGAAAAAATGAAGTGGATATTAGCCACCCAATTAGTCACCTGCCCCCCTCCCCCCCCCCCCCCCCCCCACACACACACACTCAGAAAAATGAAGTGGATATTAGCGCCCCAGTTAGTCTAAACTTGGGCCCAATGTCCGTAATATAATTATATTACGGAATTTGGGTCCAAGTTTGGACTACCCCCAATGTACATTATAGGCTATTCGTCACCAATTTATGAAGGTTTATAAAACAAAACAAAAATAATATTTATTATTTATTTACCATTATCAAAATATGTTTTAAATAAAACAGTGAATGTGGTAATAAATAATACACTTTAAAAAAGCAAATCTATATATGTGAACAATATGAAACGTTAGACTACTTTTCTTTCTGTAGTCTGATCGAATAACCAATGGCATTCAAAAACTGACAAATGTCCCTCTTTTCGTTCTTGTATTCCATACACAGTGCTTTTAATCGCTTTTGCAATTTTGAAGCATTTCTTTGCACTCGTTTGACTACAGGGACACCTTGCCGCATTCTCTCTATCTCAGTCAGTCTGCATATCGTTTATACAAGATATCACACTAATGGTAGGCAAGCCAGACTACTGAGAAGAATCAATTAAATCCTACTAATTGGGGGGGGGGGGGGGGGGGGGGGGGGCTAATATCACGCTAATATCAGGCAAGCCAGACTACTAAAAATAATCAATTCAATCCTACTAATTGGGGGGCTAATATCCACTTCATTTTTCTGTGTGGGGGGCTAACGTCCACCTATGTTTTTCTCTTTTTAAAGGGGGGGGGGGTCTAATGTCCAACTAAGAAACTCTTCGGGGGGGGGGGGGCTAGTGTCCACTAACACCATTAAGCTCTGGGGGCTAACATCCTGGGGGGGGGGGGGGGGGGGGGGGGGCTACTGTCAGTATACCTTATTTATGTTCCATCCGACATTCTAAACTATGCGTTTTGTGAGACGATGAAGATGACTTATACCAAGCTAATTTCTATGAAAAAGATTCGAGAGGAAACGAATCGGGCGGCCGATTTAGAACCGAACCGAATATCAACTTAAGATTCGAAATCGAATCGAATCTCGAAGCTTCACAGGGACCTAATGGTGTCCATGGACATTCACGTCATCCCAATTGCCCACGTGAGGTACGGTAGCGAACGGCTCCAACGATAATTTCATGTGTTCTTGGCCAAGACATATCAGTTGCCCACTTGAGATTCCATGGCGTACAGCAACTTCGATGATGCACTTGCCTTCATCCGCTGCTAACTCTGCTCTTGCTGAGTTAGTAAGTTGGAATGTCCGATAGTTGCTCGCGGATGTAGGGTGATTCTTTCTGGGTACTCCCGACTTCCTCCATGGAAAACTGTCCCATGGTGGATCGGTCATGGTGGACTGCAAGTTAGTAAGTTTTATCGACTTTCCACCACACTGTACAGTACAGTATTAATCACTAAATCACCCACAGTGTGGAGATTCCACCCAAGCAATAATTGCAAGTTTGTTGCAAAGCATAAGCAGCACAAGCAAAGACCCGGAGGTCCATTGGCTGAAACATTGCTTGTGTTTTCTGTCGATATGTACAAAATTTGAAAGTTATAGCTGGGGTGATAACTCCACTCCGCGGGTGATTTAGTTACAATCCACTCTCCATGTACTGTACGTTGAGTACGAGCAGTGAGAAAGAGAGCAGCAAAGTCGAGTGGGAATACAACATGCAATATATTGTAAGAATTATAACTCTTTTGTGAACAGAAAAAAATGTGCAGTCAACAAAAGTCAACAATTACAAGTCAGCAAAATACACTGCTACCTTATTGGTGCGACAAAACCTAAGTGGTTACAAATAGCCTATATGCGGGTTAAACGACCCCCCCCCCTTGCCCCCCCCCCCCCTTGCGGTTTTCCCCTCAACATTTAATGAGGTATCAAATGTTAGAGATGAATTGATTAAGGCAATTTATTACTTCCCAAAGTGTGATTTACTGGGATTTCCGGCTTTGATTATAAACGATAACTTCACAAGTGAATTATGCAATCAACAATTGGGCCATGTATCCGTGCGCGCAAACGAAAACGCTTTGCCGTGGGTGTAATGGGGACTTCATTGTTTTTTTGTTTTTTTTACCCCTTTACCTAACATTCTTGAATATCTATTTTCATTTTTTTTGTCTCAAAAACATAGGTTATGACCCCTCATTGGAACGAGCACGGCGAGCTCGTTCCAATGAGGGGTCATAACCTATGTTTTAGAGACAAAAAAATAAAAAAATAATGAAAATTAATTGGCGATTTTTGAGAATAGCGCTGGCCGGTTTTCGCCGTTACGTTAGGTAAAAGGTTAAATAATATAATTATCGTTAATAATGAAAAGTAATAAACAGAGTAATCGCTTGACTGGACTGGTTACGTAAAATAATTCATTCGAGGCGAGGGACTATATTGCAAAACACTCGTGTGCATTCGTGCACTCGTGTTTGTACCACGTCCCTCACCTCTCATGAATTATTTCACGTAACCAGTCCAGTCAAGCGATTACTCTCTATATCTTTTGATTTTGGAATTAAAATATTAAAGTGTCAGTTTTGGAAAACATTGGATATACTTGCACTTGCTCTCCTCTCAAAATTATGAGAGTTGAAAAAGGGCGGGAGGGTGGGGGGGGGGGGGCGGACAAATAAAAATATGCCTTTTCAAGTCAGAGCGAACCTGGACGGTTATAAAGAGAATTCCGAAATATGAATACAGAAAACACCTCAACATATATTTTTCCCTAGTCTTTCTCTCAACGAGATGATACATTAAGCGGATAGAGAACTGTTTCTCCAAGATAAGGAGGAGACAAGACTGGTTAGCACTGTCGCCAATGCAAATCATTTAGTCTGCTGTAACCTACTTTTAAAAACTAGAAGTCCCATCATGAATTGCCCGCAAATAGCACGTCACTCTGCAAGTTGATAAGCGTGCGATGACGATTGAAAGACTATCAAACTCTGTACATATGCTCTAACCCGGAGGTTCATTGACTGAAACTTTGCTTGTGTTTTCTATTGATAACCAGGAGAATATATTGTGCTATGGATGTCACTCGTTCGGGAAATTTCGCGCAATTCCTGCGCGAAATTATGTTAAAATTTCGTGACATGACCTTACGTTTTAACTGTACGCGTGGGAGTCGACACGGGAAAATTATTGTTGCGCTAAGAACCGTGCAAGTATGGGAATCGAACAGTTTTCACAGAACCCTGGTCTGGTCTTCCAACTTTTTACCACTTATCTAGGTAACAACCCGTGTAAATCATAGAAAGTGTATTTGTTTTCACTGTTCTGACACTAAAATGGAATTCATATGGTGCCTTATAAAAACAAATCATCGTTGAATCTGCAGGATGCTATAACGGCATGCAATAAATCACAAAGATTGAACCGGTGCGGAATTTATAGCGGTAGATAACTCTTTGACTGAGGTTTAAATACCAAAATACCGACTAAATGACAGGTATCCAATGATGTTGTTGTGTTGAATTTCTTTTTTCATCCGTAAAATCCATTTGTCAAACTATCTGGAAAAAAACGTTCCGGTACTTGTTTCTAACCTACGTGTGTGGCGTTGTATTTCGAGACTGGCAGGTAGTGTTTTATCTTGTTCAACACTTTCCACTCCATAAATCTTTCCAGTTTACATATTTCACTGCATAAGGGGCGTCACATGCCACATCGCCGCTCTTAGTAATTCATTTCTCAACGCCGACAGTTATGGCACGTTGAACAGTGGCGCTCGTTAACAGTTCTTCATATGAAAATCTGACAAAGTTCTACTGTCAACAGTATTTAATTTTCCGACGAATTCTTGGAGCAGCTTGTCATGTTCTTTCTAAAACAACTGAACGATACTTTGTTGAAACATACTTTGTTTGCCAGACCCTTAACTGTCTTCAGATATGGGTGGGAATGTGGTGGGTGCCCAGAGCCAATACTATAAAACTTTTACAATTGTATTTTCTGGAATTGTATTTTCTGCCTAATAATATGACTGACTAAAAGGAATCATTAACATTTTAAAAGATCTGGCAATTTGCCAGCTGGCAAATTGCCACATCTTTGAAAATGCTAATGGTTCAGTTCAACCCATTTAAAGCCATAACTAGAAAATACAATTCTAGAAAATACAATTGTAAAACTTTTATAGTATTGGCCCCAGGTTGGTGGTGAAATGATTTTTTCAGTCGAGACATTTTCGTTCGGACTCGAGCCTCAGATATCAACTCGATCTTGCTGGTAATCGTACACAGTCTTACAAGGCTACAATTTATATTTGGACTTACGTCACATACACAATCGGTTGTGCAAATGGAGGTCTGCAATATCCGATTCGGACAGTTGGGGGCGCAACGCGACCAGTTCTGGGGACGCCCCGTACTGCATGTACATATTTTTTATACAAAAATAAATTTTCAAGACGTTTTTGAACTGTAATCCCGAATGACTTAATGAAATACGTTGTCAGTCGGGACTTGAGCCACCACAGTCAGGACAATTTAGATTTACGCCCTTCGCGTCGCCCCTGGGGCTGAGCCATGTTTTTACAGCACGACATGAATTTGACTGACGGTTCACATGCATACATACCTTTCCGGCTCGACGAGCCGTTCAGACAAGGAGTCTACCACCATCATAATTATCCACGACACTCGACAATGTCCTGATAAAAGCAGTAACAGAATGCCAAAGTTTTTACCACGGCATTGCCGATTGTCGTCGCTAATTTCAATGCCAACATTACAAGCAACTACATGTGACTGTTTTACTGAGATGTGAGAGTTGACCTGCTCAGTCGAATTCAAATTATTTTTACGGCGATAATTGAAATTTTATTTTCGATAACGTTACAGGGTGCGCGGGGTCTCAGTGAATACGGCATAGGAATTGAAACTGAAACGCCCAGCAGGGATAACTGCGTTGTGACTGTAGGCAAGACACTAATCCCGATTGCCCATTTGGGGGCACGGTGGTGCTGTGTACTAAGACGTACTGCACATCGATGATGCACTTGTCTCCAACCAATGCTAACCCTGCTGATGCGGAGTTAGAGTCTGACAATTGCTTGCCGCTGGTTATTTCTGTGGGTACTCCGACTTCCTCCACCCGTAAAACTGTCCCCTACACGAGGTGACAATGACTGTCGAAAGTGTTGCTAATAAAAAAATATAACGTTGCAGGGAAATTATCTAGAAAACCATTTCCCTCCACTTTTATAGAAATAAAAAGATATATCAATCAATATTGTTTTCAGATATCTACTTGTCTTTGATGAAATATGGTTTTTATTAAATCTATATACAACAATATAAAGAATTGAGCATTCCTGTATGAAATTCTTGGATGAATGCCACTCTCGTGGCTGGTTTTATGAAAATGACAAGTATCGAAGTGGTCTTTGAAAATGCCAATTCGTCCCCTGAGGTCCAATGTGTTCTATGTGCCAGTAGGCACATAGAACACATTGGAATTCAAGGGGCGAATTATTGAGCTCAAAAACTCTGTCCAACGTATGCCCAACGAGACAATATTTTTGAGGGGATGAAATGGCGCACCTGTCTAGAATATACAACCTGTTATTTTGTGGAGATGATAAATAACGAGTTGGAAAGGCTAGAGAACCCCCCCCCCCCCCCCCCCCCCCTCTGATGATGGCTGTTAGGCCCGAGACAGGGTGTTTTCTCTCGCCTATTCAACATCAACGAGTTATTTATCCTACTTAAAAAACTTTTTGTTGTTGGAAAATTCAGGAGATATAAAATATTCAACAGTTAGCTGTTGGGTATTCATCTATCCAACTATATTAAGCATGGGATAGTCAAGCTACACACCAGTGAATAACAATAGATGACGCCAGTAAAGGTTTTTAACACCTAGACCAAACTGTCCACCCAAACATTCTACAAGAATGCAGAAGCGTAAACTTTGGCAGATGACTCCAAGACACCCCTTCTTTTTATTTTTATCACGTACAACGATGCAGCTGGGGCTCTGTGATATAGTGATAAAATATTTTGGAAGATTCCAGGGCGTTTTCCTAATTTAAGTCGTCTTCTTCAATGCTGCTACTACAACGTATCATTCAGCTGAACTCGTCGAATTCGTTCCAATGTAAGCCGGAGTGGTAAACAGTTCTCTAACCGGGCTCTCTGTTCGTTTACTTGATGTGAGGGGGGGATCTCTAAACTTCTATGTTACGTGGGGAATTATCTCTAAACCTTGGCGTGGCTGGCGTGAAGCCCGCTTGACCCGATTAGGTATCGCTCCACCAATGTGGATCATACAATGGTGGGGTGACTGTGAAGTCGCACCACACTGTAGTATTCACACGGGATGGAGCAACAAGTGTCAAGTTGAGCTGGCGTAATCCTAACTTTGGGGAACTCGCTTAGCCTGAAGACTGATGTACAAGGCGGGGAAAACAATAGGAGTAAGAGTGAATTAACAAATAACACTTGTATTTATTTACACTAATAACTGAGATGGTTTGATAACATTGATAGAATAAGTTGCACAATTAATAATTTACAAAATTAATTACTACGTAGTTCCAGTGGGAAGGTTAATATTTCGGTTGAGAATGATTTCCATCTAGGCGCCAATAGCGACCGAGACTGTTTCACAAACCAGAGCCGTACAATTGCGTTATTCCAACCTGCGCCAGTGGGGAGGGAACCTAGAACTAACCCCTGCCCTGGAGTGGCGGTACGGAGGGATAAGTGTTCGTGTTATACGCAAATTTTACATTTTACTAACGGCATCTAGGTGCTCCTAAGCCCTAACTGTACTCGAATTAAATGTAACAGATAACTTAACATAAATAACTTAACGGTTAAATAAATAAAGTACTTAGCTTGACATTATCCTATGCCTCTACGGAATGAGTCCCTTGACCAATATCGGTTCCTCGGATGTCCATCTCGGAACAACCCACACACACAGTACTACACCATTGCAGCAACTGTCCCCGATTAATTTCAGTGCCCTTAACTACCTTAGTCAGCTTCCGTAGGTGTGATATCCCCGGGGTACACTTTTCTTTGTGATATAAGGGTTATTGTTTCGTATAGAAATAATTTATCACATTTGCATCTTCCCAACCATTACCAAATTCATGTTAATTGTACGCAAGTTATTAATTTCTTCTTTATTGGCTATAAAGCAGATAAACATCTCTGATTTGAATGCAGGTGACAGGACTCCCTTTACCTGTGTTCAGATGAGAAGTGATATCTGGCAATTGTTTTGTTTGTTAAACTGAAAGAGGGAGAGGTGTTAATTGCCCCGTCATAGTTCACTAGAAGAGAAAGAAAAACACAATACACAAGAAATGTTACTTTTGTTTTTGCTTATTCAATAAAATAGAATAGATAGAGAGTAATCGCTTGACTGGACTGGTTACGTGAAATAATTCATGAGAGTTTAGGGACGTTGTACAAACACGAGTGCGCGAATGCGCACGAGTGTTTTACAATATAGTCCCTCGCCTCGAATGAATTATTTCACGTAACCAGTCCAGTCAAGCGATTACTCTGTTTATTACTTTTCATTATTAACGATAATTATATTGTTTAACCTTTTACCTTAACTTAACGGCCAGCGCTATTCTCAAAAATTGCCAATTAATTTTTTCATTTTTTGTCTCAAAAACATAGGTTATGACCCCTCATTGGAACGGGCGCGTCGAGCTCGTTCCAATGAGGGGTTATAACCTATGTTTTTGAGACAAAAATGAAACAAATAGCTATTCAAGAATTTCTTTTGCAAGTGTCGTCTGCTTTTCATGTTAGATAAAGGGTTAAACGAAGTCCCCATTACATCCATGACAAAGCGTCTTCGTTTGCGTGCACGGATAGATGACCCAATTTTTGATTGCATAATTTACTTGTGAAGTTATCGTTTATAATCAAACCCGGAAATCCCAGTAAATCACACTTTGGAAAGTAATAAAATATTTTATTGCACGACCATCTGCATCGTAAAGGTTTGGCAAACAAGTGAAAATAATGCAAAAAGACTACAAACAAATCAAAAGAGTATAAGCAATGATTAGGATTATGATACAATTGATCTGTTGTGTTTCATGTCAAATGCACGCATTATATAATTACTCTGTGCTCTGTGAATGTTTTGGTCTGTCTAGCTGATCGGTATCATAATTTGTTGCTTGGGGGCAAGAAACTGTATCGCGTTATTAATATATCGCACAGACTCCCATAATCTCTTACGCAATTCATCGTATTCTGGACAGACGAGTATAAAATGCATTTCATCTTCGACTCGATCTAATTGGCACTGCCAAAAGAACCTCTCCTCAGCAATAGGACAGAACAACCATTGAAACAAAATCTTTAGATTTAAGGTATCTTGTCTATCTATGACGTCCAAAGTTCATTCTGGCGAGCTTGAAGATGCATTTATGAAAATAATATAACTTTTTTAAAATGCAAAAACGTATATTTCGAACCGAAAGAATGTAATGCCAAAGATATTCTGATTTTTCATTTTCTCTTCTGGTATTATAGACCATTGAGCGCACCAAGGCGCCATCTGCAATGCGTTAGCATTGTAGATGGTGCTTTGAAGCACTCAAGGGACGAACTTCAGCCACAGCACCAAAAATGATATAGAAGAGTACGTGAAAGAAAAGAAAGCAAGCCACGTAAGAGGGCATGACGGCATCAAAGTCAATGGGAATCTTGTTCTCATCAATGTGTAATTATAGGGATAATGAAACAAACTAAAAAGTTAAGAATTTTATTTGTGGAATTGTAAATGCCCAAAGTGTAAACTGTCAGATGTTAACAGATCATTCTTCGCATCGAGTATAAAAGAAAAGGGGCCAACCCTTATGAACCTTCTGCTGTTCTACAGGACAGATTCGAAGAGAGTGGATTAAAATATTGCAGCGAGAATTGCCCCCCCCCTCCCTGCCCCCCCCCCCCTCCACGAACATTGTTTAGCAATGTTTGCGATCTAGAAAAACAAACACATGAAGGATAAGATGCACCAGTAACCTGTCAACGAATAAATCACCGCGTTAGATCCGGTGGCCCAGGAACGCAACGGTTGCAAATGCTTCCAATCAATTCCTTTACCGAAATTACACCAAAAAGTCAGTGAACGACGAAGAGCGTCCCTAAAACTTGACACGAGTATGTGCTAACCTTTTTTCAGGGACAGTTAATAATAGCTGATAAATATAACAAAATAAATATTGTCTTTTAAGTCCCTCTTTGGACGTCCACGTCCTAAATGAATGGAGTACAATAAGAACGAGAGAATGAGTTGATGAGATAACTAGCTGTACCTCACAACTTCTTAACAAGATGATTTGTACGCACAGCCATCTATTCACTCTAGCAATTTCCACTGTTCTGTTATATTTATTGATTCATCACGGTGCAGCTGCTAAAGTTATTACACGAGGGGTCGCGTGGGCATTCCGGGTAATTACTTCAATAAATATTTACTTATAACTGCTAATAATATACCAAATTGATATATCATCTGCCTTAGAAACTGTGTCCGTCCTCGCTTGACCGGTTGTCTAAACAATATTTATATAACACATGCTGATTTTATGAATTGGGATGGTGGTGGTTTTTGATGTTCACCAATATGGCTTTTGTAAAATCATACTTGAGATCACCCCTTTCCGCTACCACACACCTGCGTTTTTAGTCGCAGTAACTCGCGTTTAGGGCTTCAGACCAAGAGACCTGAGTCGGACTCCAGTCAGTCACTTGTGTTGTGTCTAGTGTATTTGTATTGCAAGATGTTTAATGTCACATTTGCTCGTTTGGACGCACGCTAGCCCAGTGTGCGAAAGTGGTTACGGCATTGCATTTCAAACCGAAAGGTCCACGGTTTGATCCCAACCAGGGGTAACTGCGTTGCTTTTGTGGACAAGACACTCCATTCCGATTGCCCAAGTGGGGGCACATTGGCGCTGTGTACTAAGGCGAACTGCACGTCGATGGTACACTTGTTTTCAACCAATGCTTACCCCTGCTTCGGAGAGTTCGGACGTTGGGGAGTGTGACAGTTGCTCACCACTGTTCGGTGGTTCTCTCCGGGTACACCGGCTTCCTCAACCCGTAAAACTGTCCGATATGAGGTGACCCTGGCTGTAGAAAGTGTCGTTAAAACCCAATAAATAAATAAGTATGTCACGATGCGCGCACTGTAGATATAATGAACAGACAAAAGGTTACAGAGCATCAAAAGATGGCGAAAGCACCATTTTCTCGACATTTACTCGCCGTTGCTCGGTAGTTCTCACCGGGTACTCTGGCTTCTACCAACCGTACAATTGTAAGACACGAGGTGACCCTGGCTGTTGAAAGTGTTGTTAAATCCCAATAAAATGAATAAAATAAATATAAATAAATCGTCCCTTGAGTGCAACACGGCGTCGTCTCCAATGCTAAAGCATCACTGTGAGAGACAGTAAACGCAAAAGGTCATAGAATATGAGGTGCGACGTCAAATGAGAAAAAGCTAGTATCTATATAATGATACTAGCATTGGAGAAGCTAAAGCATTGGAGATGGCGCCTTGATGCACTCAAGGGACGACATGTCTTCAACCATCGCATTGGGATCAATCTCTTCTTTGAGGGACCATAGTCGGCGAACCTGACCTACCATGTTTTGGCCCGGTGTGAGACATTTTTTTAAATCGATACACATGAATGTCGTTTTCTTGGTTCACAGGACCTGAGGAGTGCAGCGGAAGATTTAAAAAGTGTGCATGTTGGAAGGAAGAGGGTACCCCACACTGTGACTCTTGAAACTGTTTACGACGTCCCTTCATATCACGCCGCATAGATCTTTTATAATCGTTTATCACAGAAGGTGCAAATAGAATATAGTCTCTACTTTCCGGTGTGCATGCACTGTCTGTATTGGTTCAGTCTATTTTAAAGCTCAGCGAATATCAAATTTCGGATCGAAACGAATTCCGAACTGAGTCTGGATGTTCATTTCGAATCGAATCGAATCTCGAATCGAATCTCACAGCTCTTAAAATTCTAAATATTGCATCTTCTGAAAAGTGTAAATGTTACCTTTCTCACTAAAATCGTCGCCTGAGTGCTAGAATGTCCTATGTCCCCTATGGGACATAGGACATTCTAGCACTCAGGAGACGAAATGTTATATTCAACTGTGACTTGTCTCCTTGGACAAGTCAATCAAATAGTAGAATATTCCAGACCGGAATCAAGAGAGACTTGGTAGAATTGTTAGAACCTCTCTCGACAATCCGAAAATTTCCGAAACCGCTAGGCTCGAATCAAATAATCGGGGCGATTTCGAATCGAATTTCGAAGCTTTTCATTCTATGCTATTCCAAAAAGTAGGGGATATCTCAATTGATGTTGATATTTTCGGAAAATGGTATTAGATACGCGTGATTGGACACATCAATATATTACCAAGTTTAGTGAGTATCATGAATATCACCGGCCCACGAATACTTCGTGCAGGTTTTTCGCACGAGCGCCGCGTTAATGTCTGTGGGGTACGTATTGAAATTTTCATTTGTACTGGACGGGCTTTTTCGGAGTTCTCATCGTTCTTTTCTTGGTATAAACTCGTTCATCAATAATTTCTGGTCGAAACATAACTTTTGAGGTATGGGTAGACTGACACGTGGCGAACGTTTACGTGCCGTTGGCATGTTGGAAGCTGGCAACAGACAGACTGCAGTGGCTCAAATTCTCAAAGTAACTCAATCGGTGATGTAGGGTATGGTCACGCTACCGTCAGACATGCAATGTTGATGGCAGACGTCGATCAGGCCGTCCAAGGGCGACAGCTGCTAACCAGGATCGTTTCATCGGAACCACAGCATTACGTAACCGTCATCAAAATGCCTCAGAAATTGGACAGCAGCTGCACCGAGCGACAAATGTGCGAGTCAGTGGTCGCCGAAATCGCCAACACAGCTGGAATTTGTACGCTAGACGACCTCGAATAATTCCACGTTTGACTGAACATCACATCGCGGCAAGGCGTAATTGGTGTGGAGCACGACAGCGCTGGGACAATCGTCGGTGGAGCAACGTCATGTTTTCCGATGAATCGAGGCTCATTCGATTAAAAATAAATAAATATTTTAAATGGATACACATAAATGTCGTGTAGTTTCCTTGATTCGCAGGTCCAGACGAATGCAGCGGAAGATTTAAAAAGTGTGCACGTTGGAAGGAAGAGGGTACACCACACTGTGACACTTGAAACTGTTTACGACGTCCCTTCATATCACGCCGCATAGATCTTTTATAATTGCATATCACAGAAGGTGCGAATAGAATATAGTCTCTACTTGCCGATGTGCATGCACTGTCTGGTATTCGTTCAGTCTATTTTAAAGCTCAACGAATATCAAATTTCGGATCGAAACGAATTCCGAACTGAGTCTGGATGTTCATTTCGAATCGAATCGAATCTCGAATCGAATCTCACAGCTCTTCAAATTCTAAATCATTGCATCTTCTGAAAAGTGTAAATGTTACCTTTCTCACTCAAATCGTCGCCTTAGTGCTAGAATGTCCTATGTCCCATAGGGGACATAGGACATTCTAGAACTCAGGCTCACTCTCGCCTTCCATGACAGGTGAAACAGAGTGTGGCGGCGGTGGAACGAACGATACCATAACCGTTAGGCAGTACGATCGTTTTGGTGGTGGATCGGTTATGGTGTGGGAAGACATAACCATGACAAGCAGAACAGCATTACATGTCATTTAAGTATTCAAGAGTGTGTCACAGGGCAGTACTACAGTGACAATATGTTATCATCTCATGTGGTGCCATTTGCGCGACGTCACGACCGTCGATTCATTTTTAAAGATGACAATGCAACAGCACACAGGGCCCGTGTCGCTACAGAGGTCCTCCAGGAGCAGAACATCACTACACTGTCTTTGCCAGCACTAAGCCTAGACCTTTCACCAATCGAGCACGTCTGGGATATGCTTGGCAGGCGCCTACGACAACGCCAACACCCCCTACCAATGTCCAGGAAAAATGGAATAACAACAGTCAAGCTGATATTGGACGTTTGATGAGGAGTATGCCACGTCGTATCCGCGCTTGTCTCGCGAACCGGGGAGGATTTACAAGGTATTGAGGTCTTGGACTGAATGTGGTAAATTCTCTGACTGACCGCCCATGTCTTCTACAGCCCAGTGCGTAGAATGTGTGCTTGTCAGACACCCAACTATAAGTGAAATCATTCACCAGATGTCACCGTGCAATGCCCCAACTGTCTTTTTAATGAAAATATAAATATATTTCTTCATATATCTCACTTTTATCAAATATCCCCTACTTTTTTAATAGTGTACTTCAACTGTATGTCGAAGAACTCCGATGGGATCGTATCTCTCTCAAGTGTACCCCAGTCATCTGCGTTTTATTTGGGGCTGACCCATCCCCTGTAGATGTAACTGACATCAAGTATTGGAATGGATATCGACGATGGGTCGCCAAAATAATTTATTTACATGTATATAAGCAGCAAATAAACCATAACTAACAAATATTTCCAGAATGTTCAACTATACACTCTTGAGGGAACTCATATCAACAGTTCATTGATCCTCGCGATACATCATATCGTCATCATATCGTCATCATATAGATACTAGCTTTTTCTCAATTGACGTCGCACCTCATTTTCGATCCTGTGACCTTTTCCGTTTACTGCCTCTCACAGTATTAGGGTTTCACATAGGTCCAAGCGAATCTCAGATTTCTGGACGAATCGAATCCGGAACCGAATAGGTCAAAGTCTATCGAATTTCGAATTGAATATCACTGCTTTTCAGATTTCAAATACTGCTCCTTCTTACAACCAAGCAATAGAGCAATATTATCAACTTGAGTGTTGTATTCAACATGATCAACAGAGAAAATTATTCTCTTACTACACGACTTCATTCTTTGCTAAAAAGCATAGCTTATGACCTTATATTAGAACGAGCTCGAAGAGCTCATTCCAATAAGATGTCATTAACTATGTTTTGAGGGCAAACCTTGGAAATAATACAATTTAAATGGCGCCTTTGTGAACAGCACAGGCCGGATTGAGCGTTATGTTAACTGGTTGAGGGCTAGATTATTTTTGGTGGTTCGAATTTGTTCTTCAAAACTTGTTTTTATTACAAATTATTGGAGAGTGCCTACAGGCACTCTCCAATAATTTGTAATAAAACAAATTTATATAAACAAAATATTATTTGTGTTTGACTGAATATGAAATATGAGCAAGGAAAGTGTTGACTTTTGCTCTGGTATCCTCATTATTTGAAAGCCCTGATAGTGGCTTCTAGCACTCAACCAGTTAAATAGTGGTTTACTTGCAACGTGGTTATTTTATGACTTGCGTTTCTATGGTAACACAATGCACGAAGACCGCTGCTGGATAATTCACGTGAAGGGTCACAAGATGTTTGGTCAAATTGGGGGCAAATATGGAAAGAAATAATGAAAATTAAATTATACTTTTTGTGATTAGCACTAGTTGGATGATTCTTTTTCTCTTCTTAAAGGGTTAACTGGCACTTGGGTATATCTGGACCTACATTTGTATGGTAACACAGTAATTGTGGACCGGTGCTAGTTCAACACATTCATTTCAGAAGTTGGGATAATAATAATAATAATAATAATAATAATAATAATAATAATAATAATAATAATAATAATAATAATAATAAATATACTTTATTGCATAACCGTTATATGTGACAATGTATATGGCGTTTGCATGATCAAAGTAATGAACTTGACAAAAGGTTTGCACACGAGTAGCTCACAGGCAGTGCCAAGCGCCATTCTCTCACTGCAACGTTCCCCCGACCTCCCCACGTAAATGCGTAGCATCTTGTTCATAACACCTTGGTCATGTAAGATTGCTAAGTGATTTTGGAAAATACATCCGAGAAGAGTCTCTGTTTACCGATAATGTAAATAACCCTCCATAACGACAATGTAAATAAACACATACAGAAGTCAATAGTTATGAAGATTTCAAATTGTGGAGAATATTGAAATGCAGGAACGCATCTCAAAGCGCTTCGTCGCCTCAGTGCTAGAATGTTCTATGCCCCTTATGGGACATAGAACATTCTAGCACTCAGGCGACGACTTGTAAAACAAAAGCTACCGAGGAGAGTGTAGTGCGATCGGTCCATCGCCTCCTCTTTTCCGAATATGTACACTTACTCATTTCGTGCTCACTCGGAAACTCTAGCTTCGTCAATCAATAGATCTTCTTTTTACAAGAATAGAGGTAACCTACCTCGATACTTATACCCTTTATATCCTGCCACTTACTTGATAATCACAGGTAAATCATTTCAGGATATATGAGGCACGTTTGGTTGAATTAATGAGATCAACAAATTTTTTCTGCTATTGTTTATTTATAAAATGGACAGTATCATTAATCTCTTCCATCGCTAGATCTGGTTCATCAAAACGCTACACTTTGCTGCCAGCTGAGCGATGGAATTGGCGACTAACTTACGTTTTATAGGGTCAAGTAAAAGTAGGTATTCTAACCTCTCAAGGTTTTAGAGAATTCGTCTTTTGAAGGACTAAATGATTTTTGAACGGTAGTCAGTGTTGTTGTTACAGAAAATGATTATATTTTATTCCCAATTTATGAAATAAAACTCTACTTGCTGTTGTCTCTGTCATCTCACATCCACAGGACACCTTTCTCCAGCTTGGATGAATGTATGTTTGGTCCGATTACGTCCGCAGGGTAAAATATTTCCGCAGCCCTATTACGACTGCAAAACGTGAACCGTCTGTGTCCGCCGGCCTCAGCCGGCTCGCGTTGCGCGGGTGTAATCGGATATCGGTCTGTCCGCGGATGCAATCGGCTCGAATTTTTTGGGGGAAGTGATCGACCACAATCTGCTTGCGGAAACAATCGGAGCCCATTTTGCGGACTATGCCCCCTGTCGGCCTTGCGAACGCATTCGATCGAAACAAAGGCACCATCTCTCAATTCATTGCAACAACTAGCACTAGCACGCTAAAGGATATAGCTTTCAAACCTAGTTATTTCTCGTGCATCATCCCAACACTGATTTATTTGACACTAGTACATGTCTTCTCAAATACGCTGCACCTAAATGATTTTTCGGCAACAGGCACGGGACGTATCCAGTGATGCTTTCCGAAATTAAGAAGACGCGGCGGCCATCGCAGCGCGCTTAGTGCCCGTTTAGAACGGGCGTTGAACGCGTAGCGATGGCCAACATGTATCGATGGCTAACGCGGTATGCTCATTGGGAGAGAGTGTGGTAAAGGGTGGTCCAGGGGTCCACCTCCGAGAAAATTTGGAATATTTAGTACTCACAGGTCTTCATAAGAAGAGGTCATTACTATCTGCTTGGGGCTGTGAGTTTTACACATCGAAAATGGGTTAAGCACGGCTATCAAGGTGATTGAGTTCTCGAAGTGTTGAATATTCGAGAACATCTAGCCACCTCGGATGGAACGGCGCCCCGCCTCAGAGAAACGTAGGGGAACAGTGTTCCTCCGCGTTCCCCCAGGAAAGCATAACTGGAAGTCGTACTGCATGGCAGTGGCAATTTTGCTGTTATCTCAACGATTCTCATCGTTTAAGTTGCAATGCCCATGAATGCAGTCACTATAAACATGCGCGTCAATATATCTTTAACCATCTGCACTTTGATTGCAAAATACCCAAATTTCAAACAGCATTTTTTTCCAACCCTGCGACTTGAGAAATTTAACAAGACTGAACCGGTTAACTTCTTGGTTGTGGTAAATATTTTCAGGTTGAAAATTTGATATTTCGACATCAGAATACGTATAGAATATACTCATGGTAGCTTGGTGCACCAAATGTTCACAACGAGTGATGAAGTGGTGTTAACCGCGGGCCTTCGGCGCGCGGTTAACACCACTTCTCCACGAGTGGTGAACATTTCGTACACCAAGCTACTTTGGGTATATTTTATTTATACCATGATCGTCAGATTATTAAGAGTCGCTATTATTTATTTTACTGAGCAACACACGTGCGAATTTGTTTTTGTTTACATGAGCATCTGTGGGCGGTACTTCCGCTGTCAATTTTATCACCGAAACGAAACAGAAAAACAAACAGGGCCTTTTTCATTTTAATAACATAATAACATACTATTTCGAGTTATGGCTGCTTTATTTACATGATACAATGCATGTTTGTTAATTTTTGGTGTTTTATGGGGTAAACTCATTTAAAATTTTATAATTTTAAATAATTGCCACTTTCATTTCACTCTTCGCGAGGCGACGTGCGATAAATTTAGACCAGTTCGCATTCAGGTCGACGTCACCAAAGGTCAAGGGTGTAGTTCCACTGTAGGTGAACATTTTAACTATTGAAATCCCATTGCTGGCGTGTTCACCACAGTTGGTGTATAAAGCTAAAATTTATGTCATAGGCTTTTCATATATTGTAGAATAGGTAATCATGGTATAAAGAGTGTTAAACAATAATACTTTTAAGCTTCTCGAATATGTGCTAAATTTGTACGCAATTTAACGTTTGAAGGAAAAATGGCTTTTTAGACAGATGACACGATTTGCCTATACACTCAGTATCTTTTCATCAGGTATCCCAGGACTGATTATTTGTCGCAGCAAAATACTAGGACGTAGTGATATCATACTGCAGTCATGGTGGTTGTCACGTGATCTGTTACGATGCTGTGCTCGTGAGTTCATACTGTAATGTCATTATCGTGATGATAGTTGGTGCTGAAGGGCATACGCATGCAACGAACTGATGGGAACAGGTATAACAATACTAAATATTTGGCTTAGAATTATCCGCCTACGCTCTCGGATATGATGCAGTATTCGAAAGAAAGCCTCCTAGAAAAAACGTCTTTGCCTGAAAAAAACAGTTAAAACACTTTATTGAGTTTTTATATCAATGCTGAAAACACCAGAAGAAAAGACGATGATTTGAGTATTTTCTGGCCCTAATGAATGCAGTTTATTCTTTGTGTTTTTGTTGGAAATTCCCATAAAATTGGGTTCAAAGACGGCACTTCACTTCCTGTGGAAATTTGTCTCCTATTTGTTGCACCTCTCACCAATCACCACCCGCTACACCCCGTTTTCTGGACAGAAGAAGTTATCTGAAGATCTATTCTTGATGTTGTTCTTTGAATATTTAATTTTGAGAGATGCGGTCATATTTTTTGACATGATTATAATAATGGCCGCCTTTGAGAAAATGTTTAGTACTGTTAAACATATTGCGTAAGACTCCTTTCGCGATTCGTTGTACATGAATTCACACTAGTGTCTTCTGTTTTCCGGTAACCTATGGAGGATGCGTGGACAGCCGTATTGCTGGTTTGGGTCTTTGTTTGACAATGGCATCTATAAATACAGACAAACATTGTGGTCATCGAAACAGTACCGAATGAAAGGAGTTTTAACTTGTTAAGTGCTGAAAGCCACTATCAGGGCTTTGAAGAAAAAGAGGGTACCAGAGCGAAAGCCAACATTTTTCTTGCCCATGTTTCATATTCAGTCAAATGCAAATAATAATTTGTTTATATAAAGTTGTTTTATTACAAATTATTGGAAAGTGACCGTGGGCACTCTCCGATAATTTGTAATAAAACAAATTTTGAATAACAAATTTAAACCACCAAAAATAATCTAGCACTCGACCAGTTAAATAATGTGCTTCCTAATATTGCGGTGAAAGCTACAGCATTCATAACAAACTGACGTCTTTTAAAAATGCACGTGCAAGCATTTTTATTAAAAATGTTAGTTGGAAACACTTGATAACTCATTCCGGTAATAAGTTTATGTATACCAGTGTAGATACTCTTAGCCCTTAACCCAACGTAACAACAAATGATCAGCTCCATGCGCAAAAGTCGCCATTCAAATCTATTTTTTTTTAAATTTTTGTGTCAAAAGCATAGCTTATGACCCCTCATTGGAACGAGCTCGTTGAGCTGGTTTTAATGAGTGGTCATAAGATATTTTTGCGGCGAAAATGAAAGTATTTAGTTTTTTTCAAAATGAAATGTTTTTGCAAGTGTCGTCTGCTATTTAGGTTAAATGAAGGGTTAAAACAACTTTTTTGTCAACCTTCTACTTTTTATCCACCACCTGTTAAAAAATAATTCCAGGCTCGACCCTGAAGGGGCGCCTGACATTCTAAATATATACCTACAATAGAAATTTAATTACACTTGCTTATCCAATTTGGTGGAACGTTGTGGATTAGTGGTTATAGTGTCGGACTTCAAACCGAAAGTCCACGGTTCGATCCCGACCAGGGGTAACTGTCCTTGGGCAAGGCACTTAATCCCGACATCGCACTGGATGTGTTTATCAGTTGGGTTTGTATGGGAACAAAGAACAGAGAGGCAGTGCGAAGATGTATTGGGGATATGTGTGTTTGTGAGCGGATGGTTGTGTGTGCTGTACGGGGGTGGGGTAAATGGGTTGATGTTTAAGTTTAGGGGCGAATGCTCCTATGACCCCTTCTCTCCAGTAGCGCCGCCACTGTATCGGTAACTTGATACCTTTTTAAAAATTTGAGTACAAAGTATTCAGGGAGAACAAGTGCGAGCGAATACGTGAGACGAGTGGAGTAAAAGCGGTATTTAATTATACGTCACTTTAGTGGTATCGTGTACCATAGTAATACTTTCCTCCAGTCCGCAAATTGTGTGCCTGGAGGCAATTTTCAGTAACCCTGTAATTTCTTGTTCGACCTTTATTCCGCGCTATTCCTCTTCATCAGTAATAAGAATGTTTTCTATCGTTAATTACTGAGAGTTATAGGGAATCAACCCTTATTACACTAACTTCGTTATAATAACGATAATATTATAAATCAGTAATTAAAAAGATAACCAAATTACCCACATTAAAGCCCATCTCGTGTATTAAACGTGTTTATTAATGTCATTGCTGCCACCAGTTGCCAACAGTCAGTCTGTTGGTCCAGGAGGAAAACGATGTTATGCGATTTCAGTGAAGTGGTTACAGGGTCTTGGTTCGTGGGGGTGCGCCCTCTAGGGTCCTCAGAATATCCAATTTCAAATCGAATCGAATCAGGCAGAGAATTTCGAATCGAATCGAATTCCGATTCGAATCTCACCATTTTTGAAGTTGAAGATACTACACCTTCTCACAACCGTAAATATTGCCAGTCTCCAGTCAAGTATTGTATTTAACTGCAACTAGTCTGTTTTTGGCAAATCATTCAAAAATGCGGAATAGCCCAGGACGGAACCGAAATATCTTTGGACGCGGAGCCTCTTTCATGTCTCCTTTCTATCTGTGAAGGAGACCCGATGATAGAAGAAGAGAGTTCAAGAGGAAAGAAACACTTGGTATGAGTTCGAGAACTTCTCCAAGATTCGAATTTTCTAAATCAGCGCAACTCGATTCGAATCATAGAGACATTTTCGAATCGAATGGAATTCCAAATCTTCGCAGGACCATAGCGCCCTCTCAATTTCTAACTGTATCACCTTCCCCGGCTGCCGAACACCCAACATTTGAGAAAACCATTTGCATCCCACAACCTTGAATGAGATTCTGTATGAATTTTCAACTGCTGAAGAAATTAGAATGCACCCTCTCCCTTCATGTTCAAAATGTATGACCCTTGGGTTCCAGAGTTGGAAATCTCTCTAGAGTACAACAAAGCGACGTCTACAATGCTTTGGTTCTTGACGGAAAATATTTAACGCTATTACGATAATTCAGCATAAAAGTTTGAAACGTCAACTTTAACCCTTTACCCAACGCAGACGATTTCAAAATTTATTATTTTAAATATCATTTTTTAAATTTTTTCAAAAAATTTCAACAAAATCATATCGTGTGATCCCTCTTTGGAACGAGCTCGACGAGCTTGTTCCAAAGAGGGGTCACATGATATGGTTTTGTTGAAATTTTTCGAAAAATAATATTTTTTCAGCTGCTGAATTTGCATATTACACAAGCGGATGCGGACTATTCGTTGGGTAAAAGGTTAAAAAAAAAACATTAACTGCATAAAGGTTAAATCAAGTGAACTTCTAGTTCATTTTAGTTCAGTTGACTTTTCCAAATACAAAGCAGAAGAAAATGAAAATCATACTTCAAATACCGGAGATATGACGTAAATACCTTCGGTGTATAACTTCATCTTTCGTGTCATTTTCCATAGACAGTTTTCATTAAACTAGAGCGCACTGTCACAGTGCCGAAGCTGAGACGATTCGTGCAACACCAATCATGTTTTAAAACTCGTTGGTGACAAAAAAACTCGTTGGTGACAAGTCCATAAATGTGACAGAAATTATCCGAATGACATGCACTATTGAGAGGGTGTAGATATCATGAAGATACACTTGCATACCACGTATGGTGTCATTCCATCAAGTATTTTAGGAGTTATGGTGTTTTTTAAACTCGTTGGTGACAAAAAAACTCGTTGGTGACAAAACCACTCGTTGGTGACAAGTCCATAAATGTGACAGAACTTATCTGAATAACGTGCAGTATTGAGAGGATGTAGACATCATGAAGATTCACTTGCATACCAAGTATGGTGTCATTCCGTCAGATATTGTAGGAGTTATGGTGTTTTTTTTTTTTAAACTCGTTGGTGACAGACAGACAGACAGACAGACAGACAGACAGACAGACAGACAGACAGACAGACAGACATTGCTACATATAGAACTGTTCGTCGCAGCTAAAAAGCTAATTTTGTAACAGGCACAGTTCTGTAGTTATAACTGACAGATCTTCAAAACTTCACACACTATTTTGCGGTCAAATGAAATTATCTACAGCGCCTTTACCTTTTCCATTTTCGTCTCAAGATGTAAGCGATGCGAAGTTTATGTTTTTCTTCCTGTTTTATTTTCAAACTAATTTTTTGTGCTCATTCCTTGAAAATGTTGCAAATATAATTTCCCCCACCAAAAAAAAAAAAAAACCACCAAGAACAAAAAACACATCTTAAAATGTGTTGTCGACTTGAGAAATTCTCAATAGTTAAGGCCGTGACGTAATTTGGGGGTCAATATTCCAAAAATTTAAATGCGTCTGATTTTAACGAAATTTTATTATGTTGTCGACTGTTGTAGAGCTAAAAAAATGAAACACACACGCACGTGATTTTGGATGACCTAGCGCCGGAAAAGGTCAAAATTAAATATCGTTATTTTCAGTTGAAATTAAGTGACATCTCTGTCCACGTGTTCCAGACATAATCTCCCTGGAGTGGGGCAAGTCGGCTTTGGCCGATTGAATGAATCTCGAGATTCGCTTAGCGATCATATATCCATCTAGTTCTACTTATGGGAACGTGTTGGCTCAGTGGTAGACTGTTGGACTTCTGTGCTAGAGGTCCCGAGTTCGATCCCCGTCCGGGACGAACAGCGTCGTGTCCTTCGGCAAGGCACTTTATTCTGCTTGCCTCCACGGGGGCACGATGACGCCGTGTACTAAGGCGTACTACACGTCGATGGTGCACCTGTTTTCAACCGCTGTAACCCTGCTTTAATGGAGTTAGGATGTTGAGGAGCTGACAGTTGCTCATCGATGCTACGTGGTTCTCTCTGGGTACTCCAGCTTCCTCCACCCGTAAAACTGCCACGGTTGCGATTGTGCATAAGTATGTGACCTTAACCACCAATAAATAAATAAATAAATAAATATGTTCTACTTATCATCCTTAATATACAAGAACTTACTTTTTCGAGTCTGCGATTTTCTGAATCGATGTCGGCGGCGGAGTGGTGAATATCCAAATACCGTGACAGATTACACAATGTACAGTATGTGGAGAGTGGATTGTAACTAAATCACCCGTGGAGTAGAGTTATCACCCAAGCTATAACTTTCAAATTTTGAACATATCGACAAAAAACACAAGCAATGTTTCAGCCAATGGACCTCCGGGTTTAACCCGGAGGTCCATTGGCTGAAACTTTGCTGGTGCTGGTTATGCTTTGTAACAAATTTGCAATTGTTGCTCGAGTGAATTTAGTGATAATACACTCTCCACGTACTGTAGACTATTTATGTGATCTGGGCGATTTCTGGGAATTATTGGACTACTGGAGACTAGTCGGTGTCGAGAATCCACTGGTGTGTTAAATTCGTAAAGATCTCTCCTGGGATCACAATATTTTACATGATTTTCTGATAGTGGAAACGGAACCCACCGATCGATTTCACTCCAGCCATTCCGCGGCCCCAGGTTATCTCATCCACATAAAACATCACAGCAATCAGGCGTGGAATAAAACTCGTTAAAAGATCCAAAATGGAGTTAGTTGTCGAAGAAGAAAGAATATAAAATTGAAACCAGCTTTCAGACATTTGCCTGCGAGAAGAGTGACTAGACGGACGACGGGGTTTATGAAGGCCTCCTCGTTAGAAGATCGTGGCAAACTCACCTAAACTGAAACTGGGTCCTTAAAGGTTAAACTCTCAATGGGGTTTCTCATATGTTTTTTGTTTTATATTTCATGTGCCCATGCCATTGACCCATTGTATATTGCTCGAAAAAGGGCCCAATATTTATTATGGTGTTTCATGAAAAGGGATATTCAGAGGCGCGGGATCAGCAAGGCTCCCAACCAAATCGTTAGAGGCGTGCCTCACATTTTCGTGATTGGAACAGTTAGTTATTTAGTTGTTAGGGTTTAATGACACATCAACAGCCAAGGTCATATCGTGTCGGTGACAGTTTTACGGGTGGAGGAAGCCGGTGTACCCGGAGAGAACCACCGAGCAACGACGAGCAGCTGTCAGCTCCCCAACATCGTAACTCCGCACTGCAGCACATTAGATTGGTTGAAGACTTGCGCACCATCGACGCGCAGTACGCCTTAGTACACGGTCTCATCGTGCCCCCATGTGCACAGTCGGGGTGAAGTGCCAAGCCGAAGGACACAACGCGGGAGTCCGAATCGATCGCTCAGACGGTCACCCATCCAAGGACTAACCAGGCTCGACGTTGCTTAACTTCGGTGATCTGACGAGAACCTCGTAATTGGAACAAGACTGAAAATAAGCAATCCGTCATTTGCAGAATGGGGTCCCCAGAGGGTGAATTTGTTGATGCTGACCCATACAGCGGGCTAGAGTCTCCCAATTTATCGTCTGGATATCTCTTTCTGTTTGGGCCTGAGACCTTGATTCAGACTGAGGTTCACAGAGGGTAAATTTGGTAATGCTACCCTGCTGTGCAGGGTAGCATCACCAAATTCACCCTCTTGGGACCTCATTCTACAGATGACATTCTGCGTATTTTCAGGCTTGCATTGGAAGAGATTTACAGGAAAGATAGCACTCCTTATGTTCTTAAAGCTATCCGAAAATTAAACACTAAGGATATGGGAATTTCATAAAAAATTTGAAATTTTGAATTGTTTGCGAAGTTGTATCATCGACTTGTGTGTCATTTCACAAACGTCAGGAATTTTTCTGTAGAGTCGTATAACAGTACAGAAGCTGCCCTTTTACAATTTCTTTTCCCAGTAAGTTTGAATTTTTGACAATTATTTTCTATTGAAACCCATTTAAAAATAAGAAAACAGCGCATTCACCATCACTTGATGTTCTGTAACTTTTTTTGTTCATAATATCAACAGTGTGCGCATCGTGGCGTATAATATACACATTATCCTTTCTATTAATATAAAAGTCTACAAGGTAAGACTTGCTAATTTGTTCCTGGGTATAAGAAAAACGTCCAAATTACTGTTAAAACACATTCGCAAAACAAAAAGCCAAAGTGACGGTAACTTACTTAGTTGCTTTTAATTTGCTTTCCACAAAAGCCAAGTTTTCTTTTGTAACTTTTAATTAACGAAAACAACAGACAATTCCGAGAGCTGTCTGTTGTTTCCGTTTATTAAAAGTCACAAAAGGAAGCTTCGCTTTATTTTCTACTGATGTCAGAGGTGTTTTCTCAACAATAACATGCTTCTTAATTGGACCTTCTTCGTCCGTCTAATATTTTCAGGAGAGTTAACTTTATTGAAAGTCGATTTTTAGGACGGGATAAGTGCGAGATGAACAACTTTTATTATGGTGTTCCACGAAAAGGGATAATCAGAAGCGCAGAATCATCAAAGCACCCAGATATTTAGAGACGTGCCTCAAATTCGAAGTCCCAATAACGGGCAGCTCTATCCAAAAATGCAAGTATAGCAATATTAGTTCTAACCAAAATGCTGTAGTGCATGTACCTCTGGTAATACACTTGATTTTCAAACTTTCATGAGATCGGATACTGGGGGAGCTGACATTTCCCTCTTATGCTGATGGGAATGACGGGAAGTCTCGCGAGAACTTCCGTTAATAGACACTCGACAACGAGTGAGTCGATCTCTAATACACCGGAAGTTATATTTCAAGAAGATAGTCGTTTACTCGAAGCCGAAGTACGTCATCCTTCCTCTGCGTGGGAGTGTAATACCTCTTTATACTATATATATACACACACGCTACCTAACCTATAAAATTAACATTTTTTGTTTATAACGCTTTCCCTGGAGATTTGACCAATTTATATTCCCCTTGATTTTTCAGAGCAGAGCATGGACATACAAAATCTGAAACGGTTGACCGATTAATCGATTAATTAATGATCAACATCTTGATCGAACCAAAAAGTAATTGTTCGATTAATCGTTACTTTTGAACTATTGCATTATATGGGTTAACAAAGGAAAAAACTTTTTCCAAAACATGCAAACATTGTCACACTGACTCGCATCATTTATATGAGACAGAGTAAAGCATGCAAGTTACTTGCCGACATAATTGTTTGCTTGTATGATCATCATACTGTATCAGTAGCTAGAAATGGTCATTCTTAACCCTTTACCCATTGCGGGTAGCAGACGATACTTGCAAAATAAATTCAAAATTCAAAATGAATTACTAAAAATGTTCCATTTTTGTCTCAAAACATAGCTTATGACCCCTCATTGGAACGAGCTCAACGAGCTCGTTCCAACGAGAGGTCATAAGCTATGTTTTTGAGACAAAAATTGAAAACTTAATAAATTTGAATGGAGAGTTTTGTATATAGGCCTAGTCGGTTTTGTTTGTTACGTTGGGTAAAGGGTTCGTGC
This sequence comes from Pictodentalium vernedei, assembly GCA_031216915.1. Classification (NCBI taxonomy): domain Eukaryota; kingdom Metazoa; phylum Mollusca; class Scaphopoda; order Dentaliida; family Dentaliidae; genus Pictodentalium; species Pictodentalium vernedei. The sequence goes on from CM062291.1 coordinate 375,638,836, forward strand.
TGTAAATCATCAACGGTATGGCAGTTATTCAGATATCTATTTGGGTAAGTGATTAATCGGTTAACCAAGGTTAATCCACTTGATTAATCAATCAAGAAAACCAGTTAACCGTTCCAGCTCTAGGACATACTATACTACACGGAATTTGACTGGACAAAATCTCCCAGAAAAGGTATAGCTTTGCCTTTTCTGATATCTTTTCCATATTATTTTTAAGATACTTGAAAAATTCAAAATCTTTTTGCGCGCATCTCTGTGGACCAAGGGTATACAGTAGAACCCTGTTAATTGAATAGCCACTTTGCCAAAGAAAATTATTCAGTTAACAGGAGTATTCAATTAATTAGGGATTGTGTCACTTTCTTGTATTTTGGGGATAAGCTTAGCATTTATTCTATTATATCTTGTTTAACAGAGCTACATGAGCTCTGTCAAATATGATATAATAGATTAAATGCCTGTATTGGATGTGCCGAGGCCCAATAGGTATATAAACAAAGGAAAACTGGGGAGATTCAGGGTAATTTTGTGATAGGTTACAAAATTTTACTCTATAACACATATTCAATTAACAGGTCAAATTTGTACTGGTGGTATGGTAAATGGTTTTGTGTTGGGAAATTATATTCAATTAACAGGGTTATTCAGTTAAGATCTATACAGTTAAGTGGGCTGCACTGTATAAGGTAGGATTCCGCGATTATAGCATAAAATAGTATGGCAGTCAAAAATTGCCAGAAGAACAATAAAACAGTACGTTTAGAATCACCACCACCCAAAACTCCCGGAGACTAAATTTGTCCATGAGGGAAGTGGTCTTTATCAAGGAGCAACATCACGTAAGTGGCAGACTTTACATGCCTGAAGAACAGACCAAAGAATCTATTACAGATTGCCCGGTGGACTGCGGACTGGGTCTTGATGGCTTCCCTGATCCCTTTTCTTCTCCTATTGTGTGGCTATACTTGGTGTGGAAGAGTACAATTGTACTGCTAAACGGGTTGTAAAGGGTTAGTTTATTCCACCCGCCCCTGTGCGCCGCCGGTGTGCAGAAAACACCGTTTCGCTTGTTTGCTGTAGCATTTCCACTCGAATCAAATATCGAATCGAATATGCACTCATAAATCTCGAATCGAACGAATACCGAACATGGAATATGGACGATCGCACATTTTTCTGTTCGTGACCAATGCGGCATATTGATGCAAGGGACGTCCAGAAGCAACAATGCAGATGTAAACTTGATTAGTTATGACTATGGATGCTCAAGTCCCAACATCCAGAGGTTTCCGCGCCAAATTTTGTTGCAAGGAGAGCCACAATCCGTCGAAAAACCGAGACGAATGAGTCTTCATGTGATCTAGAACTGGGTAATTTCATACAGAGTTTATATGAAAAGAAAACCGTTGTGGCGCAACTTAACGCATGCGTTATGGAACAGTTGAAAAAGTGTTTCTGGCGTTGCTTCGTCGCCATTTTAAAACTTCAACTTGACGCGGCTTCACATTTTATAATTTAGACAATGTCCAGAAGCCTCGATTGTCCAGTTAATGTGGAAGATTGAAGAACCAAAACATATGTATGTTTGGTTCCATGTAACCAAATTTGGTTCCCCTACCAGGACAAACTGCAGAAACACCTTTTGGTTCCTGGAGAAATCAAATTTTCTCTGTATGAACTGATAAAATATTCCAACAACATCATCAAGACATGCCTTCGTCGATACACTCATAAACGATTTTCATTAACGCTTTACCTAACGTAACGGCCAAAACCGGCCAGCGCTATTCTCAAAAATCGCCAATTAATTTTCATTATTTTTTTCATTTTTTTGTCTCAAAAAGATAGGTTATGACCCCTCGTTGGAACGAGCTCGTCGAGCTCGTTCCAACCAGGGGTCATAACTTATGTTTTTGAGACAAAAAATGAAAAAAATTAGTTATTCAAGAATTATTTTTGCAAGTGTCGTCTGCTTTTCAGGTTAGGTAAAGGGTTAAAGCAATTTGGTTAAAGGCAATGAAAATCGTATTTGACAAAAACACACATTGGCTCATTTACAACGAAAGGGAAACAACATCTAGACTATTTCATCGCTAATTTTGCATTTAATGATGGCTAATAATTAATAACTCTAAATAGAACAAACAGATCACCTCAATGGTCATATGACGTTCACCATATTAAATCAGGCTTTACACAATATAATCAACTCATCTCGCAGGTCCCTAATAATGAGTTGTATTAGGTGTCTTTACCCCAGAAATATGACTGTTTTGGGTCACTTATTAAGAAAAATGTGTTTTTTACTTTAAAAGGTAGAACTATTGGAGATCCCAAACCAAACGCCAAACCTAACATCGTTGATATCAGCTATCAGTTTTTGTCGTCCTGTATCGATAATACATCTTGATCACAAATAAAACAATTTTATAAAGACATTTATCCTTAGATATATAAAAATAAAGGACAGATTTTCCACCTAACTTTTATTCACAATTTTTGAAGAAGGCACAAAAACCACCTCATAGTGTTTCACGAGCAGGATCTCGGTATGTCGCATGCTATAGGTTATAGTAAGTGCCGATTCGGAGCGAAAGTAATGGCATGTTGTAATGTAGGGGAGCCACAGAGCTCATATTTAGAGTAGGAATAGTCCCGGGCCAAGTCGGTGGCCATAATCGAGTGTAGGAGAAGTACAAGGTCCTTGAGCTCACGAGGTTAGTATTTAGGTAGACGGTATCACCTGTTATGGAAGGCAAGCCATACGTAGGCGGAGTAGGCTTTGCCTGTATGAACATTACCCTGACATAAATGGAGGGGAGCATTTAACCCCATAAGTGACGACTGCTTGAGTGAAAAGTGTCCAGTCAAGTAACGATGTATTAGTGGCAGTGGTAGGGTGACATTCCGTCACAGGTTAGGGGAAGGCATCCTGTAAAGTGACAATACGTTATTGCCCTTGCGACGGCAGTGCTGGAGCATTGCAGATGGTTGTATTCAAAATAATATTTTCAATTCTAGAAGCGAAAGGTCGTGGTAATGTATTTCGAATACAAGGGAAATGTGTGCATTCGGATTTCCTCATCAATTGGAAATTCACGGGGAACAGTTGGAACTTAACTGGTAGAGTGCTGGAACTTAACTGGTAGAGTGCTGGAAGCCCATATTTGGGCTTTATTCTGAGGTGCAGGTATGTCAACTTAAAGGCTTCAAATTCAGTGACTGTGCATCATATTATCTTTGAAGTGATATTACTTTGTCTGTTAGGCTTTGCCTTGTTACAATTTATAGGGGAGAGTGCCCACAGGCACTCTCCTATAAATTGTAACAAGGCAAAGACACGTTAAAAAAGTTTGGTGACCAAATAAAATTTAGCACTCTACCAGTTAAGCACCCCCTGTTTTTTTCGCAGTGGTCTTAATAGAAACTGTCATAACTTTCATGCTATCTTTCAGATGGCCAAAAGTGATTGTTTGAGGAAAGAATTGTCTATTTTTTTTCAAACAGAAATGGGTTTGGCAAACAGGCTATGCCTATAAATAGCCTCACTCCTACATCAATAAACGATAATTAAGAGAATGGTACAGGTGCAAATGGAGATAAGGACATGTATCCTTAAAAAGTATGGGCTATTTAATATAATCTGGACACGGACGGCTAAATGTTGTGCACTATACATTTCTCTATCTCATTTGGTAGAACAATAGTAAGTTTGACGTTGTGTTGCTTTTTGTGAGCACGGCTAGTGAACACTTCATGTAGACCCACGGAGTTAGCCAGCACATACATATACTTACGCATATATGCATATATAAACATATACACACATATACATACGTACGCTCGCATATATGTACATATAAACACAAACACATGAATACATATACATCATATGGCTCGTCAAAACGCTTCGTGTCCCTGAGGAATGTATGCACACTATTCACAATAATTTCATTTTCAACTCGACTAAATCGGACGTTCCCAAAGAGTAGGCCAGAAAATGATACATTTAAATCAATCAGGCACTGCACCAGAATATTCCTCTTATCTGCGTAAAGCGGACTCTGCAAGAAGTAGTGTTTTGGGGTTTCATATACGTAACCAATATTACATCTGAGATTATATATGGGGAATCTTTCGAATTTATGTGCCTTTAAATTACTACACCACAATCGGAGTCTACAGCATAGAATTTGGTTTGCTCTCTTGCCAACTCCATAGTACTATGGATCGCAAATGTCGCCACTTGTCAAACCTTTTTTGAAAGAATATAACATCAAACAGTTGCGAGTAGAGATGTCAAGAGCGTTCCATAATCGTACCGTCGTTGGCAAGAAAGAGCAGTAATAACTCACTGTGCGACAGAGTATCTCACGAAGGGAGTCAGTTGGTCTCAATGAATATGACGTAACATTTTCGACTTGGTTTGGCATCAATAGAGATAAATACCTCGGGGTAACTCCATTTTTCATTTTGTAAAACACTGAAAGTTTGTGACGTCTTCTGACTCAAAGTTATAAAACCCGTTTCCTCGTACAAAAGTCGGCGACTAGTCCCTCTTATTGTCCCACAAATAATGCGTAACGCATCTAGTTGTATGTTTTCAAGCTGATCTAGTCTTCTTGCCGAGCAGTTATCCCAAATAACATCCGCATAGTCAAAAAGTGGGAAAATGAAAGACTTGTATAGTGTCACTAACGCCGTTCTAGATATGCGATACTTAAGGCTGCATATGCAATTTAACATTGGGCTTACTTTAAGAACTATGCTGTCTACTACGTGGGCATCCCACGTACTAGAACTATGGAAATAAAGTCCCAGGTGTTTATGGGTACCTGTTTCATATATAGGCGTACGTAACAGAAAAGGTGTCGGATACCTTTGAGAGGTATGTCTACGGCTAATGCACATACTCACCGTTTTCTCGAGACTGAACAAAACTTGCCATGTTTTGACCATAGACAGTTCTTATTCAAGTCTTGATCCAATATATCAGATGCCAATGTAGGATCCTCAACAATAAGCTAAGTGACATGTCATCTGCATTCAAACGGATATTTGAAGTAATACCATTTACAATATAATTAATGTGTATATTAAAAAGCAGCGGTCCTAAAACGAATCCCTGTGGTACACCAGCCGGAATGTATTTAATGCCGGACTTTTTCCCATTAACTACTACTTGCTGGATCCTATTCTCAAGGTAATTTTCAAACCACGACAAATAAATTACCCCTTATACCAATACCATATAATTATTGCACCAAACCTTTATGCCAGACCCTGTCAAATGCCTTACTTATATCACAGATAACTAATCTAACATCCTTACCGTGATCCAAGGCTCTGCATATAAAACTGTCAATATGAAGTAACTGATACATTGTCGATTCACCAGAAATAAACCCTGACTGTAAGTCTGTCAAAAGATTATTACTTTTCAGGTAAGTAAGCACGTGGTTAAAAGAAGTGTTTTCAAAAACCTTGCTAACACTTCTTGTCAATGACACAGGTCTATAATTTCTTTTATTATTTATATATTCCTTTTTATGAATCGGCTGTACATGAGCATGTTTCCATGCAGCTGGGAAGTACTTCATTTCAAAGATAGGTTAAAAAAAAGTTAATGGGTAGGCTAGTTTCAAGGAACATTTTATCAGTACGATATTATTTATTAAGTCTGGACCACTAGCCTTATTCGTGTCTATATTAAATAATATGGTTTTGACATTCTCAAAGGTAATTTCTAACTGTTCAATAGATCAGTCAGTGCATGGTATCGGGGGAGGGGGGGGGGGTGGGGGGGGGGGGGGGGGGGCAATACATCATCTTTGACTCTATCACACTGACTTATAAAATGGTCATTTAGAAGATTTGCTATTTCTTGTGGGTCATCAATCGCAGCTTCGCCTTCAAACAGTGATGGAAATAATACATCTGAATTGCAATGTTGCTTAGTAACATTTTTAACAATTTTCCGTCACTGTCTGGAAACAGAACCGTTAGTTGACACACAGAATGGTCTTGACAAATGAAAGACAACGCAATGATGAAAATATGCAGTATTTTAATGGCGCTAATTACATATATCTGTCACTAATGTTTTTGATAAAAAACGTTCTCTCGGCAGGTACGGAGCTGGAACAGAATATGAGGAAACACTGCCGGTAATTACTGACAAAAAATGAAACTTCTGATCTCCTGAACACAATAGCAGTGTCTGACGTCAGTAGCGAGTGTTTCCACTACGTGTCCGGATGACAGCCTGAATCCTTCTCCTAATACTACCATTGAGCCTTCTGGTACGGTCCAGAACCAACTGCTGCCACTCCTCATGCAATGCAGCTTCCAACTCGGCCAAAGTCTGTACAGGCGGACCCCTTGCTTGCCCACGACGTCCAAGGAAGCCCCAGATGTGTTCAAAGGGATTCCAATTGGGGCTCATTGCAGGCCAAGGTAGTGTTGTAAGAGCGTTATTCTGGAGGAATGCTCTTGCAGCATGGGAACGATGCGGCCTTGCATTGTCGTCCACGAATACAGGGCGAATAGCCAACGGGTGGTTGTCAAAATGGGCCACGACAACCGGACTGAGAATGTCCGGATCTGCTGATGACCATATAGATTCCCACGTATAATTACCATATCAAGTTTACAATCATGAGAGAGGCATCCCCAGATCAATACTGATCCTCACCATAAGGAACAGTGGGTCTGATGTCCCTGGGCACATAAGCTGTATTTCGATGCCCCCACACTCTCATGCGACCATCTCAATCCATTTGGTGAAACAGGAACCTAATCTCGTCTGACCAATGGACTCTCCTCGACGTGCTGAGATTCCAATGCTATCGTGCCATACACCACTCCAATCGTCGTCCTTGATGCTAATCGGTCAGCGCTGGATGCTTGATGACCCTTCTGGACCTCATACCCAGTGCTTTGAGACGGTTTCGGAAGTTCTGTTGCACATACGTCTGTTGGGGAGCCAAAGGCGTTTCCAATCCCCACTTGAAGCAAAGGGTTCACGCCTAACGAGGCGTGCCAGACTTCGATCTTCCCGAAGAGAGATCTTCTGGGGTTGTCCTGGCCTTGGTCGGTCCTTAACATCGTTGGTTTGTGGATGTTTTCGGACAAGTCTGCTGATGACAGAATGACTATAGCAAAGTTGCCTTCCAATAGCTTTGAATGACATGCCTGTTGTATGCATGCCAACGATTTGCCATCTTAATGCCCCTGACAGTCTCCTCCTTACCAAGCCAACATTTACTGATAAATGAAGTGACATATTTTCTTGTTTTATACCCAGATATTGCATGTGTATGATAGTGTTTTTGTGACGTTCGTGGGAAGCATGCTTCTCGTGGACGAGGGGATGTGTTTGGGGTACGCTATCAACCAGAAACATCATGTTTCACTGGATGAAATGTCCTGCAAGACATAGCAATCATTAAAACCTTATAATTAGCAACAGCAACTTCACTGTCATGAAACATTTCAGGGGGTGTATAATTAAGTTCCAGATGTATATATTACATGCGCCCCACGCCATTCTACAGACATCGTAGACATGCTACATGATCACACATGAAGTTTGTTTAACCTTTTGTACACTGATGTCAAAATATTGTAATTTCAAGCTGCAAATATTTCCCATAATGCAACTGGGAATTTAACCAATTTAGTCTCCTTTGTCTGGGGTCATTGAGACAAGATTAAATCGACTTAATATTCAGCCTCACAATACCAACAGTTGGGAATTTCAGATCTATGGTAATAGATTTCATGGCATTTTATCGATGTAGCGACCGTTTCTAAGACGTTTGGTCATATTTTAACCACGTTTCATAGGATTTTCTAACCGGAGTCAATTTGTCGTTCCATGAGTGCAACAAGTCACCGTCTGCAAGGCTAGAGTGCATTGTTGCACTCCAAAGATGACTTCCAACTCTGGAACCCAAAGATGGTATATTTCGAATATAAAGGAAAAGGATGCATTCGGATTTCTTCAGCAATTGGAAATTCACAGGTAGCAGTTGGAAAATTCTCACTCAAGTGTGTGTGTGTGTGGTGGTGGTGGTAATGGGTGGGGAAGGTGATTGCAAATGGTTTTCTCAAAAGTTGGATGTTCGTTTGTCGGGAGGCGATACAGTTGGAAATTCAGAGGGACCACTCTCCGCGAACCCAGACACTAGCCACGTTCCTGTGTGTACTCCATGCGCACACTAAAATCAACTGAGTTAAAATCAACCCAAATCAACTGGGTTGAGTGAATATGAACCCAATCGGGTTCTAATTCACTCAACTCAATTGATATGGGTCGATTGTTAACCCAACTGATTTTAGACTGTAGTAACAGAGAATAGCGAGTATTTGTAGGCCTACATTTCTCGACTTTCTGTGCGCGTGAACGATATGACACGAAAAGACGTCGTTAGCTGTTTCTAAGTTCTATCGCTTTTATCATCCCCTCGCAGCATCTCCAAGAACACGTTTAATACCTTATATTGCTTTTGTCGAGATCTGCGAATCAGGGAAACACCGTTTCTGTGGAGCCATTTTTCTTTACAATGCACCGTTACGAAGCCGATGTGGTAGGTCAGGTCCGTCCTGAACACTTGCAACTTCTTCCCCCACAACTTCCCACGCCTCTGCCAGGGCGACTGCCCGTTCTTCACGTTTACGCTCTGTTCAACGATTAATCTAGCAATAGGTGTGGTTAATGATTGCAATCGGTTCTTAGTAAAGCGAAACAAACAATAGGTATATGTAACTGTGAAAAATAAAACTACTTAACTGATATCACTTTTCTCAAATAACAAAAAATATCAATCGTAGAATGTTATCACTGGAGAAAAATGCGGTTTCACATTTATTAATAACTTGTTCGGATATATTTGATATCCCTTATCTGTGACTCGATTTACAAATTTAAAATCAACCTGAACGCTCAAAGATTTAATCGAGATAATTGACAGCTGTCAGTCAATGTAATTGACATATACTAATCGATCTGGAGAAATATGAAAGTATTTTTAATATTGGTAAATTGCTAGCTGCGCTGAGACATTTGCATACTGTTTACGTTTACGTTTTTCTCCTTGTTATCTGTCGTTATATCCTTCACTCTTATTTCCCCTGGGAGCTCGGCTGCTCATTTGTTAGCGCCAGAGTCGACGAACGCTCAATGAGTTTCCAAGATACGCTGGTAGTGGGTAGAAAGGGAAGCAGGGACCTGGTTAGACGTCCTTGGTTCGGGGGGGGGGGGGGGTATAGAGTTGAAACGGGTAACCGATTAATCGATTAACCAATGACCAACGTCTTGATCGATCAAAAAAGTAATTGATCGATTAACCGTTGCCTTAAACTACTGTATTACATGAGTTAGCTCTAAAAGAGGCAAACATTGTCATACTGACTTGCATCAATTATTATGAGACAGATTAAAGCTTGCAAGTTATGTGCAGGCATACTTGTTCACTTGCATGATCCTTGTACTGTATCAGTAGCTGGAAATGGTCATTCTTGACTCTTTGCCAGTTGCGAACAGCAGACGGTACTTGCAAAATAAATTCTTGAATTACAAAAGTTTTTCAATTTTTGTCTCAAAAACATAATAGCTTATGACTCCTCATTGGAACGTGCTCAGCGAGCTCGTTCCAATGAGGTGTCAAAAGCTATGTTTTTTAGACAAAAATTGAAAACATAATAAAATTTAAAGGAGATTTTTATATATAGCGATTGTAAGTTTTGTTCGTTACTTTGGGTAAAGGGTTAATGCAATAAATCATCAACGGTACGGCAATAATTCAGCTACCTACTAAAACAAGTGATTAATCTGTTAACCAATGTTAATCCATATTATTAATCGATCAAGAAAACCCTTTAACCGTTTCAGCAGTAGTGGGGTATCCCCTTCTGAATTTCCACCTGCACCGCCCATCCCCACCGCCACCACCGAACACCCAAATTTAGGTAAAAACATTTACACGTCTCTTCCTTGAGTGAAAATTGTCCAACTGCTTTCTGGGCATTTCCAACTGCCGAAGAAATCCGAATCCATTCTCCCCTTGTGTTCGAAATATAATACCTTTGGTTCCTGGAGCTGGAAATTGTCTCTTGAGTGGAGCGCGGTGGCTCAGTGGTTACGGCATTGAACTTCAAACCGAGAGGTCCACCCTTCGATCCCTGCCAGGGGTAACTGCGTTGTGTCCTTGGGCAAGGCACTTAATCCAGATTGCCCACGTGGGGGCACGGTGGCGCTGTGTACTAAGGCGTAATGCACGTCGATGGTGCACCTGTTTTCAACCAAAGCTAACCCTGCTTGTGTGTAGTTAGTACGTTAGGGAGTCTGACAATTGCTCGCCGTTGCTCGGTGGTTCTTCCCGGGTACACCGGCTCCCCCACCCGTAAAACCATCCGACACGAGGCGACCCTGGTTGTCGAAAATGTCGTTAAACTCCAATAAATAAATAAATAAACAAATGTATCTTGAGTGCACCAAGGCGTCATCTGCAATGTCATTACAGATGGCACCTTGTTTCACTCACGAGACGAGACTCACGAGACGAACCATTGACTTCATTTCAAAAAATCTCATGAAATGTGGTTAGAAAATCACTAAATGTTTGTTACAAACGGTCACAGCTACAAACAAAATGCTGCGAAATGTACTACCATAGGGCATGAAATTTCCAACTGCTGGAGGTTTGAGGCTTAAAATTTCCAACTACTAAACATTTTGGCGGGGTTTGAAGGGAGGTGAGGCACTCCTTAACACTCTCCACCTGTCGCCACCTCCCTATAGGGAGGGTGCGTAAAACGGCCCCACCAATAATTCTTAAAAAATCGACACCTATTGATATAAAAATTTACAAAATGGAAGGAAACGAATATTATTTTTACCAAAACACACGTTTTAGACGGAGTATTCGATATCTAATCCTTCTTGAGAGCCACAACAACAGACACTTGGTTGCCAAATCGTCGCCTGAGTGTTAGAATGTCCTATGTCCCATATGGGACATAGGACATTCTAGTACTCAGGCAACGAAATCTGTAATCTGACTATTTTGCTGGATTTATCAAAACATTGTGGGCTTACCTGCCTGTTTACCCCCCCCCCCCCTCCCTGAATAGCACTAGGTCTACCATGGTTTACTCCAGTGAACGAACGTTGAAATTCAAAGTACCCGCTGTCGGAAGCCGAGCGTGGTCGTTGCTGGGAGAAATAGATTCACGCCGCGTCTTCAATCTTGACTCAAGGAGTGTCGCCTGAATCCCTGCGTGAAGTATGACTCACCGTGTTGAACCCGCCCGTTTCGTTTTTGTTGGGGTGGTTCTTATCCTGAATTTTCATTAAAAAGCATAATCAACAGGGCTTCACTGAAAATAATTTTAACACATATAGAAAAATATATTAACTTGTATTCTACATGAAATCCAATGAAATAGAATACAAACGTCAATCACACCCAACCCACAAAGTTTTTGAGTCACATTGCGGGCCCGCATTCTCTGTTGTCGTTGGTTGCTTCTTCCTTATTGCTGGACTTTGATCCTCTTGGCTCAATGTAGTGTCTCTGGAGACTCTGGTCGCCTTTTCACGAACATGCAACTGGAATTTCACTCCATCACTGCCGTCGCACGGCCACTAATGTATTGTCACTTTACCGGACGCCTTTACTCTAACATGTAATTGAATATCACTCTACCACTGCCGTCACAGGGCCACGAACATATTGTCACTTCACTGGACGCCTTTACTCTAACAGCGACTACTTCAAGGGTTAGCTATTTCCCTCTTGTTACCTCAGACTGATGTCCATACAGGTAAAGCATACTCTGTCTACGTAAGGCTTGCCTTCTATAACAAGTAATACCGTCTACCTGACTGCCAATATTCGCGAGCTCCCGGAGCTCGTACTTTCTATGTCTGATCCTACACTCATATATGGCCCGACTTGGCCCGCGACTGTTCCTACTCTAAATATGAGCTCTGTGGCTCCCGTTACATTACAACGCTCGTTCCAATGAGGGGTCGCAACCTATGTTTTTGAGACAAAAAATGAAAAAAATTAGTAATTCAAGAATTATTTTTTGCAAGTGTCGTCTGCTTTTCATGTTAGGTAAAGGGTTAAAATAAAAGTTGAAAAATGGATCCACATTGATATCAATTCCTTAATTATCGGGTTTAAAAATTGTGGGTGGTGGGAGGGGCAGGGCTTGCGACAAATATACTGTACCTCTTACACAATAACTTTCGTGTCACGCGACGTATTCAAGGGCCTCGCGACGTTACCAGATTGGGAGGGGGGTGTAAACCTAATTAGTCCTGATTGTCATGACTTAAGCCCCGACTGAACAGATATTCAAACTACATCCGTCCAGGGCATCTCTTCTTAGTGTGGTTGGAATATTTGTCAATGAGGATTTCAGATGGGCGGTATTTGAATTTTAAGTTCGGTATCAGTTTCGGTATTTTTGTGGGGGTATACCACGGTGTCTGTCCGGTATTCGGTATCTGACTTGACTGAGAATTGCCGATAGAACCAAAGGGGAATTCAAGCCAGGAAAATACAGAATAGGTTGTTCTTGTATCATTCTACCACAGCACCACAAATGCCATTGCCAATGAACTCAACATGTGCACTCTTTTGCCAACACAAATCATATCTACAGTAATTTTGTGACTTGTTCACCTTAACCTTTAAAGGCATAATTCAGGCTGTTGTGATCTCAAGAGCATATGCCCTCAACATGTCATCATCAAGAGATCCAGTTGACAATAGACAAATCACCCTGGGTAGTGATTTCTAGTCAAGTCTTGGCTGCCTGTTAAGGCAGCCAAGACTTGACTAGAAATCACTGCCAAGCAACTGGACATGTACGCTAAGTACCGACGAATCATTATTCTACCTGGTAGAGTCTTCTGATTCAGAATTGACAACTTTTACACTCAAGTTCGTTGTCGATGCGCTAACACCGCGAGAGCGTAAGCTTTCCCGTTACTAAGAAATATTAATGCTGGTGTATCTTGGTGTGTATATATACGATGGGAAGGTTGGTTTGGAGAGGGTGCGACACTGTTTGAGCGCCGTCAGAACTTTTTAGCCAGCGCCCTCGCCGTTCAGTACGGACCATGAAGCTTGCAGAAGCTGGCGAAAAATCCCAGGCGGTGCTGCCTCCGTTGAGCTGGCGTAATTCCATCTGTACACGGAACAACACCGCAGGGCTTAACTGAGAATAAAAAAAGCTGTTTAGGCAAAAATTAAAATCACTCCAGTTGGAAGCACGCTCATCATATATATTCACATGCATGTAACGAATATTACTTAATCCACCTGTCTGTCCTTTGTATTTGTCTTCATCTTTTGTGATAGATATTTGTTTGTCTATGATCTGTTTTGTCATGTATCTCCTGTTTGGAATAAGACAATAAAAGTACTGTATTGTATTGTACAGGCTGTAGTCTAGTGGGAATTCAGGACAATTGCCTAGGCCCTTAGGGATTAACAAAGCTAAAGGGAAAATCAGTCACATCTTTCATGAAAACGAACATTTACATTTCAACTGCTATCAAGCCTCAACAAGGCAAATGTAGGTAAATTTGAAAATACAGAAGATTTCGGAACTCAATGATTGTTCGGTTTTCGGTATCCCCATGATTTCGGTATCGGTATATTGCCCATCTCTAATGTGGATTACAGTTTAATAACACGGGAAATTTGTTTTTGGACAAATCCATGTAGTTGTGAGGCATGGTCTTGCGAACTTCTTTACTTGGCACTTATACCAGACGCAACACTGACCATGCTGAGACTCCAAACATGCCCAATTTTTCACAGACATCCTTTGGCGTAAGACTGTACATGATTATCAGCAAGAGCGAATCAATAGCTAAGACTCCAGTACAGATGAAAATAATGCCTCGATTGGAAAATTATTTGAGTGGGTGGGGATAGGGGGTGTTAAGCACGCACCTGTACGTATTAAGGCCGTGTATCAGTATGTTGCAAATATATATTGATATTGATATTTATTTAACGGTATAGTTTTATATACAATTTCATATCTGTATTATACTGTATTGTACAGGGAGTTGACTGGCTGTCTACCTGTCACCCCCGTTAAAAAAAACTTTGACTCCAACACAGCCTCTGACTCTGATGGAAGATACCACATAAGGATTCCTAATTTTACCTTTTGGTTTTAGAGTTCTAGATTTTTTAGACCTTTTTCTTTTAGACCTGACGACTTACCCCACCAAATTTCGAAGGGACGAGAAAATCCAGAATCAGTGACACACGTAGCAATTGTTTAGAATTAGTATTACGATATCCAGGCGAAAGAGTAAAGAAAGGAACCTGGTGTGGAGCACAGAACAAGTCGTATGTATTATTCAAATAGTCGAGAATTGGTATTGCAACCAAGGTTAGCATTGTTAAATACTTAGGCCGGTCGCTAATTTGTCGCGTCAAAGTCTAATACACATTTTAACTACTATTCAAGACATTGGAAATAGGCGTAGCGACCCCCTTAGCGATCCCTCTGTGTTTGACATCTCCTACTATGCGTTCTAAGTCCGGACATGGGTTATTGCACTTTTATCTTTCTTGATGTGAAGATATCAGTTTTGATGTTAATTTCTTTTTAAATTCATTTCTATTGTTTATGTCTCGCAAATCGGGGTGCAGTTCATTCTAGATTTTTGGAAGAGCATGTAGAGGTAGCCTATATAATGCTTTGGTTCGGGTTATGGTTATGCGTACAAGTCCGGATTGGCGTGTATTCATGTTTGGTTGAACATACGGTGCACTGAAATAATGTTCGAAGGAGGTGTAGAATTTGTATCGATCACTAACACTTAGTATGTTATCTTTTGCAAATAAAGAGTCTGTATGAGTTAAACTTTTTATTATTTATTATTCGTAGTGAACGTTTTTGTGCTTTTAATATGTTGTTAATTCCTCTGGAGCTTCCCCATATTTGAATACCGTATACCAAATGACAGCGCACAAGTTAATAATGGAGCATTTTCATAACCTTTTGTGGTAATATTTTTTGGCTTTGTTCAATATATAGGTTGCCCATCCAATCTTACAACATATTTTTGATATGTGGGCTTGATAGGATAGGTGTTCGTCCATATGTATACCTAAAAATGTAGGGATTTTTCTTCCTCATTAGAACCCACCCTTATTAATTTTTGGTTATTCATGTAGAAATCTGGGTGCCTACGACTGCTTATTTTATGGTTCGGTTTGGTGGTAATGTATTTGGTTTTGTTCGCGTTTAGCATAAGTTAATTTGCTGAACATCACTCATATAACTTATTTAGTTCATATTCAAAATGTGTATCTATGGAAGTCGGATTTTGGGCCGAGTCGTAAGTAGTCGTGTCATCAGCAAATGTAAGAAGGCCAAGAGATGTTGAACGACTGATATCATATATGTATATTAAGAATAGTATGGAACCCAAAACTGTACCTTGTGGAACCCCACATGTTAGATCTGCTAAGTTGGACTTTTCTTGTCCATATTGAACATATTGCACTCTGTTCGAAAGGTAACTTTTGAACCATCTATTAATAATACCTCTGAATCCATATTTTTTCCATTTTTGTTAGCAAGATGCTGTGGTTTATAGAATCGAATTCCTTGGATAGTTCAAGAAAGGCGGCTAATGTATTGTTTTTACTTTCCTTGTTATTTTCTGAACCTATACTTTTCAATAATTGCATTACTAGATGGGTGGTCGGATGACCTTTCCTGAAACCACATACTGATGTTGGTATAAAATGTCAAAACTTTCAAGATATTTTATTATTCTTTTACTCATAAGTTTTTCTGGTACTTTAGAAATGACTGGTAAAATACTTATCGGCCTATAATTATTAAAGGTGTGTTCATCTCTAGTTTTAAATGTCGAAGTAACTCTTGTTACCTCGCTATTGCTAAAGGACATATTGATAATATGGGTTAAAGGGGGTGCTATAATCTTTATTGATTGTTTGAGGAGGTTTGTGGTGATTCGATCACAATCTTCACTATTTTTTACTTAAATGGATTAGTTACAGAAATGACCTCGTATTCAGTTGTTGGATTTATGAAGAAATTGTTTAGTAGATTACTATCCATAAAATCTAAAAAGTTTTTCTTTGGTTTATTTATTTGTTCGCTACGGCGTTTGCTGTATTCGCGAAAAAGCTGTTAAGTTCTTGTGCTATTTCAGTTGGGTCGTTTATTTCCTTGTTACCTTCTTTTACAAAAGATTGTTGTAAATGGGAGACGTGTTTTGTCGTCTGCAGAGCATCATTAATGATTTGCCACCTTCTGCTTAAATTATCTTTGTTTTCTAAGAGTATGTTCGAATAGTACATTACTTTACTTTGTTTTTTTATCTTGTTAAATATCTTACAGTAGTTTTTATAGTTTTTGATGTTCTTCTCAGTTGGGTGTCTCAGTTTTTTATTTTAAAATTTAAGCTTTTTATTTGATGAGACAAGAAGACC
Source organism: Pictodentalium vernedei (assembly GCA_031216915.1). Classification (NCBI taxonomy): domain Eukaryota; kingdom Metazoa; phylum Mollusca; class Scaphopoda; order Dentaliida; family Dentaliidae; genus Pictodentalium; species Pictodentalium vernedei. The sequence goes on from CM062291.1 coordinate 375,655,347, forward strand.
CTTCGTTATCCATGGATTTTGTCTTACAACTTTTTTTTTTAATGGAGGTTTTTCAGAGGAAAGGCCTTTTCGTATGCGGACTGATAGATATCCATGAAGGTGTTGTATGCAAGATTCGGACCATTAGATTCGTCCACGGGGGAGAAATCGCTTTTGGGAGAAAAGCGTTTTAAAGTTGGCCATACTATTTGGTTTCCGCTTTAAGATTTTTGGTGGGGTATCGTTGCTTTTCGCGTATGTTTCAATATGGACAATGGTAAAATGATCTGAGACATCCGTGATGAAATTCCCGAAAGGGATTTTGAAATAATATTGTTTGTAAAGATGCGGTCAATCAAAATTGCCGAGTGATTAGTTACTCTAGTCGGTTTAGTGATATGTGGAAGGAGCCTTGGCCAATCATGATATCTAGATAAATGCCTGTCTTTGTGTGAACTCCCATTTTCAAAAGTTCTATGTTAACCCTTTACCCAACGAATCGCCCGCATCCGTCCGCGTAATAAGCAAATTCAGCAGCTGAAAAAATATTATTTTTCGAAAATTTTCAACAAAACCATATCATGTGACCCCTCTTTGGAACGAGCTCGTCGAGCTCGTTCCAAAGAGGGGTCACCTGATATGGTTTTGTTGAAATTTTTCGAAAAAAAATTAAAACATGATATTTAAAATGATAAATTTTAAAATCGTCTGCGTTGGGTAAAGGGTTATGGTCCCCCATTGTGTATGATTTTTTGTTTTCATGATTTATTGTATCACTTATTTCATTTAACTTGTCCAACAACAAATCAATATCTACCTTGGGTTACATATTTGGTAAACATATTACCTCTATCAGTTTGATAGACTTGTTGCAATTAATTTCAATGAAGAGGGATTCGATTACGTGAGGAATAAATACCGAGAGATCTAGACGGACCATAAAAGGTATGTCATCTTTGATGTACACCCCAATACTGCAACATTCGTCGTCACCATCTGGTCTTGTAGTGCTGATCAGAGGATGATAGCCATGCAATGTTTAGGAACAATTTGAGGGTATTTTAAATATTTCAATCAGGCCTATGATATCAAAATGGTCGTGAGAGTCTTGTGTTTTAAGTAGTAACTCGATAAAAGAATCCCAATGGCCCTTTCGGCTTTGACAATTGAGGTAAAAAAATAATAGTTACAATCATTTTTAAGAAGATTAGAAGACAAGTCATTGCCAGATGACGTGTCATGAGCTCTCTCACTGTAAATTGGCTGGAGGTCATACTCCAAGTTATTTGCGGTAACCGATTCTCGTCAGATCACCGACGTTAAGCAACGTCAAGCCCGGTTAATCCTTGGATGGGTAACCGTCTGAGTGATCGATTCGGACTCCCGCGTTGTGTACTTGGGCAAGGCACTTAACCCCTATTGTCCACATGGAGGCACGATGACGTCGTGTACTAAGGCGTACTTCACGTCGACGGTGCGCATGTCTTCAACCAATCTAACCCTGTCTTTGCTGCAGAGCGGAGTTACGATGTTGGGGCGCTTGCAGCTGCTCGTCGTTGCTCGGTGGTTCTCTCCGGGTAATCCGGCTTCCTCCACCCGTAAAACTGTCACCGACACGATATGACCCTAGCTGTTAGAGTGTCGTTAAACCCTAATAAATAAATAAATCTAAGTTATTCTGGATCTCGTCCAACGATATAAATATCCGATGGCCAGTCGTCTTGGTGTTCTGGCCATAGTTCTCTTTCTTCTACTCCAACCATCTTTCAACCCGAAGGCTAGCCTTCGGGTTGCAAGATGGTTGAAGTAGAAAAAACCGACCGGACCGGGCGAAGGTGAATTCTTTGGCTAAATTCAACTAAAAGTTTAAAATTTCTAATTATGTTACAACAATGCCTTATATCAACACATTTTGCATTCTTTCAAGCTTGCTATAACTCATTGTATGACCCTGTAGCATATCTGTGGTAAAACACAGAGAAGCATGTGGTCTCTGTGCCATCCACCCCACTCCACCCCACAGTTTCCATCGCCTCTCATTACGCATTGGTCTTCAGGCCGAACGTTGCAAGTTCGTAACTGACAGGCGTCATCTGCTCTTGAGCAAAACACCTCATTCTAATTCTCTGGAGTATGAACACGGGCTCGCATCGTGTTGGAGCGTACAGAACGTCGATGCTTTCAGCCATTGATAGCCGGCTTCGTGAGAGCCCGGGATTCACGACCTTTTACGGTCCAGATCAGGATTTTTGGCTAGATCAGGCCCCACTGACTGATTGTTTCAAAAATAATCTTGGTGAGTAATAAATGGATTTAAAAAATTTAGAGTGTGTAACAGTGTCAATAGGCAGGCATTAATGTAAAACATTATCTTCAAATCCTTTTCAGCTCGGAGATGGTTGAAGTAGAGAAATAAACTTAATTGTGATCTGACCGTTGCATACACCACAGGTGGAGACACTGGCGGGTATATGTACATTTCACCAGGGGCGGACTGGGCCAAAAAATGTTACCGGATGGCTGCAAAATTTTGATTTTTCAAACTGAATGAACGCTGCTTCCTTGCATCTGAGCTATCAGTGGCAGTCCACATAGTGGGCATTTGTGATGGCATTTTTGTTCATCTGCGTCCCTCATTCGGCAAAGATGGTTGCGACGAAGGGGGGTGGAGTTGGATTCAATGCACAAAGAGGGTATTTCGATATACAGCCAGCCTTTTCAGTCTGATCTATTTGGCCTTTTGCTCAATTTCCTGTAGGAACAGGTGTTAGTTCCGAACACATGTGCGGAACGGAATTCGTTGACGGACTATTTTTAAATAAAAGCGAAATTTCACTGGAATTTTCTACAAATCGAGCAACCAAATTACAATTTGAATCGCTAGCAATAGCTGAAAATCGTCCCCTGAGTTGCAATGTGTACTGTGTGCTAGTATAGGCACATAGAACGCATTGGAACTCAGGGGACGAAATAGTAACACGGGTTCCCCACGCAAATTTGGTTGGCGATAAAATGTTTTTTTTTTGTTGATAGATGTCAAATGAATTGCGGAGTGCCCTAATAATTGCTTTTATCCTTCCGTGCTGGCACTAGGGCTATATCGATTAACCCATTCACACGCGTGTGTCGTTCTGTGTATTTCTCCCACCACACCGCACTTTATGTCACCGAAATCGAACTACTGTGCGTGCGATGAAAATGTACTGCTCTCCCTATTTACCGTAGAGAAAAATGAATTGCATGAGCGGAAAGAGCATCGACAATTTCCGTATGGTCCACCGAGAAATTTCCCGGTGGACCATACGGCCAGTCCACCTCTGCATTTGACAAAATGCTGCTATTTTCTACCATCACCTGCCTGTTGATGTACGCGTTTCCCGGGTGAGATACCTTGATGAGACTGCTCTATGTTACAAACCTCACGTGACCATCCTCATTTGAATATTTAACCCTTTACCCAACGCAGACGATATCAACATTCATTATTTTAAATATCATTTTTTTTAATTTTTCAAAAAATTTCAACAAAACCATATCATGTGACCCCTCTTTGGAACGAGCTCGTCGAGCTCGTTCCAACGAGGGGTCACATGATATGGTTTTGTTGAAACTTTTTGAAAAATAATATTTTTTCAACTGCTGAATTTGCATATTACGCGGGCGGATGCGGGCGATTCGTTGTGTAAAGGGTTAATGATCATCTGCATTTTGTAAACAAACCTGGCGTCCCGCTTCGTTTCCATCAATACAGCCACCATACTACCCCCACACCCCTCGCGAATGAGTCTTCAAACACCAAAACATTGTCTAGGTTCCATCTCTGAAAGTCTGGGTTCCCCAGAACACAGGTTATGAACCTTTAGTGGAACGAGTGAAGGAGGGTGCAATGAAGGAATAAAAAAGTGGTTGTTTTGGAAAATAATGAAAAAAGACACTACTGGTAAAGCGTTAGGGATGATTGTTATAAAAGGTATCTGTTACAACGAATCATAGAACAAATAAATGGCACCTGGTGCATGCGGACAGTTGATCACACGCCACCCGCATTCAACAAAACATTACACTCTAATAATATTTACAGTTTAAAGAGAAATACGTAATGAAAAAAGGGCGTAAAAGTTTCTACACAAGTCGAAATTCAATTGTTATTTGACATGTTTAGTAATACATTTTCGCATTTGTAATGATGGAATAATAACCGAGACAAATTCTGAATTCATAGGCTCTACAGGTCTGCCAATAATACATATACACGGATCAGAAGTTTGGGAGATGATTCACATCTCGCTAGAATGAGGTTCGGCGATTATCCGAATTTCGAATCGATTCTCGAATCGCCCTTTCGAATCGATTTGATCGGTGATCGAATCTGGGACATGCGATTGAATCGAATTAGACGCAATGAACAACCATCATATCATGTGTTCACCTAGTCTAAACATGGCCTGAAAGTCCGTATTTTTATTTTTTGGTTTGGTACGTCCTTCTAAAGGACGTACCAAACCACAAAATTAAAATATGGTCTTTCAGGCCACGTTTGGACTAGTGCTCACCCAATAGTCTATCACCGTCCGTTTCTTGCAAACTTCGCAGATTTCCCACTGTAGTCGTTATCTTTTCAGCATATTTGGCCTTGCATGAGTTAAAAAACGGAATATCCCTGAAGTTTTCGCGTACATAATGCGAGCTTGGCTGCAAAAAATGCTATGAATTTCCAGTTTCTACACCAGTCGCATGGTGTCTTCTAATGGAATATATCGTCCCTTGACTACTTCAGCATTGCAGATGGCGCCTTGTTGCACCCAAGGGGCGACATCCTATTTTCTCGCCAATGCTCAGACCAAGAGAGATAAAATGTGAACTCTTCCTGAAGAAACTGCTGCAACAGGGTTCATATCTGGGCGGTGAATGTATCATCGCATCCACCGCATAACGCCGGTGGTGAAAACGGGAAGGTGCGAACGATATTACTGAGCCGATTAGATTAGAAAAAAAATCGGTCCGCGAATCTGTTACCCGATTCGATTCGGGAATCGATTAGAAGTTATATTTCCTATTCGCAGGGTCCTAGCTGGAGGGTGATGCCACATTGAATAGAGTCCATCTCGTTAAAAATTCCAACGTCACGGCACTTCAATAGGGGTACATATAAACATTTACATTTGTCTTGGGGAAAAAAATATCCCAGTACCAGTATTCATACCTTGACCATGCAGTGACCAGTCCTTCTTTCGTTTTGGGGGAAAAAGGTCACTAGATACAGAGTCAGATCCTAGAAAGGTGAGTGCAGTGGATGATGGCAGTTCCAAACCTACATCCTCTTGAGTTCCAAATAAAAGTACAGGGCGGAATAAAAGTACAGGGTGGAAAATCGGAGGAAAACAATTAGAAGTTCAGGGCAGAATAAAAATACATGGTGGAAAATCATGATAGAGGTACTGTCATTTCTGTAATACCCCTAACCCACGGCGGACTGTTACCCGGGCTTCAAAGCCCGGATAACAGTCCTGTGTGAGTTAGGAGTCTGAAACAGATTAAAGAATCCGCAGTATGTCTCCAATATGAGGCATTCATTTGACACTGATGGTATTTTTAATAAACATGCAGACCGAAATAAAGTTCATAAAAGGTGGCAAATATTCCGAAAATTAATAAACATACATTTGGAACTCGAGAGTAAAGACACAAGAGCTGGAATTTACTCCTCATTTGACTGATATTCTAGTGCGACGGAGAAAGGTTATATGGCGACCGAAAATCACAGAGAAGAGGGTCAAAACTTGGTTCCTCAAAATTCAAATTCCAATGTGCGTCAACGCGGGGCGAATATTAACGTTCACATTTGTCTTGGAAAAAACTTACATCAACGCGTAGCAAAGAGGTTTTAGTTTCAGTTACTGCAGATTAACACTTTATTTAACACGAAAAGCAGACGATACCTGCAAACAAAATTCTTTTATAACTAAGTATTTTCATTTTGTATCTCAAAAACGTTGCTTATGAACCCTCATTGGAACGAGCTCAAAGAGCTCGTTCCAATGAGGGGTCATAAGCTCTGTTTTTCAGGAAAAAAAATTAAAAAATAATGAAAATTGAATGGTGATTTTTTTTGTAAATAACGTTGGCTGGTTTTTGCCGTTACGTTGGGCAAAGGGTTAACTTAACACGTGAAATAAGAACTTGAAGTTTCCAGACGAATTTGCATACAAGATGGTAATCCATTCTTTAGGGCACGGCGCACTTTCGGCTTCGAATCGTTTCACTGATTCGATTCGATTCGAAACGATCTCGATTATTCGAAAAACTTCTAACCACGGAGGGTTTTAAATTTCATAATTTGAAGCGATACCGGAGATGGCATTAACCCTTTACCCAACGTAAAAACAAAAACCGGCCAGCGCTATTCACAAAAATTAACAATTAATTGTCATTATTGTTTTCATTTCTTGTCTCAAAAACATAGGTTATGACCCCTCTTTGGAACGAGCTCGTCGTGCTCGTTCCAAAGAGGGGTCATAACCTATGTTTGTGAGACAAAAAATGAAAAAAATATAGTTATTCAAGAATTTTTTTGGCAAATGTCGTCTGCTTTTTATGTTAGGTAAAGGGTTAAGTCTAGTTTGCACAATAGATAGCCCCTTGAGTGATCTGGACGATACTTATTTATTAACCTACTTATTTATTAAACCAAAACAAATAATTATAAAATGTTCTCAGATCTGTTACTAACAGTTTTCTAACAATTTTGTTGCTTCTAATTCTTTTCACAAAGTCCGAGGTTTCATCTTCTCCTAGTTCAGCTATCCCAACCTTTCGGCTTCCCGACTGTCTGTTTTCCCACTTCGACCAATCTCCACTTACGACTCCTACTCTTAGTTTGGTGTTGAATTTTCTGTCCAACTCTCTTCTTTCCCCCTTCACTACTGTTTACTAACCCTTTACCTAACTTGAAAAGCAGACGACACTTGCAAAAATAATTCTTGAATAACTAATTTTTTTCATTTTTTGTCTCAAAAACATAGGTTATGACCCCTCGTTGGAACGAGCTCGACGAGCTCGTTCCAACGAGGGGTCATAACCTATGTTTTTGAGACAAAAAATGAAAAAAATAATGAAAATTAATTGGCGATTTTTTTAGAATAGCGCTGGCCGGTTTGGGCCGTTACGTTGGGTAAAGGGTTAATTCCTAATCCTACATAAAGCCTGCTTCAATTCACTCAGAGGCGGCGGAAGCGCCCACAAAGTGTGTGCGTGTGTGCGTGTGTGTGTGTGTGTGGGGGGGGGGGGGGGTCACACCTTTCTGGGTACCGCAAGGGTGTAGGATGGAAAATATTTTTTCTTCGGGGATGGAGGGAGGGGGAGGGGTCAATGGTGGTGGGGCGGTGTATTCATGCAAAATATATAAATTTATATACGCTACCTCTCACCCCCACACCACTGAACCCTCTCTATTTAAGACACTAACCTCAGCGTATTTATTTTTTGTTTTTACTTAACCCTTAGAACCCTGGTGGTATCTTCCATATCAATTCAATGGCTGCAATTGGAAGAGGCCATATTCATTATTTGTTAGCAAACCAATTAATATTTTCAACATGCATCCTCATGGCTGTACGTTGAAAATATTCATAGATAGGTCTTCCCCACACATTCACTTACCAGTTATCATACTTAATGAATTTATAGAGTATCATGTTCATAGACCGGAAAAGCGGCCTCTCGGGTTCAAAGGGCTAATCATAACTTTTAAACCGTCCTTTGAAATGGTAGTTCCATTTGGAGCTTTCCATTTTTATTCAGTTCTTGAAAATCAATGTGGTCACATATATGTATAAGTGATGTGCAGTGACTATAGGAATTGCGTATGTTATGTCGGAAAATGCCGTTCGGGTACCTATAATTGGTGAAAAAAAAGTGTGTGTGTGGGGGGGGGGGGGGGGGGTACGTTCCCCCTGTGCCTCCCCCGGCTCCGACGCCCATGAAGTGACTCCATTATGCTTGGCCACACCAATTTTCTGACTTCGTTCGGTGGAGACGGTAAAATCAAACTCGTTACGTATAGTAACGCATTAATGGGGAGAAGACCACGCTTGGTTCATATCTGTCGAGATCGGCGTCATATTAGCCGATTTTGAAGTCATATCTGCCAAGTTTGGTAATGAGCAATTCTGGAAAAAACTCGCATCGTTTAAATAATAGATTATATATACTTACAGAATAGTGCGCAGAACTTAGGGTTTCTTTCATCTGGATATTGCTACAGCAAAAAGATCGGTGATATAAGTTTTTGTTAGAAAAAACGTCCCTAATTTTAATCCGCGGAGCTTTATCAGAATTATGAGGTTTAATACTAAGTAAGTAAATATGTTTATTTAACCCTTTACCCAACGTAACGGCCAAAAACGTCCAGCGCTATTCTCAAAAATCGCCAATTAACATTCATTAATTTTTAATTTTTTTGTTTCAAAAACATAGGTTATGACCCCTCGTTGGAACGAGCTCGTCGAGCTCGTTTCAACGAGGGGTCATAACCTATGTTTTTGAGACAAAAATGAAAAAAATCAGTTATTCGAGAATTTGTTTTTGCAAGTGTCGTCTGCTTTTCATGTTAGGTAAAGGGTTAAGTGTCACATTTCATAACACGCAATATAACTCAAATAACTGTTCAAAAACAATGTAATGAAATCCAGTCTAAAAGGCTTAGGAGACACTATTGAACTAAAAAAAATCCCCAATCTCTCTCTCTCTCTCTCTCTCTCCTCTCTCTCTCTTTCTCTCTCTCGTCGCAACTTGATACACACCTCTAAAATGTCATATTATAAAATTCTCCCTTATAGAACTTTTGTAACACTGATAGTGACGTGGTTTAATTCGTAAACACAATATTAATGGTTATTTCCCCGCCGTTAATCGTTACAAATATGAAAACTTAGAAAAAATTTTGCCTGAACCACTGAAACGGAAAATAACGAAATCCCATCCACTGCTTCATTTGCCTTGCATCAATCCAGACGAAACTGCCCCGACCGGAAACGAAATATTGGGAGCTGTCACAATCCACCCGCCCCACCCCACCCCACAAATAAAAAATCCCACCCACCTTCCCCACCCCACCCATCCACTCCAATATTTATGCACCGGTACCAATAATCTAATCTTATTCCTAATTTCCTACCTTTGTAGCATTAAAAAAATAATTCATTTCCTTGAAGGCGTCTCTCTTTAGTCACAATCAAAACATATTTACACCCATCTCAACTTATTTCCCACACACTACGGCGTTAAATCTTTTTATAAAACCGAGTTCACTTTATTATACAAACATCGATAACCACAATGTTTGCTAATCAGTCTTGTGGTGTCAATCTCAAAACAAGCTAAATTATTTGGTAACTTTTCAATAACGAAATATATTGACTTTGAGCATTGTCACGGAATAAGGGAACTATACCTTTCGAGAGTTGAGAGATCTACGTTATCGCGAGCGGCACAGTCGACACCCAGAGGCTGTCGTCTGGACCCCGGCTCGAACGAGTCCTCACCCAGAGGCTGTCACTTGGACCCCGATTCGAACGTACGTCTCGCCACCTTCTCAACACGCGAGCTTTTTAGAACTGTTCGTACAGATGAAGGGGTCTATAACTTGAATATTCAGAGGTGATCGGCGATAACTCGTTGAAAACATAATTTATTTACATGTATAGAGACGTACAGTATGGCCGCCGTGCACTGGTCACTTTCCACTGGTGGGCAATATTTCCACGGGCGCAATGATATTCCAAGACACTTGTTATAGGAATAATCACCAAAAATTTAATTAATGAAGCACCGGGCACAACCCGGTGCTTCATTAATTAAAATTTTACTATTTGCTAATGCTGATTTTATTACCTGGTAAATGCATACGTTGACATCTCTGCCCACGCGTGGATTACGACCAGTCCACGGCGACTGTTCTGTAGATGGTAGAGTTTACTCACAAATCAGCAGTCTGAGAATATACATAGTTTACACACAAGTGCAGTTCGCGCTATGTGGTCCAACGTCATCTGCACGTCTAGCTGTGTCCTCCTGGTCAAGCAGACATCTCTGGATTCGGTCGTCGTTGTTGCGTACGTATTTCAACAGCACTTCTCGCACGGGGTTAACCCACCTTCACCTGGACTTAATTTGCTTAAAATCCTGCTAATGATACACTTTTGTCGGCGTCTTCACATGCTATCACTGTTGCAGCTTTGGCCCATTACTACTGACTATTAACACTACTTCCTAGCTATAGCTTGAGAGAAGGTACGTTAGGAAGTAGTGTTAATAGTTAGTAGTAATGGGCCAAAGCTGCAACAGTGATAGAAGATTATTATATTGGGTGAGCAGAAGTAATGGTTCACGGAAGCAAGAGAGGTAGAAGATGAAAGTATTGGGTGACTACTGTAGAAGCTAATGATAGGACAGATAGACCATAGACAAGTTGTGGCCTTGGAGCTTTGGAGATAAGATGGAAGCCGTTGGTAAGATTATCTGTGTAGGAGCCATATAGGAGCTGTATTGGAGCTGGGTCATAGGTATCCTTAAATACCGAAATGAGACCAAGAGGGATAGTAAATTAGACCCCATTGAGGGATTTTTTCATAGCCCTCATGGCCTCAAACGAAATGAGGCTAAGAGGGATAGTAAATTAGACCTCAATGAGGGATTTTTTCATGGCCCTCATGGCCTCAAACGAAATGAGGCTAAGAGGGATAGTAAATTAGACCTTATTGAGGGTTTTTCGCATAGCCCTCATGGCTTCATACCACTAAAAAGGGGTGCCGAAGGCCAGACGTTTTCCAAAAGGGGATGCTGAAATTGGAGTGCCTGGGGATATGGCTGTTAAATACTGAGATGAGGCTAAGAGGGATAGTAAATTAGACCTCATTGAGGGATTTTTTCATGGCCCTCTTGGCTTCAAACGAAATAAGGCTAAGAGGGATAGTAAATTAGATTTCACCGAGGGATTTTCACATGGCCCTCATGGCCCTCATGGCCTCATACGGCCAAAAAGGGATTTTTCAGAAGGTATCCTCGATAGGTATCCTCAAATAATACAATATCAGGTCATAGGTATCCACAAATACCGAAATGAGGCTAAGAGTCGCATGTGCGAGTCACTTGTTCGAGTAAATACTCTATGGCTCATTTGCTCGATGGAATTCGAGTCGTTCGAGCAATGACTTATCAGTAACTACTCGATAGATTCTTGGCATTGGGAATGATATAGGTTTTCATGGAGGTTGTCTATCAGTTGTCTATAATCCAAAGGGGGTCGCCTCAGTACTATAGCATTACGTGCTACTATTAAAATCCATGGTATGGCGGTCCTAAAAGGAATTCTTGAAGAATCCATATCAAATAAAGTGGATTTTGGTGATTTGGAGGGATTGTCGGGTTGTTTGTGGTAATTAGATTTACTCTTATTCAATCGAACTTACCCCCGGTGCCCACTCGGTAATATAGCACTAGGTGCTAAGCCGATAAAATGGGGAATCCGTATCAAATAAAGTCGTTTTTGATGATTTGGAGAGATTATCGGGTTTTGGGTAATTCTACGAATCAGGAAATTACCCTTGTACAAAGGAACATACCCTTCGAACATACCCCTGTCTTGTTGTAGGCCATTGGGTAACATAGCAACCACGTGCTACCATAGAAACCACGATGGCGCCTCCAGTATACATAATGGACCACGGAAGCACGTATCGCCCGAACAACACGCGCTGCGCATGCGCTGATGCGCACTAGCACCACGTATCACTATGGGGATGACGTCACAAGATGGCCGCTCACGCGGGTTACCATAACAACACAACATGGCGCCACTGGGCCACGTGACATGACGTCACTTCCTAGGTCCCCCAATGGGGGACGGGTCATCGCTCTCCTGCTTTATCAAATGAAATGAAACGACAAACATAATAACCGGTTCACCATAGGTAGCGGGTACTAATTACAACATTTGGACGAATGTCGATATTGTTATCACCACAATTATCTAGTGGCCTTCCATTTTCGCTATTATAAAATATTTACACAAACAAAGATATTTTGTCTTTACATCTCTTAACTTCTTGACAAGCATATAGCTGCACGTTTTGCGTTTCTTACTTGTTATTTTTTAAACATTTTGACAGTTTAACCCTTCACCTAACAGGAAAAGCAGACGACACTTGCAAAACAAAATTCTTGAATAACGAATTTTTTTCATTTTTTGTCTCAAAAACATAGGTTACGAGCCCTCGTTGGAACGAGCTCGACGTTCCAACGAGGGGTCATAACCTATATTTTGGAGACAAAAATAAAAAAAAATGAAACTTAATTGGCGATTTTTGAGAATAGCGCTGGCCGGTTTTTTCCGTTACGTTGGGTAAAGGGTTAACTTCGTTTATTTAATACCGTTATGTTTTGCTACGTATGCATTTCGTTGCAACCATTTTCATCGCTGCCATTCGAAGGTTCGGAACGTTGGAACCGGGGGCACATAGGAGAGAGAGAGAGAGAGAGAGAGAGAGAGAGAGAGAGAGAGAGAGAGAGAGAGAGAGAGAGAGAGACAGACAGACAGACAGACAGACAGACGGACGGACGGACGGACGGACGGACGGACGGACGGACGGACAGACAGACAGACAGACAGACCCGTCATTGCAGTCTTATTGTGAATTAGCAGGAAAGTGGTGTAGACTCTTTCCTCCCAACATGTGCGAAGTCGAAGCCCCCCCCCCCCCCCCCCCCCCGATGCAAACAGTTTTTGTCCGAATGAGCGACGAAGATAATATAAATATGCCATCGGAATGTCCTCTATGCAATTGAGCGCGCGGATGCAGGGAAGCAGTGTTCTTTTAATTCAAAAAATCGAAATTTTCTCCGAGTCTGAGGTCCCTTGCTGCATTTCCCGATAACTTTTCTTGGCCCAATACGCCTCTGATCAAAGATTCCCTCGCATCATTTATCACTACTACGGACCTTGACGTCGAGAAAAATGCTCATTCTTGGCTCCATATTTAACAAATTTCCACGTCGACTCGAGATGCGAATCTTTGTGTATTGAATTCCTGTCGTGGCAATCAGGCGCACGGGTCACCATTGGTAATATAATAATTTATATCAGGCTGTGGGTAACTTTGTAGGATCATACCCCCTCCCCAAGTTCGACACGCCCACTGCGTCCCTGTTTGAGCGGCACTGTTTTTCGTCTATCAAAGCAAATATTGAATTTAGAGTGGGTTGTCAACTTCTCTGGGAGAAGTAATCATCGATTTATGTATATTATTTGATGTATTTGGGAACGTACAACGTGCAAGCAGTGTATACAGTACAGTCGCCGTGGACTGGTCGTAATCAAGCCACGCTTTGTCAGTGATGTCCACGCATGCGTTTACCAGGTATTAAAACTCATCATCATCAACATTTTAATTAATGAAGCACCGGGTATAAATTTTTGATGAATATTCATCTAATTAGTGTTTGCAAACTAATATTATTGCGTCCGTGGATATATTGCCCACCCCTTAGAAAGTGACCAGTCCACGGCGGCCGAACTGTGCATCACCCGGTACAGGGCATTTTAGATGTCAGGCGCGGATCTAGAGATTACATGTGATGTTGTCATTGAAAGCATCGAACAGAGATGGTAATAACAAACAAGTAAACATCCTGAAAAATCATACACTGATCCAACTAATTGACTCTTTCAAAAGTCTTGATAATTACGTGACGAAAATGTGCTTCCACGACAGCTGGTCAAAACAACTGAGAGATTTGGAAAGCCCGTTCAACCCTGCTTGTGCATTGTTTTGTAATTCTGGCTGTGTAAGAGGAAGGGAGATAGGAAGGGTTGTACTATGGACGTTTGTGGCTATTTACAGCTTGGTGTCGTTGTCTCCTGAGTTTGTGGTGGTGGAGCCTGTCTTCCCTATCTGCTAGACGTATTGCCCTGCTAGATGCTTCCATTAGTAATAAAATTTAACGAATAAGCTCAGGTGGTGGTCCTAAGTCTTTCGTATACAATGGATGGGGTGAGTGAAGAGAATTTTGGGGCTGAAGGGGGAGACAAGTTTCTTTTCTGTCTCTAGGATTTTCAGTTCGTTGGGTTGTACCTTGGAAAACCTTCTAAGCGTTGCTGGCCCACCCTTGACGTTGGTTTCTTCTTCTTTTTATTTTCTGCGGGTGGAATGGAGCTCATCATCATCACACGTCAAGAGGTTCATTAAAAGTTAACTTCGAAAAGTAACAGTCTAAAGTATTTGCAGAACAATAGCCTCAGAAGGTGCGTTTTCTCCAGTGATATTACCAGCCTGTCACTATCTTTCCTCGTCAAAGTTATTGTAACAAAGAATGCCTAACAAATAGACAATAGTTCATTGCTCGGATTCGAATACGATTTTTATCACAGAGTGTGGCGTTAACGCCCCGTGGAATAATCGCGACCCATGAGAGGATAAAATCGGCCTCAAATCCGAGCAGTGAACTTTTGTATTTATTTTATTTTCTCGTTATTTGTTTTCCCAAAACCACCCTTTATAACTGATTCCGTGATTACTTTCAAAACATGCCGAAAAAATGAAGAAAATAGTCCGCCATCGCTGAGAGTGGAAAACGATGCTGGGAGTGGAATACCATTTTCGGCGAGTGGGAGTAGGAATACGATTTGTTTTGGGGTAGAAAAACGAATGAAAATAAAATAAAATTAGATTTTTCTTAAAGTTTCAGTTGTTCTACAAATGTATTTGGCTGGTCTGGTTTCCCCCTTTTTAAAATTCTTTCTGCTCTGACCACCTGTAGTTTAGTCAACAGTGGTCACCGTCTCGTATTTCAGTTTGTCCATATTTTCGATAGCTTTCACTGTTTTTCGTTTTTCCTTCTTTCATCATTGTTTATTTTTCTTAATAAAAGTGTGTGCGTTCACTAAACAGTTGTCTTAAGCCTGTCAAGTTAAGTCAACAGAGGTAAAAGCTCGGTGTTTATCAGAGGTTTCGATTGGCAGTTACAGAGTAAATTTTCTGATTCTGCCATTCTATTTGAATTAACTCTAGAGTTTAACCCCATACCTAACACAACGGTCGTACTCGCCCTGATCTAGACACCACCACTGACTTATGTCATCACGAAAAGCGACTTTCGATAACGTTATCTCCCTTGAAATCATTATATGAGCGAGGAAGGTCCAATTAAGAAGTGGGTAATTACTGAGGAAACACATATAACATCAGAAGAAAGTAAAGACAAGTTTCCTTTTGTAATTTTTAATAAACGAAAACAACAGACAGCTCTCAGAGCTGTCTGTTGTTTTAGCCTATTAAAAGTAACAAACGGAAACTTGGCTCTTTATGGCAAACCAATTAAAAATAACTAATTCAAAGATAATCCGTCATTAAGAATATCTATCTATCAGTATCACACTTTTTTAATCTTGTTTGTTTTACAAGGATTGGCGAACAAGTTATGCAACTTATATTAACGCCTCTCCTTGGCCCAATGGCGTAGGTTTGTGTTATGACCTTCATAGCGGCAACTTCGTGGCCTAGCTCTTCTCGAATACTACGAAGGGATCTTTAGCCTGCACGGAGTGTGTCTCTCTCCGCACAGAGGACAGCCATTTTACGTCCCCACCCGATAGAACGATACGCTGTGACAGCATCAACCCCACAATTGATGCTGACAGAGAGTGCTCGGACACCTCGAGAACTTTCCCCGACCGGGGATCGATCCCGGGACCTCTGGCATGAGAGACCAGCGCACTTATCCACTCGGCCACCAGTCTCTTTAGTAGTGGTAGGTGTGATCAGTATCACACCTACCAATACTAAAGTGTCCATTTTAACTCATTGTTTATCGATTGTGTTTGTACAGTAATTTGCAAGTTTTTTTTTCTTCCAAAGAATAAAATTACCAAATATCACCTCCTAGATTTTTATATTGATGGAAAGAACAGTGCAGTGTCCGTATTATATGTCGCGCACACTGTTGATATAATGAACAGATGAATAGATAGAAAGATACAGAACATAAAAAGATGACGATAACGCCGTTTTCTTATCTTTAAACGGGTTTCAACAGAGAATAATACAAACATTGAAAACGGATTGGGAAAAATGTAAAATGCCATCTTCTGTGTTTTCATACTATTTATTATTATTCATTTATTGGTGTTTAAGGTCACATACTTATGCATAATGGCTAATCATGACCGTGACAGTTTTATGGGTGGAGGAAGCGGGAGTACCCGGAGAGAACCACCGAGCAACGACGGGCAGCGGCCAGCTCCCCATCATCGTAACACCGCACTGCAGCACAGGCAAGGTTAGATTGGTTGAATTTACACGGCGTCATGGTGTCCCCATGTGGAGAATCGGGGTTGAGTGCCTTGCCCAAGGACACAACGTGGGAGTCCGAATCGATCGCTCAGACAGTCACCCATCCGAGGATTAACCGGGCTCGACGTTGCTTAACTTCGGTGATCTGACGAGAACCCTGTGTTTTCGTACTAATTTACAGGAAAATGCCAGAAATTTATGAATTGATATATACATCGATGGTACAAATTTGTGCTCATTTCGAAATTTCAATTTTTATATTAAATTCTCATAGCCATGGTGTTAAATTTACTCACAGCTTCAGGAAAGTAAAGGGAGCTAACTTTCCCTCAAATCTCTTCTTCCAATGACGAAAATTGTCAGCCAATCAAAACACGCCATTCAAATTCCGATATTTTTTAATTTTTTGACACAAAAACAAAGCTTATGATTCCTCATTGAATGAACTCATTGCGCTCGTTCCAGTGAGGTGTTATAAGCTACTTTTGCGGCTAAAAATGACAATATTTAGTTACACAAGAAATTTGTGTATTAGTGTCGTTTTCTAGATTTGTTAGATAACAAGTTAAAATGAGTTATTAGTTAACGAACACTACCTGACACAGATTGACGAGGGCATGATTATTTTTGTTTCATTAGAACGATAGCTTAGGACCCTTCATCGAAACAAGCTCGCTGCCCCTGTTGCAGGGAGGGTTTCACAAACTATTGTTTTTAGAAAATACGTAAAAAACTAAACCTCCAATGGCGACCTTTTTTATTTAAATCTTACATATCTAACCTATCCCTTTATCTAACATGAAAAATAGACGACGTTTACAAACAAAATTATTGAATAACTATTTTTTTCATTTTTGCGTCAAAAACATAGCTTATGACCCCTCACTGGAACGAGCTCGACGAGCTCGTTCCAAATGAGGGTTAATAAGATATGTTTTTGAGGCAAAAACATGAAAAAAATAATGAACATTGAATGGCATTTTTTATGAATAGCGTTGGCCTTTTTTGTGCATTACGTTTGGTAAAGGGTTAAATAATATGCTTTGATATACGAAAAAACACTTTTTATTTCTCGGTTTCCTTCTTTATTTATTTATTAAGATTGCTACATTCTCTGTTTGCCTGTCAACCCAACCTCAACAGGGGCATTCCGCAAACTTATTCGGACTGATGTGCAATACATTTTGGCCGAATTCTGATGTGCCTGTATGTCGTTGTTGGGTATCGAAATTCTTTTTACGCATTGATGGTCTAAGAGGTGTTACTTGAGATACACTAGAAAGCTTATATCTACGATACATATCAACCCCAAGCCATTTACCGTTTAAATATGGTTTTTATTTCAATAACTATCACCTTTGACCTGAACAGGATCCGGACTCAAGATACCTCCCCGAAGTGAACATTACGAACGGGGTCACCCCTTTTGTCACCGCGAGGCCGCTTAGAAGGGTCAAAGTCTGAAATGGGAGCCCGGTCGTCGGTGTTTGCTAACCAGGTCGACTCCAGAACAACTACAAACACACACATGCATTCACATTAGTGTGGATTCGGATAGGCAATAGCGACGAGAGGCATAATTTATTTCTTTATTGGGATTTAACGACACTTTCGACAGCCATGGTCACCTCGCGTCGGATTGTTTTACCGGTGGAAGAAACCGGAGTACTCGGAGATAACCACTGAGCAACTCCCATTCTCCCCAACGTCCTAACTCCACACAAGCAGGTTTAAGGCATTTTTCAATTTTGTACAGCCATAGAGCACCATATGTGGATTTTAGACTATAAAATTAACATAAAAATAATTATGAAAAGAACTCAACTCAATGGAGGGAAGTAAATATTAGATTTCTACCACTAAAAACCTTTACATGGTTAATATTTCCAGTTAATCCTTTACTTAATGCAATGTAAGGACAAGTCAGCGCTATTCATAAAATTACAATCCATTGTTTATTATTTTTTTTATTTTTCGTCACCAAAACATGGATTATGATTCCCAGATTTGAACGAACTCGTAGAGTTCGTTCCAATGAGGAGGTCATATGCTAGTTAGCTGGATAGATAGATAAACTTCTTGCACGACCATATGAAACAACGGACATGGAACACATTGGGTGAATGAAGCAAAACAAGTTCATTGAACAATGATATTGAAAATAAAGACAATGTGACCCCCCCCCCCCCCAAAAAAAAAAAGAAGAAAAAAAAAGAAGAAAATAGCCGATATCTCAGTATTGTCAGTCACAACTGCTGTGGACGCAGACGAAATAGGGTGATATCCAGCGTGGAATATATAGACAGAACGCGATGTGTGTTTGAATCGGTGGGTGTTTCACGTAACAAGTTGGAATGGCGTAGTCATAGTTCGCGATAGTCGTAGGCTCAAGGGAAATCTGATTACCCCATTCCAACGAGTTATGTAAAACACCCACCGATTCAAATACACATCGCGTTCTGTGTTTATTACACAACTTATGCATTAAAATTCATTCAAATAAACAAATTTTAATTCCGATGTTTAAACCCAAAGGTAGAGTCTGTTTTTTTTTAACTGAAGCTGTACTGATGAAATGGATCGATAAAAAATCAAAACAACCTTTTCGGAACCAGTGTTTGTTGAAATTCGTATCGCTGTTTCTCTTCGGCTGGTGGGCATTCACGCCTAACCATTTGGTGGCGATTACTGTTAGTAAAAATATAAATACAAATTTGTACAGATTTGCAAAACAGCTGGGAGAAACATTTTTAAAAGAAGTTTGAAGCATGTCAAGATGTACGAAGATTGACCGAAATAAAATTGACCAATTTAGATATAACGGATCCACAAAACGAGACGGCCACGGGACTGGATTAATGTTCTAGTTGGAAATGATTGGGTTTTTTTTTTAAAAATATTATCTCATTTTTGGTCAACTGATTTTTTGTGAACCAACTTTATTTTGCTTTGAATGTTTTCATTTTCACTCTACGCGACAGACGGTCGATAATTGTATTATGAAATTTGGTCATTGGTAACTAATGACTCGATGGGAAAGGAATTGGTATGAACGGTACTGGGAAAAAAGTTCCAGCTTGTACATCACCCATTGAATACAGAAACATTTATGTCATATCGGCCTCTCCATTAAATACAAGGGTTCAAAGTTGAATGGATGTGTTATCTAATTTTTAAATGCGAATGTCTGTGTGTCTCTCTCTATCTTTGTTCTGGGTGAACTCCTCCGTTTCTCGATCGATCGATCTCAAATTTTGTACACGGGGGTAATTCGTCCCTGCGAGTAACATGGGATGGGTGCCGTGCCCGTGCGGTGTGACCTTGAAATTGATGACCTTGACCTTTTATTTTGAAAACGACTGGGCCGATCGGGCTAAAATTTCATATGTGCGGGTATATTGGCCCATCGATCATTTTGACTTTATCGGGGTGCCCGTGCGGGGTGACCTTGACTTTGAACTTGGTGACCTTGACCTTTTATTTCGAAAACGGCTAGGCCGATCGGCTAAAATTTCATATGTGCGGGTATATTGACCCATCAATCATTTTGACTTCTTCGGGTTGCCCGTGCGGGGTGACCTTGACCTTGAAATTGGTGACCTTGACCTTCTATTTCGAAAACGGCTGATATAACCATCTTCTCCCGTGCAACGCCGGGTATCACCCGCTAGTATAATATAATTACGAGAGATGAGCTTATTTAGACTCTGCAAACACTTGAGTTGATAAACCGGCTGAGTATTTGGACATTTCAGGAACGTGCTAGTTCCACAACCAAAAGGCTAAGATATGTTTTTGGGGCAAAAACTTAACAATTTGAGTTATTCGAGACTTTTCGTCATTTTTAAAATATTGTCTGATATTCGAATTGTATAAAAGGTTAACGTCTTACCTAATGAATCGACCCCATCCACCCACGTAATTTACAAACTGAACAGTTGAAAAAAGGTATTTAAAAAATTTTCAACAAAACCATATCATGTGACTCCTCATTGGAACGAGCTCGTCAAGCTCGTTCCAATGAAGGGCCACTTGATATGGTTTTGTTGAAATGGTTAAAAATTTAAAACAAATTTTGATATAGTGTGTGTTGGATAAAGATATAATAACTCGTACCTATCATTTAACTTTTAGAGGATGTTGTTTCGTTATTTGCTATTACGTTTACCACCAAAATACACTATAAGGAAAGTACCGCGGGAAGTCCAGCAACCAGTTACTTCTACCGTAAATATTATGGCAATGACTGTTATTACTAACTGAAGTTTTATCTTATGAAAACTTAGAGAGAAATATTCATGAACAGTGAAGAAAAGTTGTTTTCGTAGAACGAACGCATTCAACTCTTTAATTCCGGATTTTTGCAAAATGGCAATTAGGGCCCTGCGAATCACATATTTTCGATTCGAATCTCGAATCGAGTCTATTATACGAAATCGAATCGAACCTCAAATCGAATACAGGCGTCTTAAAGTCCCGACTGATAAAATAATCCAACTACATCATCAAGACATGCCTTCGTAGAAGGCATGCCTTGATGGTGTAGTTGGAATATTGCCCAGTGAGGATTTTTGTTCAAAAACAGAAACGAGTGTGAGAATTCTGTACTGGGTACAGCAAGGAGCTAGCCGCTAGCAACCATAAGCTCAACGTCGATGTTACTTGGGAAATTTAAATTTGCTTTCAAAAGCAGTGTTAATGACTTGTGAAACTGGAATTAGTATAGATGGTGACAAAGGCACAGATGTTCTTTTTTATGTTAATCTAGCTGAAATTACACTCAGTTTTTAGTTTCAACATTATTTATATTTTTATATATATATATATTATTTATATACAAGTTCTATCTCAGCTATACGTTTTGTGAGACGACGGTGATGTCTGATACGAAGTGAAATTCCAGTGAAAAGTTTCGAAGGAAAACGAATCGGACAGCCTAGTTCGAACCGAACCGAATACCAACTTAAAACCCTTTGAACCCTGGTGGTATCTTCCATGTCGGTTCAATGGCAGCAATTGGAAGAGTCCACATTTATTATTTGGGGTTAGACCAATTAATACTTTCAACGTACAGCTAGGGCTGCACGTTGAAAATATTGATTGTTCTACACCACACATTTACATTGTAGCCATCCCACTTAATGACATTATGGCGTAGCTTGTGATGATCGGAAATAAGGCCTCTGGTGTTCAAAGGGTTAAGATTAGAAATCGAACTGAACCTCGAAGCTTCACAGGGCTCTAATCTAATGGCATCCTCCATTTCGAAAATGACCTTGTTTTAGAAGTCAAATTTTAATTGTAGACTAAATAAGGGTAAAGGGATATATCAAAATAATATCTGTTAGGAAAAAAAAATACGACAGATCAAACGTCGACACTTCGACTTTCTAATCCAAAAAACCCGCTTGTACAAACAGCCTTTCCATATTTGATCACCACCTTGCGTCATAACACATGCTTATATCTAATTTTGTATTCTTATTCAAATATCAGGTTTTCGCTTTTCAACAGAGTTTTTTTTTAACTCTATTCAGACAACACTTTCAAAAAAAAAAATATATTCAATAACTAACCCTTTCACGTTTATGTTTCCAATATAGGGTGCGCGGTGGCTCAGTGGTTACAATATTGAACTTCAAACCGAAAGACCCACGGTTCGATCCCCGCTAGAGGTAACCGCGTTCTGTCCTTGGACAAGGCACTTAATCTCATCTGTCCATGTGGGGGCACGGTGGTGCTGTGTACTAAGGCGTAATACACGCCGATGGTGCACCTGTCTTCAACCAATGCTAACCCTGCTTGTGTGGAATTAGGTCATTGGGGAGTCTGATAGTTGCTGGCCGTTGTTCGGTGGTTCTCTCCATGTACTCCGGCTTCCTCCACCCGTAAAACTGTCCTCCCCGAGGTGACACTGGCTGTCGAAAGTTTCATAAAACTCTAATAAATAAATAAATAAATAAATTTGCTGCCAATACATAGATTATGACCGTCCATTGGAACGAGCAGGGCGCGCACGTCCCATTGAGGGTTCATAAGCTATGTTTGGGAGGCAAATATTGAAAACAATAATCAAATTTGAATAGCATTTTTTTGTGAGTGAGCGCTTCCCCTATATAGGGACGTTACGTTGTGGAAGGGTTAAACACCTCTCTTGCGGTCATATATTATGTGTATACGTTACGTACAAGTATTTTCAACACGCTTTACAAAACAA
This sequence comes from Pictodentalium vernedei, assembly GCA_031216915.1. Lineage (NCBI taxonomy): Eukaryota > Metazoa > Mollusca > Scaphopoda > Dentaliida > Dentaliidae > Pictodentalium > Pictodentalium vernedei. The sequence continues at coordinate 375,677,889 of CM062291.1, forward strand.
TGCAGTAAAACATTTCCCACTGGCACCCTACATCCATATTAAAAATGCACAGTTGACGAAATAATGTTTACACAGATGAGACTGTCATCACCACTACTATACTACTACTACTGCACTGCTACTACTGCACTGCTACTACTACTACAACTAGTACCACTACTGCTAGTACTACTACTACTACTACTACTACTACTACTACTACTACTACTACTACTATATTACTACTATTACTACTAATATTATACTACTACTACTACTACTGCTACTGTTATACTGCTACCACTACTACTACTATTACTACTACACTATACTATTACTTCGGCTACTATTACTATTACTACTATCACTCCTACTATTACTATTACTACTACTACAAGCAAAATCCTTTTTTTAAAATGGTGCACGGTAGACAGGCGCGTAGCCAGGAATTTTTGTCGAGGGTGGGAGTGGGGGTGCATTAAGTGGCGATTGACGATCATCGGCTCCGCCTGGACAACCATAGCAAGCTGAGAAAATTTTGAAAAATGAGTTCCAATGGAGCTCTGTGGTAGCATCTGGTAAATATTATGTGAATTTAGGATGTAAAATATTAACACTTTTGTATGTGAACAGTTACATAAAAAATAAATCAATAAAGTCGATAGGCATATTCATTTTCTAGACACATGCTATACCTATATATATAGAATTCTGTTAACACTTGATACTGACAGAAATTAAACAGCAATAAGCTTGGTGTAACATATAGGGCCTGTAATACCAGGGCCATGAAGAAGCTAGTTTCTGTGAAACGCCTTTTGCTCTCTGATACCTTTTTATATCCGAGGCTATAGAAATAGCATCAAAGTAGTGCCTAAGCGTTTCACTGAAACTAGAAAATTAGTTTTAAAATAACTTACCCCGATAAAGGGTACTCTCTGTGGCTAAGCCACAGAAGGGACAATGTATCGTAGTAAGAGGTCGCCCCATTTTATCAAAATTTTCAAATTACAAATGGGAATTAGTTTCTCAAGTGGAACACCAATATTGCGAGGAGGTGCATTCACACCTGTCGCACCTCCACTGGCTACGCGTATGGGCACATATTTTTAACATCACGTCCCCTGAGTTCCAATGTGTTCTATGTGCCTATAGGCACATAGAACACATTGGAACTCAGGGGACGAAAGCTATCTGGCAAACCCAACAGAGTGTTTAAAAGCAATATGACGATGAGAACAGATGCCTTCTCAATTCCTTTCTTGGGCGAAATCTGCCGTCGGTAAAGTAGCACAGAGGCTTCGTCTTGCCGTCGTGACTAAGTCGTTGCCAACACGAAAAGGTCAGCAAGTTATACACACGTGCCAGTGAATCAATGATACCGTTCCACATCTTTTTCGGTGTCTAGCATTCGCACAACACGTTATATTTGCAGCGTCATGGCAACCATAGCTAAATATCTTTAATGTCATCTTCGCCTGGTGGGAGCGCGGTGGCTCAGTGGTAGACTGTTGGACTTCTATGCTAGAGGTCCCGAGTTCGATCCCCGTCCGGGACGACCCGCGTTGTGTTCATGGGCAAGGCACTTTATCCCGATTGCCTACATGGGGGGCACGATGACACCGTGTATTAAGGTGTACTGCACGTCGATGGTGCACATGTCTTCAACCGCTGTAACCCTGCTTGAACGGAGCTTGAACAGAGTTAGAATGTTGAGGAGCTGACAGTTGCTCGTCGATGCTCGGTGGTTCTCTCCGGGTACTCCGGCTTCCTCCACCCGTAAAACTGTCACGGTCACGATTAGCCATTGTGCATAAGTATGTGACCTTAAAACGCCAATAAAATAAAATAAATAAATAAATAAATCTTCGCCTGGTTTGTGGTTTGTACTCTAATGTCCACCCATGCTTCGACCAAGGTCATGTCCAGGACGACCTAGAAAACTAGTATTTCCAGATGTTGTGGGGGATTACATTTTACAGTCTAAGGACAATTACAGTCAGCCAACCTGATATGTTGATACGATAGGTAAAGCTATATACATTTAACAGAGCTTAATGCCTATGATGACGCACACGTGATACTGACAAGATTCAGAAGAACACCAAATATTTTATTAGAATTTTCCGAATGACCATTGTTCTCGGTGCATTTTGTTTGGCGCCTTCCAATTTGTTCACGCAAATATATAATAGCGTTTCTTAAAAGTAAGGGACAAGGAAGAAAGTAGGAGTGTCGACCAGTTAAACTATACTATGCAAAGGTATTGATGAGTTCATATGTCAAACGTTTTCTTTGAACAGACCCATTTGAAACAAGAAGTAAATTGTTCGCGTCGATGACTGAGAATCAAGGTAGAGGGAGCCAAAGGTTTTTCCTGCGGGCTTGACTACAATCTGATTCCTCTCTCCTTACTTAATTTCTACCGTTTTATTTTCTAAAAATCATAAAATGACAGTAGTAGGACAAATAATGGAGCACCTACAGTACAAAGACATTGAGACGTACTCCTACAATTACTACTACTACTACTACTACTACTACTACCCTAACCATTATACTAGTAATACCACCATCATTAAATACTATTGTAAAATAAGATACAACAACAACAACAACAACAACAACAACAACAACCACGCAGTATGCAAAACAGAACAGAAATTCCATGCATTCCTTTGCATGGATGAAAAGTGCCGGTCTGAAAAGTGAAACAATCGCATCCGCCCGCCCAATATACAAACTGAGCAGTCGAAAAAAATTGGTTTTCAAAAAATTTCAACAAAACCATATCATGTCACCCCTCAATGATTCGAGCTCGTTACAATGAGTGGTCGAATGATATGGTTTTTGTTGAAACATTTGAAAAAATAGTACTTTAAATAATAAAGTTTGATATATTACTTTTTTAAAGGGTTAACCCTTTACCGGCCAGCGGTATTCACAAAAATCGCCATTTAATTTTCATTATTTTCTCATTTTTTGTCACAAAAACACAGCTTATGACTCCTCTTTGGAACGAGCTCTTTGAGCTCGTTCCAATGAGGGGTCATAATCTATGTTTTTGACGCAAAAATGAAAAACATTAGTTATTCAAGAATTTTGTTTGCAAGTTTCGTCTACCGTTCGTGTTAGGTAAAGGATTAAAGGAGCCTGTACATCCTAAATGCCGACTCTGTACTAGTGTCCAACATCTTGTCAGTAGGTGTTCTGCCTTAACATACTTTGTATTCAAATCATCATAATAACATGGCTTGTTGTTCCTATTATTAACTTAGTCATACTTGTGGTTTTGACTCCGAGGTCCATCCATAGTACTGAACAGGGTATTATTGAAAATAAACAGTTTAAACTTTTGTGTAATTGGCCCATCATTTCTGACAATTTTGTCACTGGAAGAGATTTACGGGGAAGTTAGCGCCCTTAATTCCTTAAACCGATCAGTAAATTTAACAGAAAGGATGTGGGAATTTCATTTCAAAATATGCGGACCTCGGCTTCGAATATCTCATTTGTATCTCCAGTGTAAAGTAGACGTCCGGTCGTTCTCGGTACACTGGACTTGTTACCGTCTGATCTGTTAGAGGGCATCAGCAGTGTACCCTGCTTCAGTGCTAAGAGGACAGCGCTTCGCACAGAATGGACCTTGCTGAAGGTAGTTGTATTCGGAGAGTTTACAAATTCCACACAAAGTTCTTGGTGAATTCAAATAGGCAGCGCTTCCTGGGAGCAGTCTAATTCGTTGTCTGGGCGTTGTGAAGAGGCTATGAGAGCCATGGCTGATGACGAGACTTCCGGTGGCCTCTAAATCTTAGACTCTGGCAGGATAATAATAATATAATAATAATAATAATATACCTACTGCTGTCGTGACTGCAATTTCTCACACCACTGCAACAAATAATTATAATTATTAACTCTGGCTGGCCGCTGATTTGTCGCGAATCTCATGTGAGAAGGTCTTGATCCACCATGTGATTCCAAATGCCTGCTTATTTACACACCTCTCCTCTTCCCCCAACACTTGGAAACGAACTGTTTGATGGCATCGCGTACCCCGTTCTTCACAATCTCTTCGATAAGCATTCTAACCCTATTTCCTGTGTCATCCAATACCTACATATCCTTCATAACCTTCACTCATCCATCCCACTTCCCGATTATACTCCCAGTAAATTTTATTCAGTTAGACTGATATTTTGGACATTCTAATAAAACGTGTTCCAAGTTCTCCACTAATTTTAAATTACACATTTGGTACTCCTTCTCCACTGTCTTCCCAATTATCCCGTAAGTTCCCGCGACCACAACATCAGCTTAAATAGCAGTGACCCATCAAAAGTACCACCTTGGCTTCTCTTTATCATACTGGCCATCCAAAGACCTCTTTGCTTTGACCTCCTCTCGCTAATTGCGGTCACAATCCTCCATGACTCTTTCTCTGGCGTTGTTTTACACTTTATTACTTTCCAAAGTGATTTACTGGGATTTCCGTGTTTGATTATAAACGATAATTTCACAAGTGAATTATGCAATCAACAATTGTGTCATGTATCCGTGCGCGCAACGAAGACGCTTTGCCGTGAATGTGATGGGGACTTCATTGTCTTTTTTAACCCTTTACCTAATATGAAAAACAGACGACACTAACAAAATTCTCGAATAGCTATTATTTTCATTTTTTTGTCTCAAAAACATAGGTTATGACCCCTCATTGGAACGAGCTCGACGAGCTCGTTCCAATGAAGGATCATAACCTATATTTTAGAGACAAAAATGAAAAAATAATGAAAATTAATTGGCGATTTTTGAGAATAGCACTGGCCGTTAAGTTAGGTAAAGGGTTAAATAATATAATTATCGTTAATAATGAAAAGTAGTAAACAGAGTAATCGCTTGACTGGACTGGTTACGTGACATAATTCATTCAAGGCGAGGGACTATATTGTAAAACATCGGGCGCATTCGCGCGCTCGTGTTTGTACGACGTCCCTCATCTCCCATGAATTATTTCACGTAGAAAGTCCAGTCGGACTATATTGTAAAACATCGTGCGTATTCGCACACTCGTGTTTGTACAACGTCCCTCACCTCTCATGAATTATTTCACGTAAGTCGGATATCTCCATTGAATAGTTCGCATTCAACTCCCTGACTTGGACCATCCACCCTGTCTTTGTATTTGAATTCCAAATATTCTGGAACATTAGTTTTCACCATCGGTTGGCGAGGAGATTTACCAAATAGTTAAGATAGCAGAGTTTCATTAAGTCTGTCCTGCCCTTGATCCTTATCCACCCAAGCTCACCCATGAATGCGTCTAATACTGCGGCATTACTCGACCCTTCTATCCATCGGTCTGTATCATTCTGCAGAGTTTTCAAGCCCTTTACAACGGTTTGATTTAGGGGCATTACTTCCGTATCATCTGTTATACTAGGGACACCCGCCATTTTCCAAATGTTTTTCTCCACAAAAACTCCATTGAAGCTGTTTCTCCTCGAAAGTTTCATTTAATTAAGGATTCGCTTCCCCTCCACAGTAAGTTTATTTGAGTGGTTTCGGTAGATGCCTCTTCCCGTCATATTTACATTGACTCTCAAATACCCGCAGTCACCCTTCTCCCCCGCAGTATGAAGCGTGTTGCTATCTTTGGAATCACAAAACAACCCACTCACCATCTTGAAGTAGGTTCCACTTTACGACCCACGTGTATAACTTTGCTTTTGTTTTCATTTAGTTCGAGTCTCTATTTGTTCCCAAATCTCCCAACAATTGACAGCATTTTCTCTAGCCCCTCTTTACTTTCTGACACTTGTACCATTATCATCTGCCCTGGGATCTTCAGGTCACAAACTGTTACCTTCTTGTCTCTATGCAGAAGTTCATCTCTAAACTCATTGTTTACAATGCAAAAGGAAATGATGAAAGGATACACCCCCTGCTTTAGGACTATGTCCATAGACACCCGTTTTGTTGTTGTATTACCCAGGCTAAGTTCACTTTGTACATCTTTATATAATGCTTTCAAAATTCCGACAAACGCACCTCCAAGGGCCAAGCCAATCCTCCCTCCATATTCGATCATATGCCTTTTTGACATCCAGAAACGCCATAAACACCTTTTTCCTTTTGACGTTTGCAGTTCTATCATTTGGGGTAGCGTGAAAAGATGGTGAGTGACTCATCTTCCCTTCCTGAAGCTATTCTGCGTCCCACTTCCCTTCTCTTCGACCACATCCTCCAATCAAAACCACTACAAATTAGATTACCACTACCTCCAAAATATACAATAGACCATCAGCTATGTGTTCAAGGCAAAATATTAACTCGTAACCCACTGAGTATTTTCAAAATATTTTTCATCAAATTTAGTCATGGCTGCTGCGAAGCAGCCATGACTCAATTTGATGAAAAATTAATCTAAATTTATCTAAAGTAAACATTGATCGAAAAGTTCATTCAATTTACGTGGGAGGCATTTGGCTAAATAGGGATTTTGTATCATGGGCAGGTATTTCCGCCAACAGCATGCAAGGAGTTAAAATTGATATTAATTCACGAAATTGTTTTACAGATGTCTTCGTCTTGTGTTAGGTAAAGAGGTAAAGATGTGGTGTGATTTGGAATGCAGGTGTTTCAAAATGTAAAGGTTACAATCGCTTGAACTCAATCTCTTATGAATCTAGTTTGTGTTAGAGAGTTTTTCTAGTCTCTATTGTTCTGAGACACTAGGGCTGTAGGTTATATAATCGTTTATAGGAAAAGACAAGTAGTGTTTCCATAAACGGTCGCTTCTTTTCACGTAAAACACTTTCTATTTTGATAAAGATTTTTTATTCAATTGTTTTATATTCAATTATTCACTATGATTCAGGCATTATGGTTTTTCTTGTCGCCTTTTGTTAAATTCAATTTGATAAACGTCGATCGGATTTTGAAGAGCCCCAAAGAATAGACCATCGCATTCTTTACTGGTTTGAACTTTAGCATTGTAAGCTGGGGTCGTCCAGTAGAACAATATTGACTCTATATATTCAGTTGTGCTCTGAATTACCAATATAACAAGAAACAAGGGCGAATTTACTGTAGTTCTTCACCGAAAAGTCTTACTGTAAATTCTCCACGTGTATGTTAACCCTTTACCCGACGTTACCGTCAAAACCGGCCAGCGCTATTCACAAAAATCGCCAATGAATTTTCATTATTTTTTCATTTTTTGTCTTAAAAACATAGGTTATGACCCCTCTTTGGAACGAGCTCGTTGAGCTCGTTCCAAAGAGGGGTCATAACCTATGTTTTTAAGACTGTCGCAGGATTACGGGGTTAAATTGATGGAGAAAAATTTATATTCTTATCAGTGCTCAGCCGACAGCCATTGATTGTCGTCTGAATCCCATTTTGAACGTATACCTTGCCACCTTATCAATGCTATATCCGCTTGGGACTCTTAGGATTCCCGAAGGTGCTTGTGGCTTACAACGCCAAAGGGTGATCAACGATAATTCACTGAAAAAATTATTTATTTACATGTACGAAGAAATAAAATATGAAACAAATTACTCACAAAATTATCCATAAAAATACACTAATTACGCGGATAAAAGTTTATTCTTTAGGACCCTCGACGTCTCCCACAGCTAGCTGTGTCCGCTGGATCAACCTCACTTCATCTTCATCTTCTCATGGTTTGTGATAAATACAGTGATATAGTACAGTATCGGTTCAGTTTTCGATATCAGACTTGACTGAGATTTACTGATAGAACCAAGGGAGAATTCACACCAGGAAAATACAGAATAAGTTGTTCTTGTAGCATTCTATTGGGAGGAGAGAAGAGGCGTGGGAATAGGGAGGTGATTGGGAGCTCAGAGGTAACCACGGCCTTTTCACCTGAGAACCGCGACAAATCAGTGACCGGCGCAAGTTCTGTTATTATTATTATGCTTCCCAGAAAAGAATTTGCAAATTTCACCTCCTTGACCTCTATATTAATGGTAAGGACAGTGTCTGTATTATATATTACGATGCGCACACTTTAATATAGTGAAGAAAAAAAAAGTTACAGGACATCAAAAGATGGAGAAAACGCCGTTTTCTTATTTTAAATCGGTTTCAACGGAGAATAATATTCAAACCTTCAAACTGACTGGAAAAACATGTAAAAAGCCAGCTCCTGTATTTTAACCCTTTGAACTCCAGTGGTATCTTCCATTCCAGTTCAATGGCAGCAATTAGAAGAGTCCATATTCATTTTTGGGGGTAGACCAATCAATATTTTCTCGGGGCTGCACGTTCAATATATTGATTGGTCCACCCCACACATTTACTGAACAGCTATCATAAAAAATGACGTTATGACGTATCATGTTCCTGACCGGAAAAACGGCCGCTAGGGTTCAGAGGGAGGGTTAATACAACTCTACAGGAAAATGGGCGAAGTTTGTGAAATGATGAGCACATCAATGATACAAATTCGCTAGTATTTCAAAATTTTAATTTTTATATGAAATTCCCTTACCCCTAGTGTTAAATTTACTGGCAGCTTTAGGAAATTAGGGGGAGCTAACTCTTCTGTACATCTCTTGCAATGACGAAAATTGTCAGCCACGGACACCTGATGTGTAACACCAAACCCTACGTGAGTTTCTATGACATTCCTTATGAGTGCTGTTATACGAATCCATTTAGAAAAGAGCAATGGATTTGGCGTTATAAGTTTTGTTTACACTGTATTTATTGAGAGAAAAGAATATTATGTTACACGCATACACAAGAGAAGAAACGAATGAAGGAAGACAATAATACAAGATAAACAGCATACAACATAACAGTCAAGAAGTTAGAAATATAACAGATGCATGATTCGACGAAAAGCTTTACGCTTATGAAAGCCCTCTCCCAAGCTCGAAATAAATTTACGCAATATGAACTGTGGCAGTAGTTGAACTCATATAATACACCATAAGGACCGAGACCCCAACGCTCAATCTGATAGAATTCTAATAACCTCTGAAACGCCGTACCAGAATGCCACAACCCTCACATCAATCCAACGCAAAGCAAGGCCGACGACTGATGGAAAACATTCGGAATTGGCCAAAATAGTCCGATCCTTACACTGCAAAAAATATAGGTTCTCTTTAGAACCAAAACTGGTTCTAATCTTGTCCCTGAGATGGAACCAGTTCTGTTTAAACAGTATTTACTTCAAATCAAATAAATTTATAAAGATTAACATTAAATATTAACAGAATTAAACATAAATTGAGGGCGTAAGTTTAGAGCTTATACGAGGTTGTCTCAAATCATTATTAAGCAAAGGAGATATGAACAGTTGGCATATCGAACCAGTTTTGGTTCCATACAGAACCAAAACTGGTTCGATATGCCAACTGTTCATATCTCCTTTGTTCCAAAATGTTTGGCGACTGCGTTGAATAAGCTCCAAGTTTACTGCTGAATCTACTTCAGTTCATGTAATATTCTGTTAAAATTGAATGCTAATCTTGGTAAATTTATTTGATTTGAAATAAATACTGTTTAAACTGAACTGGTTCCATCTCAGGGACAAGATTAGAACTAGTTTTAGTTCTAAAGAGAGCCTATGTTTTTTTGCAGTGTAGGCGACGATATTTTCAAATGTTTAAACTTTGTAAGTATATATGTTGGGAAGAAAACAGAAGAGAAGGAGAAAAAGAAAAAAATTCAGAGCCAAAACGTAATGCGGATATGGCTGTTACAAATGGGAGAAGGTCGATCGTTTCGTTTCGGATATTTGAAAAAATGATTGGACAATACAATAACAATTGTTCAGGTGTCTCGCACATGCCACACTGACAGAACGGATGAGATGTTAAGTGATTATCGTGAGAGTTAAGACTACTACAGCGCAAGCGCAGTCTACAATGATATATTTGAGCAGCGCGAGGTTTAGCGGCACCATAAAACAGTGGTGTTCGTAGGTTTCCATCATTTATAAGTCTTAAACGCCTCAGAGGTAGTTTTCGCGGACAGACAGGCCGGCTGATTCTATTGGTCGATAACAGGGTTCCCACTCAAATGAAAAGTCCTTAAATTTTAGCCCCCTATTGAAACGTGCTTGAAATTGTTTCTACCCTTGAAAAGTACTTGATTTTCCATCAGCGCCCTTGAAAAGTACCTGAATTCAGTTTACCTATAACGTCAGAGAAAGTGTATCTTAGGATAACCCTCCCCACATACATGCGATGTCACAACATCGGCCAGGAATCACACTTATTTGATTGCTATTTTGTCCCTTGAGTGCAACAAGACATCATCTGCAATGCTTTAGCATTGCAGATGGCGCCTTTTTGAACTCAAGGAAGGATATATATCTAGCTAGTTAGGTTTTCCAGAGATCAGATCCTCGAGACTGAAATTCTTTGTGTTGCTATGGTATTTTAAGTTCATATCAAAATTTATAACAATCCTTGAAACTCATGGTCAGAGTCCCTGAAAAGTGCTTAAACAGTGCTTAAATTTGATTTGTCTAATGTTAGTGGGAACCCTGGATAACGTTTGGGGTGAAAGAGGATTTATCAAGTTGTGTCAGATAAAAAGGTACTCGGTGATTTTGGCATGAACAGAGATTAAATAATGGATTCATTGTCGACAAAAGCAGAGGAACTTTATTGTTGACACGAGGAGGCAACAAACGATGGTATATTTTAAAATACTGTATTAACTTTACTTTGCAGACAGTCCTATCTCGTTTTTGAGTCTAACGAAGACTTACTAGCACTAACAGTTGTCCCCGTAATTATTCATGCAGCTGCAATCTAATTTTTTAGTAAATCACCCACTTAGGATGTCGGGCAATTATCCCAAAACAGAGCTGGCGTATTCGAGAAGCGGCCTTATAACGGCAAAGAATATTTTTCTAAAACCTTACGATCGAGATTAAATTTGTTTTCGCAGCAATTCCAATGAGGTCAGGATTTGGATCGCCTGCAAAGACTTTAGAGACGCATACTACTAAGTAGTTTATATCATTGATGTAGATTAAAACAATAGAGGACACATGATTGACCCTTGAGGAACCCCAGCATTAATTGGTCTCCAAGCCCATGCCTCCGATCCACGACAACCCTCTGCGACCTATCCGAAAGGTGTGATTTTAAAAATAACGGTAATTCCTCCTAAATGCCAATTTCCTCTAGAGTGTGAATGAGACCCACTTGCCATACCTTGTCAAACACTTAGCTGACATCACATACGATCACAAAAAACTCTTTGCCGTCGTCAAGAGATTGACAAAATTCGTCTTGCACATCATTGATTATTATGGTTTGCGTGCATCTAATTGTTTATGGTCATTGCAGTCCTCATGCATCTCATTGGTTATTACAGCTTCATACCTATCATCAATTATTGTAGTTTATTACTTCCCAAAGTGTGATTTACTGAGATTTCCGGGTTTGCTTATAGACGATAACTTCACAAGTGAATTATGCAGTCAACAATTGGGTCATGTATCCGTGCGCGCAAACGAAGACGCTTTGCCGGGGGTGTAATGAGGATTTCATTGTTTTTTTTTTGTTTTTTTTTAACCCTTTACCTAACAGGAAAAGCAGACGACACTTGCAAAAAAAATTCTTGAATAACTATTATTTTCATTTTTTGTCTCAAAAACATAGATTATGACCCCTCATTGGAACGAGCTCGCCGAGCTTGTTCCAATGAGGGGTCATAACCTATGTTTTAGAAACAAAAATGAAAAAATAATGAAAATTAACTGTCGATTTTTGAGAATATCACTGGCCGTTTTGGCAGTTACGTTAGGTAAAGGGTTAAATAATATAATTATCGTTAATAATAAAAAGTAATAAACAGAGTAATCGCTTGACTGGACTGGTTACGTGAAATTATTCATTCGAGGCGAGGGACTATATTGTAAAACACTCGTGCGCATTCGCACACTCGTATTTGCACAATGTCCCTCACCTGTCATGAATTATTTCACGTAACCAGTCCAGTCAAGCGATTACTCTCTATTTACTTGTATTTTATAGCTTATTATAGCTTACTTGCATATCATCAATTATTACGGTCTACTTGCATCTCTTTGGCTTTAACAATATATACACCTGGAACTTAATAAAGCAACCCCTGCTTTTTTCGCAGTGGTGTTAATAGAAACTGTCATTACTTTCATGCTATCTTTCAGATGGCCAAAAATGATTGTTTGCGGAAAGAATTGTCTAGTGACAAACGAAAGACAATACAACGATGGAAATATGAAGTATTGTAATGGCGCTAATTATACAGATCTGCCACTAACATTTTTGATGGAAAAATGTTCTCTCGGCAAGGATGGTGCTGGAACGGTCCATGATGAAACAGTGCCGGTAATTACTGACAAAAAATGTAACTTGTGATCTCATGAACACAATAAAGGGTGTCTGGCGTCAGTAACGACTGTATCCACCACGTGCCCGGATGGCAGCCCGAACCATCTTCCTAGTGCTACCAGTGAGCCTTCTGATACGATCCAGAGGCAACTGCTGCCACTCCTCATGTCGTGCAGCTTCCAAATCGGACAAATTCTGTACAGGCGGATCCATTGCTTGCAAACGGCGTCCAAGAAAGTCCCAGATGTGTTCTAAGGGATTCAAATGGGAGCTCATTGCAGGCCAAGGTAGTGTTGTAATAGCGTTGTTCTGAAGAAATGCTCTCACAGCATAGGAACGATGTGGCCTTGCATTGTCGTCCATGAATACAGGGCGAGTAGCCAACGGGTGGTTGTCAAAATGATTCACGACAACCGGATTGAGAATGTCCAGGATGTACTGATGACCATTAAGATTCCCACGTACAGTCGCCATATCAAATTTACAAATGGGAGAGGCATCCCCAGATCATTACTGATCCTCCACCATACGGAACAGTAGGTCAAATGTTCCTGGGTACGTAAGGGGTATTTCTATGCCTCCACACTCTCATGCGACCGTCTGTGACGTGAAGCAGGAACCTACTCTCGTCTGACCAATGGACTCTCCTCTGCGTCCTGAGATTCCAATGTTGTGGTGCCATACACCACTCCAAACGTCGTCTTTGATGCTGATCGGACAGAGCTGGACGCCTGATGACCCTTCTGGATCTCATACCCAGCGCTTTGAGACGGTTTCGGACAGTTCTGTTGCACCAACGCCTGTTGGGGAGCCAAAGGCGTTTCAAAACCCCACTTGAAGCAAATGGTTCACGCCTAACTAGGCGTGCCAGACTCCGATCTTCCAGAGGAGAGGTCTTTTGGGGTTGTCCAGGCCTTGGTCGGTCCTTAACATCGTTGGTTTGTTGATGTTTTCGGACAAGACTGCTGATGACAGAATGGCTATAGCCAAGTTGCCTTTCCAATAGCTTTGAATGACATGCCTGTTCATTGCATGCAAACGATTTGCCATCTTAGTGCCTCTGACAGTCTACTCCTTGCTATGTCAACATTTATTGATAAAATAAGCGGCAATTCTTCTTGTTTTATACCCAGATTGTGCATGTGCATGACCGTTTTTTGTGACATTCGTGGGAAGCATGCTTCACGTGGACGACGGGATGTGTTTGGGGTACGATATCAAACAGAAACATCATGTTTCACTAGATGAAATGTACTGCAAGGCATAGCAATTATTAAAACAATAATCAGTAACAGCAACTTCACAGCCATGAAACACTTCAGAGGGTGCTTAATTAAGTTTCAGGTGTATACATGCATCACCCGATTTTTACAGTTTAGTTGCATCTTATCGATTAATACAGTTGGCTTGCATGTCATCGATTATTACAGTTTACGTCCATCTCACCAAAGATTAAAGTCAACTTGTTTCTCACCTACAGTTCACTTGCATCTTACCTATTATTACAGTTTACTTGCATCTCACCTATTATTACAGTTTACTTGCATCTCACCCATTATTACAGTTTACTTAATGTCGGCGATTACTTAGTCATTCAACGAAGTTGAAATGACTTATTGGGATCGTTAGCCGTTTTTCTCATTTACCAATCACGGCAACAATTTTCAACCGATTCTCCCGAAATTTGGCACAAATGTTAAGAGCTTTCTGGCCCTGAATGTAATGAGCTCGATTTTGTACTTTTATCCAAAACAATACCCAATTATCGTGTTTTTCTTGATCTTTTAATATCACCTCCTGTATCAAGAGATATATTTTCTTCAATTATAATCATATCCAAAAATGTGGTAACGACCTTGGAAATTCTGAACAGGTCTTGCCTCATTTTCGGTGACTTTATTGACGTTACGTCACAAAAAATTGAATGTCGTCCGATTTTCCTGAAATTTTTATATGTTGTAGAGTTAAAAAATAAACAAAATGTTGTTTTTTTTTGTTTTTTTTTATTAAAAATTATGTTTATCGCTATTTTTGACCTTTTTACGTCACTTCAAATTCAGGGGTTATTTTGCACATTTCTCATTGAAAGCGCTGATTTTCAATAATGCACAGCTTCGTGTAGTTAACACACACGTGGAATTTTACACACTTTTACTTTCATGGTGGCTTTATTAAATGCACTTGTTACAATTTCAAATTTAACCCATTATCCAAAATAACGTCAATTTGACGTCTTTTTCATATACGTTTAACCCTTTGACAACGTAACGGCCAAAACCGGCAAGCGCTATTCACAAAAAATTCCATTTAATTTTCATTATATTTTCATTTTTTGTCTCAAAAACATAGGTTATGACCCCTCTTTGGAACGAGCTCGTCGAGCTCGTTCCAATGAGGGGTCATCACCTATGTTTTTGAGACAAAAATGAAAAATATTAGTTATTCAAGAATTTTGTTTGCAAGTGTCGTCTGCTTTTCATGTTAGGTAAAGAGTTAATATCTACCCACATGTTGAACGTTCACTCTGGAAGTATTGTAACTATATTCTACAATAAACATCATATCTAAAATGCAATCGAATTTCAGTTGACGAACTATTCGTCTGTGGCTACCGCTGGGGTGACGGTAGGACATTTATGTAAAAAATTTAAGGTATACACGATTTCCGTGAAAATTTAGTATGTTGTGGGGCTCGAAAAATAAAAGATAGTTGTCTTTGAATTTTTAAAAAGGTTTGCCCATATGAACTTTTATTATTCATGGTCCCAAACACAAAGTTGAAATTGTTTTTTAAAATCCGACGTCGGATACCGGGCACGTGGCGTACACAACATCGACGGTACACCGGTCCCATTTGCCTACAGCCTTTCCCACCCCGCCCCCTCCCCAAAACATAGCACTAAATTCATTTTACACGCGGTTAGAAGAATAATTGAAGGCAATCGTTGCCAATTTTTATTATGATTGCCTGAAACCTGTTGACGCTATGACATAAATGACTATTGAGGGTCGGGAAACGTCATAATTACATTTCACCGCAGGATGTCGAAATCTTATGGTATTTTAATACTGTTGATCCCATATACAAAGTTGAAATTCAGATGTCAGATACTGGAGATATGACGTAAACAATATCGCTACTACCAATGTTATGTTTTGTGTTTACATTCTCTTTTCAATTTCATTTTTAACATTTATCATTGGAAATTTGAAAAATATTATCACAATACACAACATACCAATTATTACAGTTTATTTGCATCTCACCGATTGCTACAGTTTACTTGCACCTCAGCAATTAATACAGTGTACTTGCAGTTCATCAATTATTAATGTTTACTTGCTTCTCATCGAGTATTACAGTTTACTTGCATCTCGTTGATTATTACAGTTAATTGCATCTCGTTGATTATTACAGTTAATTACATCTCATTGATTATTACAATTTACTTGCCTCCAATTGATTATTACAATTTACTTGCCTCCAATTGATTATTACAGTTTACTTGCATCTCATTGATTATTACAGTTTACTTGCCTCCCATTGATTATTACAGTTTACTTGCATATCATCCATTATTACAGTTTACTTGCATCTCATTGATCATTACAGTTCACTTGGATCTCGTTGATTAATACAGTTAATTGCATCTCCTCGAGTATTACAGTTTATTTCCATCTCATCCAGTATGGCGATTTACTTCCATCTCATTGAGTATTACAGTTTACTTCCATCTTATCGAGTAATACAGTATACCTGCATTTCACTGATTAATAGAGTTTACTTCCATTGCGAGGATTAATACAGTTTACTTGCATCTCATTGATTATTATAGTTTACTTGCATCTCATTGATTATTACAGTTTACTTGCCCCATTGAGTAATACAGTTTACTTGCATCTCATTGATTATTACAGTATACTTGCATCTCATTGATTAATAAATGTTACTGATTATTACAGTTTACTTGCCTCTCATTGATTATTAAAGTTTACTTGCCTCCCATTGATTATTACAATTTACCTCCAATTCATTACTGCAGTTTACTTGCCTCCCATTCATTATTAGTTTACTTGCCTCTATTGGATTATTAATTTACTTGCATCTCATTGATTATTACAGTTAACTTGCCTCCCCTTGATTATTACAGTTTACTTGCATCCCATTGATTATTACAGTTTATTTGCCTCCCATTGATTATTACAGTTTACTTGCCTCCCATTCATTATTAGTTTACTTGCCTCTAATGGATTATTAGTTTACTTGCATCTCATTGATTATTACAGTTTACTTGCCACCATTCATTATTGCAGTTTACTTCCCTCACATTATTATTAAAGTTTACTTGCCGCCCATTCATTATTACAGTTTACTTGCCTCCAATTGATTTTGACACTTTATTTCATCTCATTGATTATTACAGTTCACTTGCCTCCCATTGATTATTGCAGTTTACTTGCCTCTAATGGATTATTAGTTTACTTGCATCTCATTGCTTATCACAGTTTACTTGCCCCCATTCATTATTGCAATTTGCTTGCCTCACATTCATTATTAAAGTTTACTTGCCTACCATTCAGTATTACAGTTTACTTGCCTCCAATTGATTATAACACTTCATTTACATACCATTGATTATTACAGTTCACTTGCCTCCCATTGATTATTGCAGTTTACTTGCCTCCCATTCATTAGTACAGTTTACTTGCCTTCCATTGATTATTACAATTCACTTGCATCCCATTGATTATTACAGTTTACTTGCCTCGCATTGATTATTACAGTTTACTTACCTCCCATTGATTATTGCAGTTTACTTACCCCCATTGATTATTAGAGTTTACTTGCATCCCATTGATTATTACAGTTTACTTGCCTCCCCTTGATTATTACAGTTTACTTGCATCCCATTGATTATTACAGTTTATTTGCCTCCCATTGATTATTAGTTTACTTGCCTCCCATTGATTATTAGTTTACTTGCCTCTAATGGATTATTAGTTTACTTGCATCTCATTGATTATTACAGTTTACTTGCCACCATTCATTGTTGCGGTTTACTTGCCTCACATTATTATTAAAGTTTACTTGCCGCCCATTCATTATTACACTTTACTTGCCTCCAATTGATTATGACACTTTATTTGCATCTCATTGATTATTATAGTTCACTTGCCTCCCATTGATTATTGCAGTTTACTTGCCTCTAATGGATTATTAGTTTACTTGCATCTCATTGCTTATTACAGTTTACTTGCCCCCCATTCATTATTGCAGTTTACTTGCCTCACATTCATTATTAAAGTTTACTTGCCTCCCATTCATTATTACAGTTTACTTGCCTCCCATTCATTAATACAGTTTACTTGCCTTCCATAGATTATTACAGTTTACTTGCATCCCATTGATTATTACAGTTTATTTGCCTCCCATTGATTATTACAGTTTACTTACCTCCCATTCATCTTACAGTGTACTTGCCTTCCACTGATTATTACAGTTTACTTGCATTTCAGTGATTATTACAGTTTACTTGCCTCCCATTGATTATTACAGTTTATTTGCCTCCCATTGATTATTACAGTTTATTTGCCTCCCATTTATTATTACAGTTTACTTACCTCCCATTGATTATTGCAGTTTACTTACCCCCATTCATTATTAGAGTTTACTTGCCTCCCATTGATTATTACAGTTTACTTGCCTCCCCTTGATTATTACAGTTTCCTTGCATCCCACTGATTATTACAGTTTATTTGCCTCCCATTGATTATTAGAGTTTACTTACCTCTCATTGATTATTGCAGTTTACTTACTCCCATTGATTATTAGAGTTTACTTGCATCCCATTGATTATTACAGTTTACTTGGCTCCCCTTGATTATTACAGTTTACTTGCCTCCCATTGATTATTACAGTTTATTTGCCTCCCATTGATTATTACAGTTTACTTGCCTCCCATTCATCTTACAGTGTAATTGCCTTCCACTGATTATTACAATTTACTTGCGTTTCATTGATTATTACAGTTTACTTGCCTCCCATTTATTATTACAGTTTATTTGCCTCCCATTGATTATTACAGTTTACTTACTTCCCATTGATTATTAGAGTTTACTTGCCTCCCATCGATTATTACAATTTACTTGCCTCCCATTGATTATTACAGTTTACTTACCTCCCATTGATTATTACAGTTTACTTGCCTCCAATTGATTATTACAGTTTACTTGCCCCCATTGATTATTACAGTTTACTTGCCTCCCGTTGATTATTGCAGTTTACTTGCCTCCCATCGATTATTACAGTTTACTTGCCTCCCATTGATTATTACAGTTTACTTACCTCCCATTGATTATTAGAGTTTACTTGCCTCCCATCGATTATTACAGTTTACTTGCATCCCATTCATCTTACAGTGTACTTTCCTTCCACTGATTATTACAGTTTACTTGCATTTCATTGATTATTACAGTTTACTTGCCTCCCATTGATTATTGCAGTTTACTTGCCTCCCATTGATTATTACAGTTTACTTACCTCCCATTCATCTTACAGTGTACTTGCCTTCTACTGATTATTACAGTTTACTTGCATTTCATTGATTATTACAGTTTACTTGCCTCCCATTGATTATTACAGTTTATTTGCCTCCCATTTATTATTACAGTTTACTTGCCTCCCATTCATCATACAGTGTACTTGCCTTCCACTGATTATTACAGTTTACTTGCATTTCATTGATTATTACAGTTTACTTGCCTCCCATTGATTATTACAGTTTACTTGCCTCCCATTGATTATTACAGTTTACTTGCCTCCCATTGATTATTACAGTTTATTTGTCTCCCATTGATTATTACAGTTTACTTGCCTCCCATTCATCTTACAGTGTACTTGCCTTCCACTGATTATTACAGTTTACTTGCATTTCATTGATTATTACAGTCTACTTGCCTCTCATTGATTATTACAGTTTACTTGTCTCTCATTGATTATTAGAGTTTACTTACATTCCATTGATTATTACAGTTTAATTTGCTCCCATTGAATATTACAGTTTACTTACGTCTCATTTATTATTGCAGTTTACTTGCATCTGATTGATTATTACAGTTTATTTGCCTCCATTCATTTTTGCAGTGTACTCACATCTCACTGATTAATATGGCTTACTTGCATCTCATTAATCACTAAAGTTTACTTGCCTCACATTAATTATTATAATTCACTTGCCTCCCATTGATTATTGCAGTTTACTTGCACCTCATTGATTATTACAGTTTACTTACATCCCATTGATTATTACAGTTTACTTGCCTCCCATTGATTACTACAGTTTACTTGCATCTAATTGATTATTGCAGCTCACTTGCCTCCCATTGATTATTATAATTTACTTGCCTCCCATCGATTATTACAGTTTACCTGCCACCCACTGATTATTACAGTTTACTTGCCTCCTATTGATTATTGCGGTTTACTTGCATCTCATTGATTATTACAGTTTACTTACTTCCCATTGATTATAACAGCTGACTTGCCACCCATTGATTATTAGAGTTTACTTGCCTCCCATCGATTATTACAGTTTACTTGCCTCCCATTCATCTTACAGTGTACTTGCCTTCCACTGATTATTACAGTTTACTTGCATTTCATTGATTATTACAGTTTACTTGCCTCCCATTGATTATTACAGTTTACTTGCATCCCATTGATTATTACAGTTTACTTACCTCCCATTCATCTTACAGTGTACTTGCCTTCCACTGATTATTACAGTTTACTTGCATTTCATTGATTATTACAGTTTACTTGCCTCCCATTGATTGTTACAGTTTACTTGCCTCCCATTGATTATTACAGTTTATTTGCCTCCCATTGATTATTACAGTTTACTTGCCTCCCATTCATCTTACAGTGTACTTGCCTTCCACTGATTAGTACAGTTTACTTGCATTTCATTGATTATTACAGTTTACTTGCCTCCCATTGATTATTACAGTTTACTTGCCTCCCATTGATTATTACAGTTTACTTGCCTCCCATTGATTATTACAGTTTATTTGTCTCCCATTGATTATTACAGTTTACTTGCCTCCCATTCATCTTACAGTGTACTTGCCTTCCACTGATTATTACAGTGTACTTGCATTTCATTGATTATTACAGTTTACTTGTCTCTCATTGATTATTAGAGTTTACTTACATTCCATTGATTATTACAGTTTAATTTGCTCCCATTGAATATTACAGTTTACTTACGTCTCATTTATTATTGCAGTTTACTTGCATCTGATTGATTATTACAGTTTATTTGCCTCCATTCATTTTTGCAGTGTACTCACATCTCACTGATTAATATGGCTTACTTGCATCTCATTAATCACTAAAGTTTACTTGCCTCACATTGATTATTATAATTTACTTGCCTCCCATTGATTATTGCAGTTTACTTGCATCTCATTGATTATTACAGTTTACTTGCCTCCCATTGATTATTACAGTTTACTTGCCTCCCATTCATTATTACGGTTTACTTGCATCTGATTGATTATTGCAACTCACTTGCCTCCCATTGATTATTATAATTTACTTGCCTCCCATTGATTATTACAGTTTACCTGCCACCCACTGATTATTACAGTTTACTTGCCTCCTATTGATTATTGCGGTTTACTTGCATCTCATTGATTATTACAGTTCACTTACTTCCCATTGATTATAACAGCTGACTTGCCACCCATTGATTATTACAGTTTACTTGCCTCCCATTGATTATCACAGTTGGCTTGCTTCCCATTGATTATTACTGTCGACTTGTATCTCATTGATTATTACAGTTTACTTGCCTCCCATTGATTATTGCAATTAACTTGCCTCCCATTCATTAGTACAGTGCACTTGCCTTCCATTGGTTATTACAGTTTACTTGCCTGCTATTGATTATTACAGTTCACTTGCCTCCCATTGATTATTACAGTTTCTTTGCACGTCATTGATCATTACAGTTGACTTTCCACACATTGATTATTACAATTTACTTACCTCCCATTGATTATTACAATTTACTTGCCTCCCATTGATTATTACAGGTTACTTGCCACCCATTGATTATTACAGTTTACTAGCCTCTCATTGATTATTACGGTTTACTTTCATCTCATTGATATTACAGTTTACTTGCCTCCCATTTATTATTATAGTTTACTTGGCTCCCCTTGATTATTACAGTTTACTTACCTCCCATTGATTATTACAGTTTATTTGCCTCCCATTGATTATTACAGTTTACTTGCCTCCCATTCATCTTGCAGTGTAATTGCCTTCCACTGATTATTACAATTTACTTGCATTTCATTGATTATTACAGTTTACTTGCCTCCCATTGATTATTACAGTTTACTTGCATCCCATTGATTATTACAGTTTACTTACCTCCCATTCATCTTACAGTGTACTTGCCTTCCACTGATTATTACAGTTTACTTGCATTTCATTGATTATTAGAGTTTACTTGCCTCCCATCGATTATTACAGTTTACTTGCCTCCCATTCATCTTACAGTGTACTTTCCTTCCACTGATTATTACAGTTTACTTGCATTTCATTGATTATTACAGTTTACTTGCCTCCCATTGATTATTGCAGTTTACTTGCCTCCCATTGATTATTACAGTTTACTTACCTCCCATTCATCTTACAGTGTACTTGCCTTCCACTGATTATTACAGTTTACTTGCATTTCATTGATTATTACAGTTTACTTGCCTCCCATTGATTATTAGTTTATTTGCCTCCCATTGATTATTACAGTTTACTTGCCTCCCATTCATCATACAGTGTACTTGCCTTCCACTGATTATTACAGTTTACTTGCATTTCATTGATTATTACAGTTTACTTGCCTCCCATTGATTATTACAGTTTACTACTTGCCTCCCATTGATTATTACAGTTTACTTGCCTCCCAATGATCATTACAGTTTATTTGTCTCCCATTGATTATTACAGTTTACTTGCCTCCCATTCATCTTACAGTGTACTTGCCTTCCACTGATTATTACAGTTTACTTGCATTTTATTGATTATTACAGTCTACTTGCCTCTCATTGATTATTACAGTTTACTTGTCTCTCATTGATTATTAGAGTTTACTTACATTCCATTGATTATTACAGTTTAATTTGCTCCCATTGAATATTACAGTTTACTTACGTCTCATTTATTATTGCAGTTTACTTGCATCTGATTGATTATTACAGTTTATTTGCCTCCATTAATTTTTGCAGTGTACTCACATCTCACTGATTAATATGGCTTACTTGCATCTCATTAATCACTAAAGTTTACTTGCCTCACATTAATTATTATAATTTACTTGCCTCCCATTGATTATTGCAGTTTACTTGCATCTCATTGATTATTACAGTTTACTTACATCCCATTGATTATTACAGTTTACTTGCCTCCCATTGATTACTACAGTTTACTTGCATCTAATTGATTATTGCAGCTCACTTGCCTCCCATTGATTATTATAATTTACTTGCCTCCCATCGATTATTACAGTTTACCTGCCACCCACTGATTATTACAGTTTACTTGCCTCCTATTGATTATTGCGGTTTACTTGCATCTCATTGATTATTACAGTTTACTTACTTCCCATTGATTATAACAGCTGACTTGCCACCCATTGATTATTACAGTTTACTTGCCCCCCATTGATTATCACAGTTGGCTTGCTTGATTATTAAAGTTTACTTACCTCCCATTGATTATTAGAGTTTACTTGCCTCCCATCGATTATTACAGTTTACTTGCCTCCCATTCATCTTACAGTGTACTTGCCTTCCACTGATTATTACAGTTTACTTGCATTTCATTGATTATTACAGTTTACTTGCTTGCCTCCCATTGATTATTACAGTTTATTTGCATCCCATTGATTATTACAGTTTACTTACCTCCCATTCATCTTACAGTGTACTTGCCTTCCACTGATTATTACAGTTTACTTGCATTTCATTGATTATTACAGTTTACTTGCCTCCCATTCATCTTACAGTGTACTTGCCTTCCACTGATTAGTACAGTTTACTTGCCTCCCATTGATTATTACAGTTTACTTGCCTCCCATTGATTATTACAGTTTATTTGTCTCCCATTGATTATTACAGTTTACTTGCCTCCCATTCATCTTACAGTGTACTTGCCTTCCACTGATTATTACAGTGTACTTGCATTTCATTGATTATTACAGTTTACTTGTCTCTCATTGATTATTAGAGTTTACTTACATTCCATTGATTATTACAGTTTAATTTGCTCCCATTGAATATTACAGTTTACTTACGTCTCATTTATTATTGCAGTTTACTTGCATCTGATTGATTATTACAGTTTATTTGCCTCCATTCATTTTTGCAGTGTACTCACATCTCACTGATTAATATGGCTTACTTGCATCTCATTAATCACTAAAGTTTACTTGCCTCACATTGATTATTATAATTCACTTGCCTCCCATTGATTATTGCAGTTTACTTGCATCTCATTGATTATTACAGTTTACTTGCCTCCCATTGATTATTACAGTTTACTTGCCTCCCATTCATTATTACGGTTTACTTGCATCTGATTGATTATTGCAACTCACTTGCCTCCCATTGATTATTATAATTTACTTGCCTCCCATTGATTATTACAGTTTACCTGCCACCCACTGATTATTACAGTTTACTTGCCTCCTATTGATTATTGCGGTTTACTTGCATCTCATTGATTATTACAGTTCACTTACTTCCCATTGATTATAACAGCTGACTTGCCACCCATTGATTATTACAGTTTACTTGCCTCCCATTGATTATCACAGTTGGCTTGCTTCCCATTGATTATTACTGTCGACTTGTATCTCATTGATTATTACAGTTTACTTGCCTCCCATTGATTATTGCAATTAACTTGTCTCCCATTCATTAGTACAGTGCACTTGCCTTCCATTGGTTATTACAGTTTACTTGCCTGCTATTGATTATTACAGTTCACTTGCCTCCCATTGATTATTACAGTTTCTTTGCACGTCATTGATCATTACAGTTGACTTTCCACACATTGATTATTACAATTTACTTACCTCTCATTGATTATTACAATTTACTTGCCTCCCATTGATTATTACAGGTTACTTGCCACCCATTGATTATTACAGTTTACTAGCCTCTCATTGATTATTACGGTTTACTTTCATCTCATTGATATTACAGTTTACTTGCCTCCCATTTATTATTATAGTTTACTTGCCTCCCATTGATTATTACAGTTTACTTGCCACCCATTGATTATTACAGTTTACTTGCCACCCATTGATTATTACAGTTTACTTGCCTCCCATTTATTATTAGGGTTTACTTGCATCTGATTGATTATTGCACCTCACTTGCCTCCCATTGATTATTATAATTTACTTGCCTCCCATTGATTTTTGCAGTTTACTTGCATCTCATTGAATATTACAGTTTACTTGTATCTCCTTGATTGTTACAGTTTACTTGCACCTCATTGCTTATTACAGCTTACTTGCATCTCATTGATTATTACAGTTTACTTACCCCCATTGATTACTGCAGTTTACTTGCATGTCATTGAATATTACAGTTTAGTTGCATCTCCATGATTATTACAGTTTACTTGCACCTCATTGCTTATTACAGCTTACTTGCATCTCATTGATTATTACAATTTACTTACATCTCATTGATTAATACTGTTTACTTGCATCTCCTTGATTATTACTGTTTACTTGCACCTCATTGCATATTACAGCTTACTTGCATCTCATTGATTTTTGCAGTCTCACAGATTATTACAGTTAACTTGCATCCCATTAATGAATACAGTTTACTTGCATCTCATTGACTATTACTGTTAACTTGCCTCCCATTGATTATTACCTTTACTTGCACCTCATTAATTATTACAGTTTACTTGCTCCCATTGATTATTACAGTTTACTTGCCTCCCATAGATTATTACAGTTTTCTTGCCCCCCCCCCCCTTCATTGATTACTACAGTGTACTTGCCTCCAATTGATTATTACAGTGTATTTGCATCTTATTGATTATTGCAGTTTATTTGCCTCCCATTGATTATTACAGTTTAATTACCCCCTATTGATTACTACAGTTTACTTGCCTCCCATTGATTATTACAGTTTAATTGCACCCCATTGATTGTTACAGTTTACTTGCCTCCCATTGATTATTAGTTTAAATTTATTGACTATTTTAGAAAATTAAGGAGAGCTAACTGTCCTGTAAGTTTCTTCCAATGACGAAAATTGTCAGCCCTGTCGGTGATTATTACAGTTTGCTTATATATCATTCTTTATTACAGCTTATTGATTATTGTAATTTTTATTCCATTGGTTATTACAGTTTGCATTTGTTTCATTGATTATCATTTTTACTACTATCTCATTCTGATATCGTATTTTAGTAGAGTTTGCTTTATTAAGTTATAGTTTGCTTGTATCTTATTGGTAAATAACCTTTATTTGTATCTGGTCGGTGTTTACCTGTATTTCATTAATTGCTATTAGTATGGTGCCAGAGACCCGTACAGCGAATTTATCGTGCTACACGCTATAATCAGCGGAGTTAAAAATTGACTCAAATCGAGTGGGTTGAGTGAATATGAGTCCAATTGGGTTAATATTCATTCAACCCAGTTGATTTGGGTTGATTGTTTACCCAAATGATTTTAGAGTGCAGAAAACCATCGAAAAATATTCCGAGAGAGGTGATTTTCTAATTTAAGCCATCTTCCTTCCTTGAATCCAAGTGAAAATAATCGAGTACTTTGTCAAGTCTCTGTATTGAATAGCGTTCAAAGATAGTGTCCGGCTTTTTGTCCCTCACGAACGGCTTCAGCTGCCAAGTTCCATTACCCCTTTTGTTAATTGCCACTAAGCTTGGTCTGTATGCTGGGCAAATCTTTTCATGTTAGCATTATTTTTGGTCGCATTCATCTCCTCGGTTAAGTTTTCCAGCCGGATTTACCTCCGTCATCTACGCATAACATCGAGCAATTTTATGTATCCAGACACACCTGCAGGTGGCCTGGCAAGTGACCAATCACAATTCACGATATATTTTTCTTTGCAGTATGACAATACAGTTTACACGCATCTTAGACCTCACGTGATGCATGTCTTTAGTAGCATTCAAGGTCTTGTACACGCCACATGTCATATGAGCCTCTTCAGCGGTAAAAATTAACCTTTTGAAAAGTGTTCTCCAGAGGCAGTGGTAGTTCTATGAAAGCGGCGGGGCATAAAGACTAGTAGATTATATGGGAAAAGAGTTATAACAACATTTCGGTAAATGTATTTTTACCCTCTAGTCTCTCATTTAGATGAGCACGCTGGGGTGTGGTCACTGCCAGGTCTTTTTCTCCTCCTTCAATCATCTTCCAAGGCAAGCCCTCGATGTGGAAGATGGTTGAATTAGATGAGAAAGACCGTGGCGCCGAAGGAGGGGGTCTCTGGACAAAGGTAGCTAAATCAATTTGGATTAGCAAATAACATATTTCAGGAATACCTGCATGTTATTGCATGCGCACGTTTTAACTCGTTGTGTAACCGCTTAACATGTCTGCACCTGGCAAAATGGTGAGGGATACTTGACCACCGTGTTCCTGGTTCCGCTGCCCCTGGTGTTATTGAATGAATGGCATACTGTTAGCAGTAAATGGCCGAATCCGATTTGAATTTATATGTAGGTTCAATAATAATTTAACCCTTTACCCAACGAATCGCCCGCATCCGCCCGAAAAAATATAATTTTTCGAAAAATTTCAACAAAACCATATCATGTAACCCCTCTTTGGAACGAGCTCGTCGAGCTCGTTCCAAAGAGGGGTCACATGATATGGTTTTGTTGAAATGTTTTGAAAAAATTTAAAAAATGATATTTAAAATAATAAATTTTGAAATCGTCTGCGTTGGGTAAAGGGTTAATTATCCATATTTTAGCTGGACTGTATTTTGTTTTCAAAATCTATACTTGCACTGCAGGACTACTGGATTCAGAAAATGGACTCACACTATAGGACAACTAACATGTCCGACAAAAATGTAGAAAATCAGACCGAGTACATACCATAGAGATGTGAACTCTATGTAGATATTCTATTTTTTTTTTATTATCACAAACTAGAGCAATTTTACACCACTTCTGCATACTAATCTATAAGTAGACGAATAAAAAGAGTAATTCACTTCAGGCTGTTTGTTTGAGACAGCATAACATAATTCTTTTTTCTGTTACGTAAATATACGATAAACGCATCCACTTTAATGATTCTAGCCGGGATCGAAAATATAGGGTAGGGTTTTAGTGTGACCTTGAATAACAAGACAACAAATAGTTTCTATTTGATCATTTTATTACACGAGAAAAAAGAAAACTTCCCGGAAACTGATATAATTATTTATTCGTCCAGCAGGACGACAGAACGTTATCTTTCAATTCTCCAGAATCAATGCCTACTCACCATGGTTTGTGAACGAGGGAATTTTTTCAGTTCTGCTCAGGCTGTAAAATTAATTGATTACTGGTCAGCCTTGATATTTTGTTGTTTGCTGTGTCTCCTGTCAAATGTTTATGTATGCAACACATATTAAATGTAATAATAATCGATGGGTTCCACGAACCTCTGAGATTCAATCGGTTGACAAAGGACGGTGGGGTTGCTTTATGCATCAAAGAGGGAATCTCATTTCTACACAGACCCGATCTTGAGACGCACGACGCGGAGTGTCTATGGGTTGAGGTATATGCAAGACGGAAGAAATGCTATTATTAGGGGCATTCCACCGCCCTCCCATCAGTCCTCCAGATAACGGGACGCTATATCAGCCTCCATCGAAAAAAGCCAGAGACACATTAATCATTAATTGCTGATTTAATTGCTACAAGCGATTTTAATGATAATAAGGTGGTTCCTGCAAGAAGCGGCTTTTCTGAAATAACTGCATTCTTCAAATATAATAATCGGTGAGATGCAAGTTAACAGTTACACGTCCCTTGAGTTCCAATGTGTTCTATGTGCCAGTAGGCACATAGAACACATTGGAACTCGGGGGACAAGTAGGCGAGAAACAAGTTGACTTTTATCATTGGTGAGAGGTAAGACAACTGAAATAATCGGTGAGGCGCAAGTAAACTGTAATAATCTGTGAGATGCAAGTAAACTGTAACAATCAGTGAGATGCAAGTTAACTGTAATAATCTGTGAGATGCAAGTAAACTGTAATAATCTGTGAGATACGAGTAGTAAACTGTAATAATCTGTGAGATACGAGTAGTAAACTGTCAAAATCAGTGAGATGCAAGTTAACTGTAATAATCTGTGAGATACGAGTAGTAAACTGTAATAATCAGTGAAATGCAAGTTAACTGTAATAATCTGTGAGATACAAGTAGTAAACTGTAAAAATCGGTGAGATACGAGTAGTAACCTGTAATAATCTGTGCGATGCGAGTAGTAAACTGTAAAAATCGGTGAGATACGAGTAGTAAACTGTAAAAATCGGTGAGATACGTGTAGTAAACTGTAAAAATCGGTGAGATACGAGTAGTAGACTGTAATAATCTGTGAGATACGAGTAGTAAACTGTAATAATCTGTGAGATACGAGTAGTAAACTGTAATATTCTGTGAGATACGAGTAGTAAACTGTAAAATCGGTGAGATACGAGTAGTAAACTGTGATAATCTGTGAGATACGGGTAGTAAACTGTAATATTCTGTGAGATACGAGTAGTAAACTGTAATAATCGGTGAGATGCAAGTTAACTGTAATAATCTGTGAGATACGAGTAGTAAACTGTAATAATCAGTGAGATGCAAGTTAACTGTAATAACCTGTAAGATACGAGTAGTAAACTTTAAAAATCGGTGAGATACGAGTAGTAAACTGTAATAATCTGTGAGGTACGAGTGGTAAACTGTAATATTCGGTGAGATGCAAGTTAACTTTAATAATCTGTGATATATGAGTAGTAAACTGTAATAATCGGTGAGATACGAGTAGTAAACTGTAATAATCTGTGAGATATGAGTAGTATACTAGCACCTAACCCTCTCTGTGTCTGCGGCGAGAGTGAGACGTCAGAACGCTTTATTATATACTGTCCCATCTTTATAAATGCCAAGAATAACACAATCAATACACTGCATTTTTCAGCAGATATATCTACACTTCTCTTAGGTCCAGAGCTCCTGAGTAAATATCAAAACAGCCTTATCCTTGAGACGGTACATGACTTTATTTTAGCAAGTCGGAGATTCAAATGACTATCCAAAGAAATGATTTGGAGTGTGTGGATAACAGGCATGAAAATGTTCCCTGTCATTTCTTCGGATTTTGCACCATCCAGCCCCATGGGCTCGTAATCCAGGACTACTGGCACTTGAACTCCACTGACCGCATAAAGTATCTAAAATGAACATCGAATTTGCCTGCTCATACTGTCCTAAGTTAATGTATTATGTATTCAAGCTGGCTCTTCCCGCCTCTCTTCTTGTTAACTTCTGTTACATCTCCTCTCCTCTTTTATCCAAGAGCTGTCTGTTGTTTCCGTTTATTGAAAGTAACAAAAGAAAACTTTGCTTGATTTTCTACTGATATCATACGCCACAATCGCTCGCTTCGTAATTGGACATTCCTTGATCATGTAATAATTCCAATAGAGATAACTTGATGACGAAAGTCAGGGATAGCTATTCATAAAAGACTTTCAAATTTAATTATCTTTAATTTTTCCTTCCAAAACATAGCTAATGGTCCAAGAAGCTCTTGAAGCCAGTTCTAATTTTGTTTTGCAAATGTCATCATCTATTTGTGTTGGTTAAAGGGTTATCAGAACGACTCTTTATTGCTCCCACAAGTTCTAACACTGTGGATGGTGTGGAGATGTCTCTCAAAGTCATAAGGTTCTTTTGCCACTTGGTGCATTCAACAAACTTTTCGTAATAGAATATTGTAAAGAATTTAAATAATCCATAAACTAAGTTAACCCTTTGAGACTTTAATTATCCTGGCGTTGAAACGTCACTGAGAATTCAGTTTCTTCAAGGATTTTCAAAATGCGATGTCAAACGTCTGAATGTACAAATAACAAGATATTTTTAACATTAGTGATTATCTGCTTGAGGGCTGGATTATGTTTTGTGGTCTGAATTAATTATTCAACACTTGTTTTATTACAAATTATTGGAGAGTGCCTATAGGCACTCTCCAATAATTTGTAATAAAACAAATGTATATGAACAAAATATTATTTGTGTTTGACTGAATATGAAATATAAAGTGTTGGCTTTTGCTCTGGTATCCTCATTTTTTTAAAGGCCTGCTGGTGGCGGTTTCTTGCACTCAACCAGTTAAGAAGTCTTGACAGTAGGATTATATTAATATTTTAAGCTGCATTAACGTTTAGCTCAACGGTTGTCACTGAGCACTATTCGGGAGAAAATAGGAACTGAGGTTAAAACTTAAAAAGATCGAAAAATAGTAACAAAGCAAATGGCCGCAAGGTATCATCTCGCTGTTCGATTTCGTACGTCATAAGACGTACACAAGTATCAACGCGCTGTTTGATTTCGTACGTCATAAAACTCACATAAGTATCAACGCGCGACTTGATTTCGTGCGTCATAAGACGTTCAAAAGTATCAAAGGGTTAAACTCATAACAAACAGCGAAGATGTTGAAGACAAAATCTGTAAAATGGCGAAATAGCAGCAATTCTTAGAATAGATAGACACTACTAAAAGCACAAAGTAGAACTTTCTAAATTGTGCCACGTATTTTAGAAAAAAACATAGAAAGGGGTACATCCATGGCGGTGGGTGCTCAATAAAATGTGTTTGTGTGCGGGGAGTTGGGCGTGGGGAGATGAAACATGAGTCAAACAATTGCCATTTCCTTGGTTCTCCGAATGTATAAAAACTGGATGATGGGGGAAGCACCATTGAATCTACTAAATATTTGATTTTATATCGCGTCACGCGACGAATTATAATACTGTATCAGCAAATGTACAAACAACATCTTGCCTCTGTTTAAGTGGTATGGATATCACTCTCTGGTCATGGTTAGTCTATTCTTTTCTTACACTTCAGTCATACACCGAACAGAATGCCAGCCTTCTGGTTGGAAGATGGTTGAAGCGGAAAAGTAAACCGAACAGATCGAAGGTGGAATTCGATGGCCATAGCAGTTATATTTAAATTGGTCAATATTTATCATAGTCTATGGTCCCTAATCATCTGGGTACCGTAATAAACCTCTACCCGTAAAGAAGACACCCATTCCAATAGGATTAACTGTCTCAAGGATTAGATTAATTCAAAGAATTTCGAGGATCTTTTCTACTCATTTTCGAAAATCTTTCAGGTAATTTTTGCACCCATTTTAAAGTGTTGAGTAAGATGTACGATTAACCCCTTTCTCAACGCAGACGATATAAAAAAGTTATTATTTTGAATATTTTGTTCGTATTTTTCAAAATATTTCAACAAAACCATATCACGTGATACATCATTCGAACGAGCTCGTCCAATGAGGGGTCTAATGATATGGTTTTGTTGAAATGTTTTTAAATATAATTTTTTTCCCCTCATTGCTGAATCTTTATATTACGCGGGTGGATGAGTCCGATTCGTTAGGTAAACGGCTCAGAATACCGATATCAATTAACATATAGAAACGTCTGGTCACCAATGCCTTTTCAGACAGACGACACTTAGCCGAAACCAACTGCTAGACATTAGACTTGATAACATTTAATGTTCAACAATTTTTCTCTTCATCCCCAGGCTTGTGCGAGTTAAAAATTAATATTTTTATCACACACGAAAATAGAAAGTTTGCTACAAACAAGCATTTATCAGTCCACCCAATTCGTTCGATTATTGACGCTTCTAGCGTAGTCAGAAGACGGCCTTCAAGTGGCATAAAGTACGTACTTTCTACCGCATGGTATACTTTCTTTCGCTTGTAGCGGAATTGTTATACTGAAGACAGACGACAAAACTATTTATAATATTTCCATTGCCAACGTCCACGATTGCAAATTGCAATAAAATTTATCTTCCAGCATGCTCTTCATGAACAAACAACAGTCGTCACATTTTACTCTCACAAAAAATAACGCCAGCTTAAAGGAAATGATAATGTTATGTGCCATCAGTGATAGAGTATGGGGCACATTGATGTTGGAATGGGCCAAGTTTAGAACACCTTTCTACATGAAATCGAACAGTGACAGCACATCGTATCACGACAAGTGTAACTGGACACGAGAGCAGATTTTATTTAGTAAGACTGTCCAACAGAAATTCCATCTCTGAAGCATCCTTAAATACCAAGGGCTTTTAAGTCTAATGCACAAATTTCAAATACATTCCGTGCCTTGGAACATGCATTTTTCAATTCAAGGACTTTCAAATTTTTCAGGGACCACAATGAATCCTGCCCAAAGCAGTTATACTATTCTCTGCTGACCACAACCGTCGCAGAGGCGACAGAAGCTCGATAAAAAGGGAGGGCACAAATTTCCAAGGTTACAATGGTGTGGTTCAATGGGAGAAAACTTACAATCCTATATCTGTAAATATACCATAATCGATAATACACTTTTGTCTCTCGTTTTGATGAATGTGCCGCGGTATGGTCACTGTACAGTCCATTTCCTCTTCTTCAAGCATCTTCCAACCCGAAGGTCAGCCTTCGGGTTGGAAGATGGTTGAAATAGACGAAACGGACCGAAGGTGGGATTATTTGGCCTAATGTTTTTTGGATTTGCAAGCAATATATTACAGAAATGCCTGTATATTTATAAGTTTGAATGCGCCCATTTTAACTCATTGTGTAACCGCGTAACATGTCTGTGGAAAAAGTGGACGGGCGTGTCCCCTATGACCCCGGTTCCACCGCCTCTGAACAGTCGTGACACTGAGCAGTTATTATGAAAGTATTGTCTTCACGAGGGTTAAATTTACAAGCTTGTTAGATATTTACCCGACATGCTCCGCATATCAATAACATAACTCTAAAGATCTGTGTTGGGGATAAGCGAACTGCACAGATAAAAGTCTCGATTAGAAGAACTTTCAGAGTTAGAATTCCCGCTGTGTAATATATTTTTCCATATGAAATTTCAGAAATATCTGAGATTGGCATTAGATAGACGTAAAGAAAATAAATAAACTAAACGCAGATAACAAACCATAAATACGAGACGACAGCGTAAAAATCATGTAAAGCAACATTTTTGATACCTCCAACGCAACAGGAGATGCAGTTATGAATCTCGTGTTTGTAAACGTGGGGATACAAGGTGTTGAACTATCACTGGTTTCTCTTTAAAGACTGGATAACACCGTCTTGAAATACCAAATAACGATAATAAGCGAAAGTGAGTTACACAAAATTCACAGTCCATTTTCGAGTCCCTATTTTACAGTACGGGCGTTGTGAAAAGGTAAAAACCCACGCATGGGCAATATTTCCACGCCTGTGTTAACAGTGAATCTCCGACATAAAACATCAAATTTTCAAAGCAGTAATACGACCCGGTGCTTCATTCATTGAATATTTGCTGAAAATTACTGATTTATTTATTTATTATTTATTTATTTATTGGTTTTTAAGGTCACATACTTATGCACAATAGCTAATTGTGACCGACTGTGACAGTTTTACGGGTGGAGGAAGCCGGAGTACCCGAAGAGAACCGCCGAGCATCGACGAGCAACTGTCAGCTCCTCAATACTGATTATTGATGGCTAAAAGCACCTGTGAGCAACACTCCCCATGCGTGGATTTTTATCATTCCACGGCGGCTGTACTATTCAGTGGCATTTACGAAACGAATTCAGGGCACGGTGGCTTATTAGTTAGAACGGTGAGCTTTAAACCGAAAGGGCGACATCTCGATCCTGATCCGCGCTGTCTGCGCTGTGTCATTCGGCAAGGCGCTTTATCCCGATTTCTCACGCGGGACACGGCGCCGCTATGTACTAAGGCTAAGGCGTCTATGGTGCACTTTTCTTCCATCACTGCGAACGTGGCTTGTGCCGGGTTAGTAAGCTGTGGAGTCTGACAGTTGCACGCCGCTGCTTAGTGGTTCTTTTCGGGACTCCGGCTTCCTCCACCCGTAAGACTGTTCGACATAGTGCGACCCTGGCTGTTGAAGATGCCATTAAACCCCAATAAACATACAAACAAAACATCTAATCGATGTCAGATAAAAAATCAGGGCTGAATCAAGTCTCTGGTGAGGTAGTTCAAATTTACTGGACGAGTTTCGTAAATGTAACTATATACCGAGCCGAGTTGAAGATCATATTGACCGATGATCCACGGCTATTGTGTGGCCATAGTGTTTGGTCCCTTGTTTCTAGTTCAACAACATTCCAGGCCTTTGGGTTGGACGATGGCTGAAATAGAAGAAACAGACAGAACAGGTCAAAGGTAGAATTCACTGGCCAAATGCAACTGAGTTTTATATTTGTTAAAGTCTGGATAACATCGACTTTAGTGCTGGGAGGTTTTGATTTTTCAGATTTGGTTTCAGGTCGGTTTCTGGAAAACAACCTCGGTTTCGGCTCAGTATTTCTATGTGTTAAACCTTTACCTAACATGATAAGCACTTGCAAACAAAATTTGTGAATAACTATTTTTTCTATTTTTTGTCTCAAAAACATAGGTTATGACCCCTCATGGGAACGAGCTCGACGAGCTCGTTCCAAAGAGGGTCATAACCTATGATTTTGAGACAAAAAACGAAAAAATAATGAAAATTAATTGGCGATTTTTGTGAATAGCGCTGGCCGGTTTATGGCCTTTACATTGGGTAAAGGGTTAAGAACATACAGTAAACAACACTTCATGTCCCTTAACAAGGAAAAATCTACAATAGTTTTGTATGACATCACTCACCACAAAAGGCCCTCTCTGTAAATATTTCCATTGGGTTCAGCCTGACTTCCGTTTTCTTAAGGGTTCTAGGTAACCAGTTGCTAAGCCTACTGCGTGAGAGAAAAAACACAAAGGGTAAGAGACAAATAAAGTTCATATAATCGATGTTGTTGTGGACGAGTTAAACAGAGAAAGAATGTGACAATGAGAACACGGCGTATTCGCCCCCTTTGACGGATAGACTGAGTAACGAAAGTCCAGAGGAGTCACTGATCCAGATCCCTCCCAGTAAGGCAGTTTAATCAGTTTATGCACAAACTTAGCAAAATCGTGCGGTCGTTGTGTTTTGTCTTAAGGTTCGGTTTTCCGGTTTGCTGCAAAAACCGGAGCCGAACCGGAAAAACCGAAAAACGCCCAACTCTTATCTACTTGAAATGGCAAATAACGATAAAAACCGAAAGTAAGTTCCACAAATTCAACGAGCATTTCCAACGAGTGCCCATTTTGTAGGGATACTTACGAAAGAGTTCACAATATAAGGTCTGGATTGTGAGGTTATGGTGATGTACTAGCCTAATTTACTTGACGATGTTTGCGCTTCTCAATTTATTACTCACTTGATTGAAAGCACAATAAAAGACGCCTACAGGGATATAACCCCTCGAATTACGTTGTTAACCCTTTACCCAAAGTAACGACCAAACAGGCCAGCGCTATTCACAAAAATCACCATTCACTTTTCATTATTTGTTCATTTTTTATCTCTTAACCATAGCTCAACGCGCTCGTTCCAATGAGGGGTCATAAGCAATGGTTTTGACGCAAAAAGTCCAAAATATTAGTTATTCAAGAATTTTATTTGCAAATGTCGTCTGGTTTTCGTGTTAGATAAAGGGTGACATTAGGACGTAGCTTGTGACCCGTTCGGAAAAAAACGGCTTCTGGAGTTTAAAAGGCTAACATAACTATTCAAAACCCATTAAATGATGTCAAATGAAATGTTTTTATTTCATTCGTGACTCCGAGGTCACGACTGTTCGTTATTATCTCGCGTAAGAATACAACTACATGCGCATCAATGTACTTTTGAAATGTTATTGAAGACCATTTTTACCGCTTTTCGAGGACGAGTTTCATCGTTGGAATAATGGTAAAATCTTGTGATAAAACCCTCTAGCCTATGCACTTTTAGAAGAAGGGTGATGTCGTTATCTAAAAATTTGTATTTTATTATTTATGGTTAAAAAATCCAAGCTCAACTCTTTTAATCAGACCAGCGTAGATGTCTGCATGTTTAGCTAATGATGTCAACGTGAGGAGGAAAACGTAGTAAAGTTGGACGAGTACGTTATTGAATCATACAGCTCTAAGGGACTGTGGGATTAAATTATTATTGATGCTATCGACAAACACACATTAGAGTCATTTAATCCCAGTAAAACAGAACATTTTGTGTTTCGGGGGGGGGGGGGGGGGGGGGTTCAAGATCTCGAGCCACCAGTCTAATTCTGTTAGAAATTCTACGTTGTTGTGGCCTAGGACCAGTCTAGTTCTCAAATAGGCGCCTATGTTTAGACTACAATTGCTATCATTTCGAAATTTCAATCTCTACAGGAAATTCTCATACTCTTATTGTTAAATTTACTGAATGCTTTTGGAAATTAAGGGACGCTTACGTCCCCATAAATCTCTTTCACTGACGAAAATGGTCAGCCTGGATTAATTGATCCACTCTGTATGACACATCAACAGCGTCTCCTGTTATGACGAGAAACGAAATATCGGTTCCTAGGTTTTGCACCAAGATGGAACAAACAAAATAGGTCAGCGTTACCAAAGTAGTTTAATACGGGATTTTCGCCATGATATTTTACGGGGGCAGTAATAGCAGCTGGTTGCCAGAACATTTGTCGTATTTTTAACGTTAATTTTACAATGTAGGCTCTGTTTTTACAACTACAACTATTATCACTACTACTAAAGTCTCCACAACAGCAGTTTTAAAGATCTTCAGTACCAAAACTTAGATACGCTCCCCATGTTTACACAACTATCGCCACTTAGCTATAATTAACCTGAAGGGTACAAGAAATATTAGTGTTAAATCATTTCCGAAATTCCCAGCCTCAAAGCACATCAATGTAAGGTTTATTTTAATCATTAGCCGAAATTAGCAATTACTTGTAAAACATTCAAGTGCACAACGTCCACGTACCGAGTGCGTTGTGTATGATTTGCATACTTGAGATTTTAACACGAAAGGTCATTTTTTGTACAGAGATCGAAGATCATTGACAACAATAACAGCCCTGGTTTAAACGTCACTCTTTAAGACAGATAAGGCGAGAAAAGCACTAGCATGTACTTCAAATCGGTCAGCGGGAGCTGGAAGTGCATTTATAACTGGAGCTGTTCGTTTTGTTTCTATAATATATATAACCTCTAGATATCAAAAACACTTCTGGTTAGAGAAAGCTTTATATATGTATGTATGTTGGAAACAAAACGAACAGCTCTAGTTATAAATGTACTTCTAGCTCCCACTATATATAAGAACATCTCCTTTTAGACAAGGTTAAGTTTAATTTAACCCTTTACCCAACGTAACGGCCAAAACCGGCCAGCGCTATTCTCAAAAATCGCCAATTAATTTTCATTATTTTTTTCATTTTTTGACTCAAAAACATAGGTTATGACCCCTCGTTGGAACGAGCTCGTCGAGCTCGTTCCAACGAGGGGTCATAACCTATGTTTTTGAGACAAAAAATTAAAAAAATTAGTTATTCAAGAATTATTTTTGCAATTGTCGTCTGCTTTTCATGTTAGGTAAAGGGTTAAGAGTCTTTAAATTTAAATGATAGCTATAGGCGGTCTTCTAAACGGTTCAAAATATGCAAACCTATAACGTCCATATAGGAGGTTATCCAAGTTTTCATTTGTCATGATTACCTATTCTACTGTATATAAAAAGCCTATGACATAAATTTTAGCTTTACAAACCAACCGTGGTGAACACGCCAGCAATGGGATTTCAATATTTAAAATTTACACCTGCAGTGGAACTACATCCAAATTGACCTTTGGTGACCTCGCCTCGAATGCAAACTTGTCTAAATTTATCACCCGTCGTCTCGTGAAGAGTGAAATGAAACCGGCAATTATTTAATACGTTTTTAAATACGTTTACCTCATAAGATACCAAAACTTAACAAACATACGTTGTCTCGTGTTAATAAAGCATCCATAACTCGAAATAGTATGCTATTATATTATTAAAATGAAAAAGGTCCCGTAATTTTCGCGTTTCGTTTTCCATTTTCTTTCGGCGATAAAATTGCCAGCGGAAGTACCGCCCACCGGTGCTCATGTAAACAAAAACAGATTCGCACGTGTGAATATTGATTTATTTAACATCTAAACTCTTAATAATCTGGCGATCATGGTATAAATAAAATATACCCAAAGTAGCTTGGTGTACCAAATGTTCACCACTCGTGGTGAAGTGGTGTTAACCGCGCGCCGAAACTCGCGGTTAAAACCAGTTCACCACTCGTGGTGAACATTTGGTACACCAAACTACTATGGGTATATTCTATATATCTACCTTGATCGAGGTACAATTTGGATCTCAAATCCTTCTGTCTTTTCGTTTCCGTGGAAACTAAGACAATGAAAACCACATAGAAATAACCCATCACCAAAGTCATAGACCATGCATTTATCCCTGTGTCTACCAAATTACGATTCTAGGCTCAATCCAGTTTATGATATGATGCGTGCATAAAACATGGAAGAAATGTTACTGGAGTGATAATATCTAATATCTTACCTCCTACAAGTATCTGGGAATTTCATTGGTTCAAAGACGTCGCATGCAGACTGCATATAAAACCATATACTGTCGGTCAACATCAATATACGCTGACAGCTATGGGTAATCTCCCCTTTGTTCATTGATTATTCAAAATGGCGGCAGCCGATAAACGCTGAAAAGTTGGAAGATTGAGTGTTGGAAGCCCATATTTGGTCTGAAGTGCAGGTTAGGCAACTTAAAAGGCTTCATATTCTGTGGATGTGTGTCATGTTACCTTCAAAATGAAACTGTTTGGTTTGTATGAATTTGCCTTGTTACAAATTGTAACAAGGCAAAGACACGTGAACACACTGTGAGAATTCTCTCATTTAATTTTGATCGCTGTTGTTATTAGTTCTGTGCATCGATGCAGCAGTCGGTAAGATATATTCGTTACACAGTTTGTTGGTGGCCTAATATGGTATACATGGTGTCAGTTAATTTCATATTGGACGAGAGCTTCGCTCTCGTCCAATATGAAATTAACTGACACCATGTATACCATATTAGGCCACCAACAAACTGTGTAACTAATAATATCATACAATTATCGATTTATTTATTTATTTGGTTTAACGACTCTTTCGACCTCGTGTTGGACACTTTTATGAGTGGGGGAAGCCGGAGTACCCGAAGAGAACCACCGAGCATGGGGAGCAACTGGAAGATTACCCAAACTCCGCAAAAGCAGGGTTAGGATTGGTTGAACGCATGTGCTCCCTCGACGTGCGGTACGCTTTAGTCCACAGCGCCACCCTGCCTCAATGTGGGAAATCGGGATGAAGTGCTCTGCCCAAAGTCGCAATGGAGTAACCGTTGGTCAGATTCGAACAGTGAACATTTCGATTTGAAGTCCAATGCTCTAACCACTGAGCCATTGTGATCCCTAATTACAGATAAATACACAAAGAATGTTTAGTAAATACTTTACCTAACGTAACAGCCACCCTCGAATAGCGGCATTTACCACAAATCTTCATTAGAATTTTATTTGCTTTTCTGTGCTGCGAATAAAATATTACCATTAAAATTAAAGAAATGCTGGTTACCAATTGCCATTATTTCTGCCTTAACTTTTACTGTACTGACTGTTACTGTTTAAAGTTTCATCAAATTTATTTCAAAGTAGTCTATTTTAAAGTAGACTAATTAACTCTTTAACCCTTTACCCAACGAATCGCCCGCATCCGCCCGCGTAATATGCAGATTCAGCAGCTGAGAAAATATTATTTTTCGAAAACTTTCAACAAAAACATATCATGTGACCCCTCGTTGGAACGGGCTCGACGAGCTCGTTCCAACGAGGGGGTCACATGATATGGTTTTGTTGAAATTTTTTGAAAAATTTCAAAAAATTATATTTAAAATAATAAATTTTGATATCGTCTACGTTGGGTAAAGGGTTAAACTCTGGAGGTATATTCCTTGCCAGTTCAGGGCTATCATTGGGAGTGTCTATTTTCGTTACTTGAAGGAGGACCAATCAATATTGTCAACGTGCAGCCTTGGGGCAGTACGTTAAAAATCTTGATTGCTCTAAATCACAAATTCACAAAGCAACTATCTACTTTACGAATTAAGACGTATCACGGAAAAGCGATCTTTCGGGACCAAAGGATTAATATCTTTAAGTAATTAATATCTTTAACGTGCAGCCATACGGTCTCCTTTGTTCGTTCTGATGGGAAAACCCGAAAACAACCTGCATATGGCACGCTATAGGGAGACGTCTGGTGTGTGATGTAGTGTGCCCTTTCTTAATTCCAGACGCGTAGACAGGTGCCTATATTTCAGAGGGGGTCAAAGGGATTTTTTGAGCGGGATCCAAGAATATTTATGCTGTAGGTATTATAACGCAATTTTAAGTTTTGAATTGGGGAAAGATATGAAGCTTGTGTTGTTGCGGTCGAGGGATATATTGTTCCCTCAGAGATGTTTTTGAAAAATATTCCCCAAATGATCCAACTTGGTGACGTTTTGAGGCTCGAAGAAAGGTAAGTTTTCACCAAACGTAGCATGTCAGATGTAATTTTATTAGTTGTTATCCAAAGCAGATGGTAGAATTCAGGTTTTTGGAAGACCAGTAGGGATGGGGGCAAGGCTCCACTAGCCTCCCCCTGGTCTACGCCAGTGTTTTATTCCTTTGTTATTGGGAAGCCACACGTCGCCGATCATTTTGAATGTGTAAGGCAGGTCCTTAAAGATAGGAAACCAATCTTTATCACCACGAAAACGTTGTCTAAAAATCTGAAGATTTCTTGCAATAGGTCCTTCAGATGAAACAATCTCTATCCCAGCGGAAGTCTAATCTCTAATCTAAAATCTTTTATTCAGATATCAGCACTCAAAAAGAAATTTCCAAGAAAAAATCGCACGTTGAAAGCGGATGATTAAATCGGTAATATGGATACCTTTCTCTGCTTATTTGCAATGGAAGAGTTTATATCAGCCATCATTTGACAGGCAGAAACACGACTTACGATAAATTTTGCATGATTTCATTTGCTCTCAGGGGACTGCATAAGTGAACACTTAGTCTCAGACATGAAAATCAAAAGGAGCTCAATCTAGGCCAGGCGTTCTGTATATTTTTATGAATTACTATATTTCATGTTGCAGGTCTAAAATACAAATTGCAAAGTGTGATTAACAGAAGGTAATGTTATAGTGATAGTTTTTGTGTCCACCCAAAGCAACATACCACTAACTTACCAGTGGGCAATACTTTTAAACTCAAAAAATTGTATTTTCCTGATTTTATTTGAGTGGTCGAATGGAAGATACTGGTAGGTAAATTGCATGTAATGCTCAGTGTAAATTGCCAAGTCTTCAACCTGAAAGGTCCTTTTTCCGGTCCAGGGTCATGATACGACCTGAATTCATTAAGTAGATTGCTGCTCAGGAAATTTGTATGGTAGACCAATTAAGACTTTGAACGTGCAGCCCGGGGGCTGCACGTTCAAAATCTTAATTGGTCCTCCATCAAGTAACGAATATAGTAGTCTCTACCTGTTGATAGTTTTGAACTGGCAAAGCATATACCATCATGGACCAAAGGGCTAATATGCGTATGATTCTTTTTAGTCACTTTATTCCCAAATATAAAATACATTGTGGACAGTACAATTATGAAAATGTTATAGTATAGCCCTGTTGAATATGTTTGGAATTTTTCATAACGCTGGAAATGCGCTTACTCGGCGAGATATCTCTGAACCATCGCGCATTCCCCAACAGTGGCCTCAAATCTAACCCTGGTCGGGGCTTGTGTATCTCCCGAAAGGGCGTGTATGATATTCAGTACGTGAAAGTGGATTATCATTTTACGCCAGAGGAATGAAATTTTACACGAGCAATAGATCATGTTCCGTAGAAGAACTTAAGAAGCACGAATATACAGCTTCTGCAAGTTGACCCTCAGGGTCACCCCAGAAGTCTATTGGCTGAAATACAGCGCTTGCGTTTTTTATGCTTTTGCATAATTTTTGTCTGGGTGGGAACTCCACTCCAGTGCTGTTTCAGTGAAAAGCCACTCTCCATATTCTGTGTTTTATTATATGTCTATCACTGATACGCAGACGACTTCTAATACACAGACGACTTTGCTCATCGAATCTCTCCTACAGAATCAGATGGAGTGTGATAATGCTCATACAGACAAAATGTGGCTTCTTTTTCCACGTCACGGTATAAAATGCCATCACCTAAATACGATTTCTGACATCTTCAGTGTTGTACAAATGCATCAAATCATTTTTCAACGAATTTTGTTAAACCTGCATTAGATTTGTGCCAGATACACCGAGATAAGGTAGATCGAGTCCACCTGGTCTAGAATGGAGATAAAGAACACGCAGTACCAACAACTGCAAATAAAAGGTTTGTCGTCAGCTTTCGTCCAATAGATTTGACAGATTCTGAAATCAATATGATTCAAAGTTCAGCAGTACAGTGAATGTTTCTAGTGTGCTGTGTCACATCTCGTTAAGAACCTTCACCAAGCAGTATTGCATGAGTCGACGTTCACTGTATTAATAATCTCACTATATATATCGCCTACAGAAACAGTGGATTACTCCAAAAACCCTTTCAACTCATTACCAAACAAATCGGCCGCATCCACCCACGTGATCTACAAATTAACGCAGTTAAAAAATATCTATTTTATTTTTCCGAAAATTACAACGAAATCATTTCATGTGACCACTCAACAAAGGGTCATATAATATAGTTTTGTTGACATTTTGTGAAAAATTAAAACAAAAATTCATTAATTAAAATAATAAATTTTGATAAAGTCAGCGTTGGGATAAAGGGTTAAGCCTTCACCAAACATAACGGCCATATCCAATTGGCAGTACTCACTAAAATCAACCTTGAAATTTTAAGATTTTTTCAAATGTTTGCCTCCAAAATATATAGAGGATATCTAGTGTTTTTGAGTGGATATCTCATGAGTGACTGTTACAAATGGTTATTTTTCGCGAGCGCTTGTTTCGTTTATCATTTGTCTCTTTCACGAGTGAGATAATTTTCGGTATCCACTTAAAAACACTAGATGTTCTTTTAATTATACGTTTTTTATAAGAATCTGATCATTCCTATCGATAATTCCACTCGTTTCAATCTGAAGTGATGCATGAAAGTAAAGCATTGATACGCGGAAAGGAGTTGATCGATACTCGGAACAGGTAGTGGCTTGCGATCTGATTCAGCTGGCGGGTGTCATGCATCAATTCAAGGTGAATACGTGTTGAATTATTGCTGAAAATGATTGGTATCCACTCAAAAACACTAGATTTTTTTTCATTATACGTTTTTAGAATAAACTGATCATTTCCTATGATATGTTGACTCGTATTCACCTTGAGGTGATGCTTTGAAAGCCGCCATTTTGATTGATACCCTGAAAGTGAAAATTTCTATACCTTCACAGTAGAGGATATGATTTCTATCTATTCGCAATTTTTTCAATAATCTATCGTTTAGCGTATAATAAAGCTTACTATCTCTCATTAGAACGAGT
Source organism: Pictodentalium vernedei (assembly GCA_031216915.1). Taxonomy (NCBI): domain Eukaryota; kingdom Metazoa; phylum Mollusca; class Scaphopoda; order Dentaliida; family Dentaliidae; genus Pictodentalium; species Pictodentalium vernedei. The sequence goes on from CM062291.1 coordinate 375,722,121, forward strand.
TCGTCGAGTCGTTCAACGGGAAGGGTCGGCAGCTATATTTTGAAGAAACAAAATAGCTTTTCAAGAATTTATGTTGTGTTGTCGCAAATGTCTTCTGGTCTTGTTAGGGATGTAGAAAGAACGACACACGCGTGTTAATGGGTTAATCAATATGGCACGAGTGCCAGTGCGGAGGGTAGAACGAGAGGCCGCACGTGTCGTTCTTTATTTATTACATGCCTTGACGTCTAGAAAAACTATTATTACAAGGACACTCAGCAATTCATTTGACAGCTATCAACAAAAAGAATACATTTTATCGCCGACCAAATTTGCGAGGGGAACCCGTGTTTCTATTTGGTCCTCTGAGTTCCAATGTGTTCTATGTGCCTACTGGCACATAGAACACATTAGAACTCAATGGACTTTGTTCAGCTATCGCTAGAGATTTAAATTGTAATTGCGTTGCATGATTTCTAGAAAATTCCAGTGAAATTTCGCTTCTATTTAAAAATAGTCCGTCAACGATTTCCGTTCCGCACATATGTGCGGAACAGATTTTCATTTTCCACATGGTTTAGTATTGCTGTAGATGAGGAGTTTATAGAACATGCGTGTAATAAAATGGATGACTGTATGCAGAAGTCCAGTGTTTTCAGGGGGCATCAGTTGATTGGTTGGCGCGTCAGACTTTTGATAGAAAGATCGGACCCGATCTGCGGCTCTTGTTTTGCGATCTTGAGCAAGACCATTCACCTCAATTGTCCATCCGGGAATGTGGTGTCACAATTTGCCTTCAGCCAATTCGATCTCTGGCCAATCTCAACTTGAGGCCGGTTAGTATGTCGAAAACTCTGGCACTTACTTGTCGCGTCTTGCTGGGTCTCTCTGGTACACAGGATTTACCACCACCCTCAAAACTGTTCAACCGACATCCAAACTATCGACATTGGAACTCGCATGGGGTGTGACCCAATATACGTTTCTGTCAAGCCTTCAGTCTGTAAATATGCATTTGCGGAAAATGTTAGAAAGTGTTGAAAAACTGCAAGAATGCTTGGTTTGAGGAACATCTAGGAGAGATTTGATAACAAGATCACATCACGGGACCATATTCCTTACAGAATTAAAACGGGTTTGAAACACGTAATACTTTTACCGAATTTAATATTATTAGCACGTGGCTGAAGTACAACGGATGCTTTAAACATCAACAGAGATAGCATTCTAACATTTTATGCTCAAAAGTTTATCTTTAACAGTTTTCTTCCGAATTTAAATACATTATGTACTTTACCACTTATTATCTTCCATATGTATTTGTCTTTTTAAACTTTAAAATTAAACTTTTTTTCATCATCAAATAGTCAGGCGAGACGAGGATCCAAGCGAGAAATTACACCAAATAGCAGGTGCTCCCACTGCACTTGTTGCTCTTTTGGTCAACTGACTAAAAGGACTACCGATAGCGCATTACTAGTTTTTATAATCTTCCCCTATAATCTTACCCCTAGCAGCAAATATTTTCGTTACTCCCAGGAAGAATCCTGGGAGTAACGAAAATATTTACTGCTAGGGGTAATTGACAACTATTCGATTCACTTCAAACATCCGAAGATTATAAAAACTAGTAATGCGCTATTGGTAGTCCTTTTGCTCTCGTTAGACTTCAGCTCATTTGATGAAATCATCACCCTCGTGCCCCCGAACATATCATTTCCAGTTTTTTAGCAGTACGTGCTACCCTTATCAATCCACTCTTAGCAATCCCAGATGCTTTTGGAGTACGTTTGGTTGACTTTTGGAAGTTGTCGGGTTGTTGCCGATAATTAGATATACTCACATACAATCGAGCATGTCCCTAGAACACGTGATTTAGTTATTCGACCATAGTAACGATGTGCCGCAATAGAAAACTAAGATGGCGGTCTCCAGGGTCAAACTGGGCGCCTGAAACAATTTTACCTAATAACACGCGCTGTGCATGCACATTAACACCCCGTATGACCATGACAATTGCGCCACAACATAACCGTTCACGCGTGCAGCCATGACAACTAAGAGGTTCCCATTATGTGCAGAGACAAGACGTAACATCCGGAGTCCTCCACCGAGGTTCACAAAAAGATGCTTATCCATCTCTTACATACTACTAACATGGACTCACTGAGCTATGGGTAACACCCATTGACATTGAACCAGCATTTCAATCGAAAATGAGTTTCAACCTCTTGGGTTTTTTTATCCTAAGTTGATATTTCACACCGCATGGAAAATCTAAAAGTAGATTGAGTTTCAAAATTTTGGGATTTAATCCGATTCAGTGCGTTGAAGTTTTAGAGCACATTTGACAGGCTGAAAATATGATTTTCAAAACTTTTGAAAAAAAACATTCAATGATCGCTGAGAGACCTGTGTGATTCTGTTACCTGTGTTGAATTTGTTCAAACGAGTTTTTATTAGTTATTTAATACAGTTACCAGCCAAGAAGTCATTTCATAAGTGAACTTTGGGCGTAATCTACCTTCAAAATGTTTTGACTGTACGGAAAATTGTTGTTATTTTTGGTGCCAAGTTGATGTGTCATAACCATGAGTGAGATATATACATAAGCACGATGTGGTTTCTGTACTTTTGGTATATATAATTTTTGCCCTAAATCAAACCATTAATCTAGAATTCATTGAGGGATCAATCGTGAATAAACCGATCGATATATCCACTTCGAATATTATATTTAATCAGTCGATCGATCAATCGATTTATTTAGAGTCATTTGATATATCGATTTTATATAAATCGATTGATTAGCTGGTTGAGTTCTAGAATCCACTATCATGGCTCTATTGAAAGGTGCTGAAAGCCACTTTAGTGGCTCTATTCACTGTATGCATTAGCTTGATGCTTGCTCAGCAATAGAAGAATTTTTTATGTAAAACTGTTTGGTTGCAATTATTGGAGAGTGCCTATTGGCACTCGCCAATAAATTGTAGCTAAACAATTTTTATCATATGACTCGTTCGTTTTGTTCACTTTAAAACATTTGATATTTTGTTTTCATATTAATCAGTGATAAATAAAGCCTTCCGCCAATTTCATTGGTCAATTTCAAAACTAGACAATTTGATTGGCTGAACAAAATAAAACTGGGCCACATTTTCATAATTTTCATAATTGGAGTTGGGAGCTTTCAATGGTCAATTTCAAAACTGGACAATTGGATTGGCTAAACAAAATACATCTGTGTGACATTTGCATAATTTCAGTAGGGAGAATTTATGTTATCTGTCCTATTTAGGGTGGCTTATATTGTATTAATCTTTTATCTTCAAGAAAAACGCCATTCATTTTTTTATATTTTCACTTTTTGCTTCCAAAACATAGGTTATGACCCCTCATTGGAACGAGCTCGTTCCAATGAGGGGTCATAACCTATGTTTTGAAAGCAAAAAATGAACATTTTTAGTTATTCGAGGATGTTTTGTCCAAGTGCCGTCTGCAACTCAAGTTAGGTGATGGGTTAAAAAGTCATACTAAGTGGTTAATTTGTACGTGTGTGAGTCATATGATAAATAGAATATGAAATGAGTGTTTTTCTCATATAATATTTATGAAACGAGTCAAAGACTTTTTCGTTTTGGCGAGCCGCAGGCTCGCCAAAACGGAAAATTCTTTGACTCGTTTCATAAATATTATATGAGAAAAACACTCATTCCATATCCTCTATTTATGAACAAAATCTTGCTAAACTAAGGCTACTCTTGCTGGTAGCATGGCATCCTTGAAAACCGTCCATGTTTCAAATCACCTTTGAAAAATAATTTAGAACTCAACCTCTATTTAAGCATCTGACTGCACTGAAGAACATTCCAAAATGTCAGTTTGTCTCAGCCGTGACACCAAATCTGCTTGAGCAACATTTTTTTTCGATAAAAAAGCCAAATATATACTCGCCCAAAAAAGAAAGTGTGCATTGCAGAAATTGATCAAACTCCAAAAAAATAATTTCGTAGGTGTAAAGTGTGTTAACCTGTTCATGAATAAGTTATATTGAACACAAAAACAGCTTTCCCCGTTAAAATTGCATTAACGTTAAATGACGTGCTGCACGTTTGTGAAAAGGCATGTTTTGCACGTGGAGAGTCTGAAAATTCATGCAGCAGTGTGAATCCTTGGGTATTTAAACACTAAAGTAAAACTTCCTATCGTTCACATTCATGCTTGCGCTGCTGTTAAAACGACTCCACATTAGCATGCCAAGATTGACAATGAATCAACGTCTCCTTGCCCTGGGTATGATCAGAGCTGGCAGAACACAGAGAGAGGTTGCCCAGCATTTAAAATGCCACCGTCACACTGTAGACAGGCTAGTCCATCGACATGCACAACATGATGACGTTCGAGACCGACCCCGCTCCGGGAGACCCCGAGTTACCACCCCTGCACAAGATCGGTATATCAGTGTCGTCCATCTCCGGAACCGGCAACAAACGGCAACGACGACAGCCAGGAACATCCCTAACCTGAGACGGATACATCCTCAAACAGTAATCAACCGTCTGAGAGAATACGGCTTACGTCCTCGAAGACCTACAATTCGTCCGATTTTGACGTTACGTCATCGCCGTGCTCGACTGCAGTGGTGTAGACAACATCTCAGGCATCCCGTACACTGGTGGCGACGTGTTTTATTCACAGATGAATGTCGTTTCCATCTTTCATCATCAGATGGCCGCCAGAGAGTGTACAGACGTCGAAACGAACGCTACGCAGATCCATGTGTCGTGGAGCGAAACCGTTATGGGGGAGGGTCTCTCATGGTGTGGGGTGGCATCACTGCCCGTAACAGAACTGAGCTGGTTATTATTGATGGCAATCTCAATGCAGCCAGATATCGTGATGAAGTGCTTACGCCCCGGCGTCATTCTACAGCAGGACAACGCCCGACCCCACGCAGCTTGTGTTATTCAACAGTATCTGCAGCAACAACAAGTGGATGTTCTTCCCTGGCCCTCAAATTCGCCCGATATCTCACCCATTGAGCACGTATGGGACGAAATGAAACGTCAGCTACGCCGGCTTCCCCATGCACCGTCAACGCTTGTGGAACTCCAAAGACAGCTTATCAGAATATGGAACAACATCCCACAACACTTCCATGCAAACTTGTTCGCTTCCATGAGGCGTAGATGCACAGCAGTAGTCGATGCAGTCGGAGGTCATACCAGATATTGAGTGTGCGACTTTTGTGTTTGACCCTTAGTGTCTTTGACTCTCCATGGCACCAAGAGTATTCGTCGTAGCGTAATGAAATTTCTCGTGTTGATTACAAATTGATTCATCTGTGATTGAATAAAATTTCCATGAATGAAAATGATATATATCTTTTTTTAGTGTTATTTTTTAGCATGCACACTTTCTTTTTTGGGAGAGTATATATATCTACAGAGTATTTTCGTTTATTATTGACAACTATTTATTATTTTCAGCTGTTAAATACTGTTATTGAATTGTATGTTTTATCATGTCAACTTTACTTATATACTGCCATCGATATTTGAATAATAAAATATGAAAAAAAAAATTAAAAAGTCAACCGGGTAATTGTGAATATATCAATTACTGTCAGGGGAAAACCACTGTGACCCTGAAAGGATATTGGCTATTTTTCCAAAACAAATGTTACAGAGCATCATATGCTTTTATTACACGCAACTGATAAGTGCAGTATCCGACCATCTTAAAAGCCATGTTTGATCTTCTCGTTGGAGCACGTTCGTCGAACCAGTGAGGGGTCATGTTTTTAGGCAAATGTGATTTTTTAGTTAAGCAAGAATATGTATTTGCATGTGCCGTTCTCTGGCTATATTAGCTAAACAATAAGGGTATATAAAATTTTATAACATTTCTGAAACAGAAACTTTGGTAAGAAAAACAAACAAAACAGGAATATTCTTCATGTAATTTCATCACTTAGTTCTACATTCTGCACTGCATGGAAATCAGTGAGAAAGACTTTTTCAAATTTCCCGCGTGACATAGATTGACGACTGGACGCTGGCTTCATTTACAATGGCATAGCGGGGGTTCGAAGCCACGGCGGCGTGGGTTGGAACTCCCGCTATGTCATTGTAAATAAAACCGGGATATTTTTGTTAGAAAGAAAGACAACATAGTTTTTCCCAAACTTGCTTTAACCCTTTACCTAACATGAAAAGCAGACGACACTTGCAAAAAAAATTCTTGAACAACTAATTTTTTTCATTTTTTGTCTCAAAAACATAGGTTATGACCCCTCATTGGAACGAGCTCGACGAGCTCGTTCCAATGAAGGGTCATAACCTATGTTTTTGAGACAAAAAATGAAAAAATAATGAAAATTAACTGACGATTTTTGAGAATAGCGCTGGCCGGTTTTGGCCGTTACGTTGGGTAAAGGGTTAAGAAGCCAAAACAACATAACAGAAACAAAATCTTGCGTGTATTCTCACACAGACTGACAATATCAAACAGATGTCTGTGGTTCTGCACACACGTGTTATAAATCGTCCCTGGGGTACAACAAGGCACCATTTACATTGCTAAAGCATTGCAAATGGCGAGTCGTTGCTCTATTTTTGGACACATCACATGAACTCTTGTCCTGGAAAACAGACACCGGAAGTAGTAGCGTTGTAGAATGAACGATTTCCTTCGGAACAACTTAACCGCCTCAAGTAGACACGGAAGTATCTCTGTTTAAGCCAGGTGAGTGACGTGACAACTTCTCAAGTGGTTGTCATTTGTGGACGTGGGCAAACTCAAATTTTCTACTCTGCAGTTCAAAACTGAGATATAAAAATTTGGACTCATCCCCGCACGTGCATGGAAATGGACACTGGCGTGAGAGACTGGAATTTCTACGGGTGGGTGGGGGGGGGGGGGGGAAAGTCCAACCTCTGTCTGGTCTTAATATTACTTTCTCAGATTCTGTTGAGGAGTTTAGGCCTGGAACGTGAACGTGGGGGTGGACATCAAGTCAAAGTATGATTTGAACGCCTAACTAATGACTGGTACAAGACACACTTTTAATATATTTTCCATAAAAAACAAAATGTTTCAGCTATTTCTTATAAACAAAAGCCCATGGCTGGCATTTCAACGAGCTTGTTGTAATGGACGACTATAAGCTGTCTTTTGAAAGCCAAAAATGGAAGCGTAAATAAAATTGGATTCCCCCCCCCACACCCACCCCCCCCCCCCCCCACACACACACACATTACGCGCGGATCTATTTATTTATGGGGGCTGTATCGGTCCGAAGTCAAGAAGATCTAAGCCGCGCCTCCACTAGCCAATAATATGAATGCATACTTTATGTACCTGTTATATAAATAAGAAGTCTTTGATTCAGTTATTCCGTCACTCCGTTTTATTTATATATTTATTGGAGTTTAACCACACTTTCGGCAACCAGGGTCACCTCGTGTTGGACAGTTTACGGGTGGAGGAAGCCGGGGTACCCAGAGAGAACTACCGAGCAACGTCGAGCAACTGTCTGACTCTCCAACGTACTAACTCCACACACGCAGGGTTAGCAGTGGTTGAAGACAGGTGCACCACTGATGAGCATTACGACTTAGTACACAACGCCACCGCGTCCAAACGTTTGCAATCGGGATTAATTGCCTTGCTCAAGGACACAACGTAGGTACCCCTGGCGGGGATCGAACCGTGGACCTCCACTGAGACACCGCGCTTCCTGTTACTCCGTTCAGGTGTAAATTTTCCCTATCGTCGGTAGGGTTAACAGTGCTGAGTGAGAGGGTGTTCCATGTGAGTGAGAGTTATGCGGGAGATGTGTATGTATGTACGAGAGGACTTGGTTTGAGGGTATGTCAGGGAGGATGCCAGTAATACGTGCTTCGATGCGGGGTGGCATCAATGAATTTGAGATAAAAAATGTTAACGGCCTTCCTTACCTTCTTATGCATTAGAGTTTTTGTCATGTACATCAACGATTCGTGTATATATACACGTATATATCTTGTGTCATACCTAGTTTTTCGAGGTAATGCAATAAACATTATCTTATCTTATTTTTTGTCCGTCTTTCATATATATATTCTCACTCTTCTACACTGCAAATTACAAAAAATGACAGCAGCGGCAGTAATAGATCTACATTTACAACACCTGTACTACTTTTACTGAAAGGACTGTTGTTGCAATTACTTAAGGATAAACAGACAGACGTTGCAACGGACGGGCGGGGAGTGAGATAGAGAGGGAGAGAGGGAGGGAGAGAGAGAGAGAGACAGAGACAGAGACAGAAAGACGTCCCGCCGGACAGACGTCTAGATGGCGCGATGGATGGACGGACGTCAGGGTGGACAGACAGACAGACAGACAGACAGACAGACAGACAGACAGACAGACAGACAGACAGACAGACAGACAGACAGACAGACAGACAGACAGACAGACAGACAGACAGACAGAGAGACAGACAGAGAGACAGACAGACAGACAGACATACAGACAGACAGACAGACAGACAGACAGACAGACAGACAGACAGACAGACAGACAGACAGACAGACAGACAGACAGACAGACAGGCAGGCAGGCAGGCAGGCAGGCAGGAAGACAGACAGACAGACAGACATGCACTAGGGGCAGTTAAATAAACCTCTATATTTTCAAACGAAAAATTATAACAGCAAAAATTATTTGTTTTTTGTTTTGTTTATTATTATTATAATTATCATTATTTTCAATAATAATGGTAGAATTTCAGCACAATTTTCTTAAAAAGTCACTGATAACAATATTTATTGAGATATGGTGTCTGGGCAAAATGATTGGTTTTGCTCCAGCTATAGTAATACAAATAGTGAACCAGCCTATTGACACACTGATAACAAGTTATATATTACAAGAATAGGTGAACAGTCACTCAATGAACATGAATACAAAATGTTAGCGCTTTTACAAAAATTAGAAAAAAATAGTTCCAACAATTTACCACAAAGTATTCCCAAACGACATGTAAATTATAAAATTATGAAACCAGTACTCGCCTAAAAAAATAGTCACAATGTATTTCAACTTTTCTAATGCCTGGGGCATGCTAGCGCCATCTGCAATGCTTTAGCATTGCAGATAGCGCCTCGATGCACTCAAGGGACGATCTCTCCATTAATATCGTTGGTTTGATTTAACAATACGTATCGGTAGAAAGATCTATAAGTTTCAACTCGATAATGACGCATCACCTACAAAACATATCAATATACTTTCTAGAAGTTTATTAACACAGTTTCGGAATACTGAAAGAGATTATTTATAATTCATCCAGTGACAAAGCATTATTATTATTATGACCTGTTCCACCGTGTTCGACAGAGCTCAGAGATCTTACCAACGAGATGCAGAGGCCATGATCCCCATTCCGTTTAGGGTGAACGGCACTGCAAATGAACAAATATGAGTTTGATATCTCCACTTTACCCAACGTAACGGCCAAAGCCGGCCAGCGCTATTCACACAAATGGCCAATTAATTTTCAATACATTTTCATTTTTGTCCCCAAAACATAGGTTTCGTTCCAACGAGGGGTCATAACCTTTGTTTTTGAGACAAAAAATGAAAAATGAAAAAAATTTGTTATTCAAATATTTTTTTTGCATGTTTCGTCTGCTTTTCATGTTAGGTAAAGGGTTAACTGATATCAACGAATAAACCCCCCTGTTATTGTAGAAGTGTTGCTACAGTTTGAATGGCAGTCTTCATTTAGGACATTCTTATTGCGTCGAATTGACCGTATACCTAAAGGTGTCGTCTACTTTCGCCTGCAGTGCACTTTCGCCTACAAAATTATCAGGTAAAAGTGTAGGTGAAAGTGCACTAATTAAGTTATAGGGAATAGTTGCTAATTACCCGCTCTGCCCACAATAAATGGACTGACCGACAAAAGTCACCAGTGCAGTTTCCTGATGCAGCTGGCCACCTGGTAAAATTGCGATGTTAACTTAACGGATTATTGTAAGAACAAGTTTAGAACATCATATACAATGTGGATTTGTTATTTGTCAATAAAACCTTGCAAATATGAATATTATTGGAACCGGCCCAATGAGCCGGTTCCAATAATACTCATATTTGTATGTTTTTATTGAGACTAGAGAGAGAGAAAGAGAGAGAGAGAGAGAGAGAGAGAGAGAGAGAGAGAGAGAGAGAGAGAGAGGGGGAGGGATAAATTGTATCTATATTTGTCAATAAAGCCTATGAATATGAATATTATTGGAATCTCTCTCTCTCTCTCTCTCTCTCTCTCTCTCTCTCTCTCTCTCTCTCTCCTCTCTCTCTCTCTCTCTCTCTCTCTCTCTCAATCACCAAACGGTCAGTAGATTTTATTGTGGGTGGAGCCGGTAATTAGCTACTAATCCCTATACCTTAGTTAGTGCACTTTCGCCTACACTTTTACCTGATAATTTTTGTAGGCGAATGTGCACTGTAGGCGAAAGTATACACTGAACCTACCTAAAATACCTCTATTATCTGACGATAGTTATTCATAGAAATCGTCGTTCAAACTTTTTATTAGTTTTTTTTCATATGTTGATTAAAAATATAACGTATGACCCTCGTAGAAACGATCTCTTCGAGATCGTTCTAATGAGGGATCATAAGTTATATTTGGAGGAAAAACACTAACATTTTATTTTTTTAAGATTTTTTCCAAGTGTACGAGAAGTCTACCCGTGTTCGATCCTGTATAGCAGAAACTTGGACACCGGTGGCTGGAAATATGATAATAAGCAGGAAAGGTAATATCAACTGGGCAGTTGTTTCAATTCAAGTGTCGTCTGTCCATTTGCACTTGACCAAGGACAACCGCTTGGTCATTAATCTGTATTATTTTGAATATTAAATAAATTAACTTCCATTCCCAGACTCGTGCGAGTTCGTTTTTTTCACAAAACATGAAATCTCAATAATTTTAAATCCCTGTAATTTTCAAATTCACGAAGATTCAAGGAAACCGAGGGATCGAGTCTAAAAAAATCTTTATATAATAAAAATAAATTAAATAATATATAATCATTCCACACTCCATTCCTTCCCCACTCTATACAGTCAAGACATTGGTCTCTTCGTGAATCCGTGACTATAGAAACTAAAATCAAATTCGTTAGGATCTTTAACCCTTTACCCAACGCAGACGATATCAAAATTTATTATTTTAAATATCAATTTTTAAATTTTTTCAACAAAATTTCAACAAAACCATATCATGCGACCCCTCTTTGGAACGAGCTCGACGAGCTCGTTCCAAAGAGGGGTCGCATGATATGGTTTTGTTGAAATTTTTCGAAAAATAATATTTGTTCAGCTACTGAATTTGCATATTACGCGGGCGGATGCGGGCGATTCGTTTGGATCTTTAATGATTTCATGTGGTTTACTTGTGGTAAAATGCCGGACTGTAAAATGTCATTCAATCAAGTACACAGCGACTTGATTCTCCCATGTCTTTATGTAGATTGAAAAATAAATAAACGATTTGGAATGTCTTAAAAATGTTTGAGCTCACTCGACTTTTATAACACAAAATAGTTTGTTACGCAAACGCCACGTGAATTCGGTTGTATTTCGTTGAGGCTAATTGGTATTTTCTGGAATTGTTTTATATCTTCACCCTGCACAAAGCTGACAAACAGTAAAAATACAACTTGGAAAATAACACGCCATATCACTCAGCAGAAAGAATCTCTCACAATGCATTGGTCAGTTACCTGTTTACTTCCGAGACGGAAGTTCGCCAACTCTTCCACATCACCATTAACTGATGCTAGTAAATAAGGTAAACGACAAATTTTACAATTAACGTCTTGTATAAAAAGATTTGTCGAATATTTTCAAGGCAAACAGCTGACCATTCTTTCATCAATTTATTATCAAATCAAACGTGGATGTTTCACAACATAAATCCTGAATACAAAGGATTACCACATTTAAGAAATCAAAATAACCCAAGTTAGAGTACGGCCACCATAGACTGGTTACTTTCTACAGTTAAAACTGGAAGTCCTGTCATGAAATGCGCACAAATAGCACGTCGAATATGCGCGTTAATCCGCGCGTTATGACCATAGGAAGGCTATCAAATTCTGTACATATGGCCTGTGTACAAGCAATGTTTCAGCCAATGGACCTCCGGGTAACCCGGAGGTCCATTGGCAGAAACATTGCCTGTGTTTGCTATGAGTAACCAGGAGAACCTGCCATGATTTGGATGCCATTCGATATGGCAATTGCGCACAATTCCTACGCGCAATTAAGCCTAGATAAGCGCACTGTCCATGACAGGACTTCTGGTTTTAACTGTACGGGTGGTCAATATTTCCACGGACGCAGTAATATTAGATGCCAAACACTAATCATAGGAATAATCGTCAAAAATTTAATTAATGAAGGACCGGGTACAACCCGATGCTTCATGAATTTAAATTTTGCTGATGGTGATTTTTATTACCTGGTAAACGCATGCGTGGACATCACTGCCCATGCGTAGATTACGACCATTTCACGACGACTGCATTGTATTCTAAGTACATCTTACTTCTTCAATCAAATTCCATGGTGCCGTTCGGTGATTGCAAATGCGAGTTCTTCATCGATTGAATCGCGAAAAGAATGCTGCTTGATCGCGACACATTTAAAGTGGTCAATCGAAATTTTATAAATAAATAAAATATTACAAAATCAACACAGAATTAAGAAAACAAACGAAAATCTATGAAGCAATATTTCCTCCTTTCCTATTCGATGAACAAACTTCTATATAGTGGGCAGAGTATGAGGGGACAGAGTATTTCGGCCAGATTGCGACCCACTCGCGATCCGATCCAAATACTTTGTACGCTTTTGTTGTGACACTGCTGTAAAACGTAGTTATGTGACGCAATTTGTAGGCCTAACCGTATCAAATATATATGTGCTAAATAGGGCGGAGTTCCTTAAATATGAGCCAGGTGAAAATGGAGCAACTCCCTCGAATATAGTTGTTCGTGCAATACGGATAACCAGTCTATCAGAATAAATCATGAATAAAATATGTAGATGTTTTTATAGCTATTCAAATATAGAAAAATATCGGGATTTTATGAGAAAACCAAGTATTGGAATTATTAGAAGAAGCCAGTAATGCTTCCTTCTTCTGCGTTAATATTTAGTTATTTATTTATTGTTGTTTAATGTCACATATTTCTGCACAATGGCTAACCATGACCACGACAGTTTTACGGGTGGAGGAAGCCGGAGGACCCGGAGAGAACCACCAACGGCGAGCAACTGTCAGCTCCCCAACATACTAATTCCACACAATCTGCGTTTGCATTGGTTAAATACAGGTGTACCATCGACGTGCAGTACGCCCTAGTGCACAGCGTCACCATTCCCCCACATGGGCAATGGGGGTGAAGTGTCTTGCTCAAGGACACAACGCGGTTGCCGCAGGTGGGAATCAAACCGAGTACCTCTTGACTTGCAGCCTGCACCTCTAGCAACTGAGCCACCGCTACCCCTCTGCATTAATATTTAAAGATGAAATTTTTCTTCAGGTCGGAGTTCTGTGGTGGATTATTGCAATACCTTTAACAGAGAAAAGTGTCTGCTCGGTCAGTTACTGGGCACTTTAAGAAAGGAATGTATCAGGTAATTTAGCCCTGGGTAACTTCTCAACCTCTCAGGTCACCAGTGTAATTCTGATGTGGGCGTCAGGTCACCAGTCTAATTCTGTTATGAATTTGACGCAGTTATGGGCTATTTCTTTACCCACTTTTACTTTTCGTGAGCTTGCACGCAGACTGCCGTTGATGTAATTGTATGTCCTTTTACTCATAAAGATATACAACTATTCTTTCGTGTTCCAGTTATAGATATGTTTCATTTCTCAAGTATTTAATTCGCGTTGCCAACAAAAAGATATTAACACAATTAGGTGGCGTTATTAAGATTCGGTTAAATCAAGTCTCGAAAAAGAAGCATTTCTTGATATTGACAAACAATAATTATTCTTATTTTTATCTTTGTGTGGAGTATTTCAGTTGATCTGAAAATCGAACTACAGGTTCGATTTTCCGACCAACAGAAATATTCCAGACGATTGAATTGAAACATTAGCGATTGACTATTTATGGACTAGACTGGTTCTGGGCCATAACAGCGCTGTATTCCTTAAAGAATTTAACTGGTTGTAAACTTCTGTCACTAATTAAATATTTAAAGACAGATGGATTCAATGTTTCTTTAAAACTTAGCTTGGCTCCTATACGAACAAGCTCGTTGAGTTCATTCCAATGCGAGATCAAATCGTGTGGTTTGTAAAACATGAACTGCTGAGTAATGTCGTATGGGATTGTTGGTTGCTCGTTGGTAAAGTGTGTCGTTTGGACAGGTGTAAAGAAAACCAGTAGACTGAACGGGGTTCGTTTTCTCGTCACCATTATCCAACTTGCTGCTATGGAAGAAAACTGACTGCAAAAAGACTCACGTTTTCCAAAGAGTTGCCATACTCTGGTCTCAATCCACATCCGTGCATCATGCTTTTCTCAGAGCGGGTCGGGAATTTGGAGATTTTTTTTATATTATAGCGTGTTTAGAAATGGAAAACTGTTAAATCTAACCACGCAAAGTACAAAAGTAATTAAATACATGCAGCGCGAAACTATGTATATTCTAAAAACTCTCAGTTTGTTAACAATTGCCTCAGGGGAGGTAATTAAAATTAATGAGTAGGGATTGCTTTATTTTGGTTGGTATCATTGTAAGTATTGTTGGAATCATGTATTCCCTAATGACATAATATGCACGGATGAACACTTCTGGTGTATGGGGCGTAAATTCCACCCATTAAATGGAACTGGAAATGACACCTTGTTTACCAAACGAAAAGATGTGTCCAAAAGTGTTAGATGCATCGTACGGCACACCTGGTTCTTGACACCAGCTACAAAAACTAATGAGCCTATAAAGAACCCCATCCAACAGGTATCGGTTTTTTTCTGGGCATGTTTTACATGCGTCGGATAACATTTGAACACTGATCAAATGCACCCAAAACCGTTCAAAACAACCACGATGATTTTTGCATAAAACACGTGATAGCGGCAGTATGAGCAGACGATACTATGCCATATGACTCACAAAGGCATACCTGAATTCAGTTTGGTTAAACATTAACCCAAATCAACTGGATTGAGTGAATATGAACCCGGTTGGGTTCATATTCACTCACCTCTGCTGCTTTGGGTTGATTTTTATCTCATCTAATATTAGAGCGCATTATCTGTAATATTTTACCAGTTAGCCTGTGGGATTAATCTAGAAAGTCAACATTTTTTCATCAAATATTGTTTCGTTACACTTTATTGGAGAGCGGACATATACACTCTCCAATAAGATGTCACAAACAAATACATTTAAATTTTATGTGTAACCAAATATGAAGCACGTGTAAAGAATCTGAAGATTTTTTCCGCAACAAACACTTTGCATAAGAGTCCGTGTTGTGACTGCGGCCACAGGGACAATCAACCGGTGACCTAACATAACGGCGAGAACAGCCCTGCCCAATTCACAAACATCGCCTTTCCAGTTGTATTATTTTTCCAAGTCTTGCCTCTAAAACAGAGCTTATGAACATAAGTTCATTGGCTGAACATTTACAAACATCGCCTTTACAGCTGTATTATTTTTCCAAGTCTTGCCTCTAAAACAGAGCTTATGAACATAAGTTCATTGGCTGAACATTCAATCTTGCTTCCACGGACAGAAAATTAAAAAGCAAGATGCGTTCCTGCTCATAACATGTATAGACTGTTTTCTTAATTGATTTTACGGGTATGAAGTTATTCTCTTCTTGCTAGTAGAATTTATATCGGTATTTCTCACCAACTACATTCAAGGAGAGTTGGCCCCTCTGCACTAGGCCTTCGTCTAAGGAAAGCCCCCGCTCCCTCTCATTACACGCATTCATATTTATTATGGTAAAGTCTGTGCACACAGCAATAATGAGATGTTATCAACGACTGGTTACCCTTTTGACTACACAGTCAGAATCGTAAAGCGGTTCATTTTGGGCGTGATTGCTATTCTCAAGGTGGATTTGGAAGAATTATTTCGCGACACATGCGCTGCAAAATATTTCTCCCGTACCTCACTCGAGAACAATTAAACTACCTAAATCAAACAGGTCGATTTTTATATTCATTTCCCTTTTCTGGAAATACTCAGCCCATTTTAATATTGTAAAATTATTTTAACCTATTTGAAAGGTTTTAGACAAAAATAGTCCGAATGTCGGGGGTGGGGGGGGGGGGGGTTGAACCCCATTTTTCTTTACGTTACACAATTGAGGATCATTTTATTCAGAAGAAAAAAGATCTTAGATGTATGAATGAAATTCATTAAATTCTGCGGTTCACCGAGACTCAAATCAAAGTTAACAGACGAGGTTCTTGCATTTCGCATACAAACGATAAATTAACACGAATATCACGTGTTGCTAATTGAAAAATACAACAGAATGTTTTTGGGCTCTAATCGTATGATAAATTCTCTTACTCGCCCAAACCGATTTCATTTACATGCAATGCAGGAACCCAATCAGAAATTTTGAGCGAGGAAGCCCATCAGGGCGTCATTACAAAACGATTGCATG
This sequence comes from Pictodentalium vernedei, assembly GCA_031216915.1. Lineage (NCBI taxonomy): Eukaryota > Metazoa > Mollusca > Scaphopoda > Dentaliida > Dentaliidae > Pictodentalium > Pictodentalium vernedei. The sequence continues at coordinate 375,738,808 of CM062291.1, forward strand.
TGAAAACTTAAAACATTTTTCACCGCTTCAGAAACGCAAATTAAATACTTCTATTGCAAACACAAGACTGCATTTATAAAGGAAAAACAAGTGAAATAGCATCGTTTGACGGGCTAGATTCTATTGTATTGTGGGTAGTAAAGAGGACAGAACATTTCGACCACATCGTGACTCAGTTTCGTCCGGTCTTACTTCTCTGTCCCGTTTTTCCAACGAAACTTGTGTACAGTTCGGCCACAGTGGACTGGTCACTTTCCACGGGTGGGAAATATTTCCATGGATGCAATAATATTAGATTCCAAACACTAATTATAGGAATAATCATCCAAAATTTAATTAATAAATCACCGGATACAACTCGATGCCTGATTAATTAAAATTTTGCTGCTGATGATTTTTATTACCTGTTAAACGCATGCGTGGACATCACTCCCCACGCGTGCATTATGACCAGCCCACGGCGACTACACTGTACGTTGGTTAACTAAATAAAACTGGGTCCATATTTTCAGTTCAGTGTCACCCAGTGTACACTCTAAAATCAGTTAGGTTAAAAGTAACCCAAATCAACTGGGTTGAGTGAATATGAACCCCATTGGGTTCATATTCACTCAACCCAGTTGATTTGAGTTGATTTTAACCTAGCTGATTTTACAGTGTACACGCTGGAGATTTCGCGATACTCCAGGCGTGTGTTGAAGGGTTGCGGTGTACTTCCCTCAGCAACGTCCTTGGTAACGGCAATGCAATTTCAACAACACAATACACCAGTAAAATACACGAGATTCCGTTCTTTCTTTCAGGAAATTTGATTGGTGACAGAGCGAACTGCAATGTAAAATATGCAAAATAAAAATTCAGTTTTTCAGTTGATAGCCGACATAGAATTCGAGAAAATATCCGACAAGCTGCCACTAGATTGTTCCTCTTCCAGTGATCCTCCATGAAAATCAGACAAAGATGGTGTAGAGCTAATGTCAGATAGAGGTGGCGACCTTGACCCCGAGAGATCAGTCAATGATGCAGAGTCATGTTGATTATTCGAATCACTTTGTGAACCGTCCTGACCAAGTTTATCACCGTCTTGGCCTTGCTGTTTCAGCATATTCCGTCTGTACTTTGCCCTTGCATTTTGAAACCATACCTTAAAAAGAGAAATGATATAAATGAGCATGCTATCTGGAAAGACTGAGAATGTCCATTAATCAGGAAAGATAATCCTTCCAGTCAAATGTCCTTAAGTCAATAGAAAGTGATTGATATTGTAGCCCTTAAAACACTGCTAAGGCCTTGACTTTGGCACCCTCGTGCTTTCGGGGGACAATTTTCATCCTTTAACTCTCATTCACAAGTTCACAGGCAACAGTGTGTGGAGTGGGAGAAATGTCCTTGTCAATTTAAGCGTTTCATCTCAGCTGAGTTGTGCTCCTAGCAGAATATTATTTATTTATTTACTGGCGCTTAAGGTCATATATTTATGCACAATGGCTAATCATGACCGTAACAATTTTACGGGTGGAGGAAGCCGGAGTACCCGGAGAGAACCACCGAACAACGACGAGCAGCTGCCAGCTCCCCAACATCGTAACTCCGCACTGCAGCACAAGCAGGGCTAGACTGGTTGAAGACATGCATACCATCGACGTGCAGTACGCCTTAGTACACGGCGTCAGCGTGCCACCATGTGAATAATCGGGGTTACTTTACTTCGGTGATCTGACGAGAACTGATGACGCAACGTCACCGCGCCCCCTGCTCCTAGCAGAAAAAGAAACATTTCTTAATTGGGACCCTGGGAATCACATATTTTCGATTCGAACCTCGAATCAAATACAGGCGTCTTGAAGTCCCGACCGATAAAATATTCCTACTACATCATAAAGGCATGCCTTCGTTGAAGGCATGCCTTGATGATGTAGTTGGAATATTACGCAGTAAGGATTTCTGTTCAAACACTGAAACGGGTGCGAAAATTTTGTACTGAGTACTGCACGGGTTTAGCCGCTAACAACCGTGAGCTCATCGTCGATATTGCTTGCGAACCTAACATTTGCTTTCAGCAGTGGTGGTGACAAGTGAAACTGGAATTAGCATGGGTGGGGGCATGGGTACAGATGCTTTCCATTTTAATATAGCATAAGGTACACTCAGTCCTTATTTAAAAAGCATTTATGTACAATTTCCGATCTGTAGGTTTTGGGAGACGACAAAGATGATTGATACCAAGCGAAATTCCGGTGAAAAGATTCGAAGGAAAACGAATCGGACAGTTGATTTCGAATCGAACCTAATACCAACTTAACATTCGAAATCGAATCGAATCTCGAAGTCTTTATTTTTAACACTACAATGTTATTCCGAATGATTACCAGAAAACAGCTTCCGTAAAGCAAGCTAAGAAATAAATTAAGTTGGAAATCTTTTGATACATGAATACTTCTAAATATCCATACGGGTGTGGAAGTGTATATCTGAACTCCAAATACAATTTTGTTAACTGAAAATTGAATTTCGAGTGGTGGTGTGGTTCCGTTTTGATCGAAAAGCGGTTACTCCCAAAACACTCTTTGCGGACATAGATTTGAATCCAAGTTATTGGTTGGCGATATATTATTACAGTTCATCGTATATTGCTGACAAAGATTGCCCTCAAACACATTTGCTCTTGAAATCCAGCATGAATCCGGATTTTTTTTATTCTTTTAAAAACGCGAATTAGGCTTAAAAAGTTAAAAATCTGTTTCTCGGGGCTCTCCTGCATGGTCCTTTTAGCTGCCGTATGTTCTCTTTTTATAACCAATGCAAACTTGAAATAGTTAAATGGTTTATATGGGGGCGCGGTGGCTCAGTAGGTAGAGGTGCAGGCTGCAAGCCGAGAGGGCCTCGGTTCGAATCCCACCTGCGGCAACCGCGTTGTGTCCTTGGGCAAGACACTTCACCCCCATTGCCCATGTGGGGGCACGATGACGCCGTGTACTAAGGCGTACTGCACGTCGATGGTACGCATGTCTTCAACCAATCTAACCCTGCCTGTGCTGCAGTGCGGAGTTACGATGTTGGGGAGCTGGCAGCTGCTCGTCGTTGCTCGGTGGTTCTCTCCGGGTACTCCGGCTTCCTCCACCCGTAAAACTGTCACGGTCATGGTTAGCCATTGTGCATAAATATGTGACCTTAGGCATCAATAAATAAATATAAATAAATGGTTTATGTCTGATATTTTACCCAAGTTAATAAAAGTGATAAATGTGTCCTTTGAGTGTAGCAAGGCTTTGCAATGCCTCAGCATTGCAAAGCCTTGTTGCACTCAACGGATGAAATACACCACCACCCAATCCTGTAGATTATGAGGCCTAAAACATAAAACAAACCCAGAATATGAACTTCGAATGACAAAGAAATAATTTCAAAAATAAAATAAAATACCGCCCGCCCGCTTGCACTTTTACAAAACTGATCTTCTTTGTGTGGCCTTACTGTTTAGCACTATTTTTTCCAAACATACATTGCAAATGACACAACAGCCCGTTCTGTTCCACAACAGAAGTGTCACAGACAAGCAAAAGTTAAGCAGTGACCTTTAACTCTATTTGAGCATTAATTGATAAGTCTCAAATACCGAAACCCATATTATACTTTTCTATTATCACAATTATGTTTATGTACAAAGTGTTGCATCCGAGTTGAACCCTTGTTTCTAAGGCCATACCCCCACGAGTAGCGATATAGCCGTAGAAAGAAGAGCTTGACTCGTATACAACACTTTGTGCATGAACATAATGGTGATGATAGATTTATCTTACAATACCCAACTGTAATAACTTGAACTAGCCCTTTACCTAACGAATCGACGGACTGGGGCGTCAGATCACCAAAGTTAATCAACGTCGAGCCCGGTTAGTCCTTGGATGGGTGACCGTCTGAGCGATCGACTCGGACTCCCACGTTGTATCCTTGGGCAAGGTACTTAACCCTGGCTGCCCATATGGTTAAACGATGACGCAGTGTTCTAAGGCGTACTGCACGTCGATGGTGTGCATGTCTTCAACCAGTCTAACTCTGCCTGTGCTGCAGTGCGGAGTTACAATGTTGGGCAGCTGCCTGCTGTTCATCGTTGCTCGGTCGTTCTCTCCAGGTACTCCGGCTTCCTCCACCCCTAAAACTGACACCGACACGATATGACCGTGGCCGTTAAAGTGTCGTTAAACCCTAATGAATAAATAAATAAATACAATACCCAACTGTTATAACTTGAATTAGCCCTTTACCTAAAGAATCGACACGTAATTTACAAATTGAGCAGACGAAAATACATTATCTTTCCGAAACAATTAACAAAAGCATATCACGTGACCACTTCATTGAAATGAGCTCGTAAAATATTTTTTACAAAAACAATTAAAATACTAAATTGTGATATCGTGAGCGTTGTGTATAGAGTTAACTAGCATTTAACCCTTTATCCAACGTAGCGGCCAAAACCGGCCAACGCTATTCACAAAAATCACCATTCAATTTTCATTATGTTTTCATTATTGTCTCAAAAACATAGCTTATGACCCGTCATTGGAACGAGCTCGTTCCAAAGAGGGGTCATAAGCTATGTTTTGAGACAAAAATGAAAATATTTAGTTATTCAAGAATTTCTTTGCAAGTGTCGTCTTCCTTTCGTGTTAGGTAAAGGGTTAATATCAGATTGAATTTTCAGACTCATGAAATGCTTTTCGCTTCGGTTAAAACTGTATGCGCCCGTCTTGAACTTTTGCGATCCTCGGATAACCTAATTGGGCGCGTACATATTCAACATTCCGAATAAACTGTGTGCTGTAGCAGTTTAACTGATTGTTGTTCCATTATGAATGCTTCCAGTGATCCAGATACAAAAACATAAAAACAAACTTTTGTGAAGAGTTTTTTTTTTCCCCTTTCGTATATAGAAGCTTTAATGACCTATAAATAGTAACGTATACAAATCGTAAACAAGCACTCGCTAATATTACGCAGTTGCGAGATACAGATTTTGTATCCGGTGCCCATGATAACGCTGTATTCGCGTTGTTACGGACTCGATACATACTTATTGCAGGAGAAAAACCGTTCAGCAAACAGTGTATCCTGGGAAAATACAGATTTGCTGCAGCAGAGGAAAATAATACATTGTGCATCGTGTTAACCATTCGCCTAACCCATCTTTCATTATCCATCTTGCAGTTTACACAAAGCTGCTATTGTCTGTTTTCTCTGTTTTGCTTTCTTCCTCCATTTTCCCACCTAACCCTTAGTTTATGATCTATCACAGGAACATTCCCTTTGGACTCAACGTTATGAAAGGCCACAACCAGCAGTGGCGTATTTAGCTTTTTCCAGTGACTGGGCGAGACCACAATTTATCCGACATAAAGGAACGACCCACAACAGAGGAAAGTATTATATAATGATGTAACCTTTTAAAGTTAGAAAATATTTTTGACATGGTGTCTTAGAGGTTTAGTTTAACCCTTTTCCTAACATGAAAAGCAGACGACACTTGCAAAAAAAATTCTTGAATAATTATTTTTTTTCATTTTTTGTCTCAAAAACATAGGTTATGACCCCTCGTTGGAACGAGCTCGACGAGCTCGTTCCAACGAGGGGTCATAACCTATGTTTTTGAGACAAAAAATGAAAATATTTTGAAAATTAATTGGCGATTTTTGAGAATAGCGCTGGCCGGTTTTGGCCGTTACGTTGGGTAAAGGGTTAAATGATTCTGGTTTTTAGCAATTGTTTTCTGGTCTTCCAACACCGTGAAAAAGCTATTATAGTCGTTCACCTTTCTTTAGTCTTCAGAGTAATTTTACGTTAATAACTACCTTGTACACATGTTCACAGCTGTGGGCGACTGAACAGCGTTTCTACATTATTATTGGTTACCTGTACAGGCAGCCAACAATGATGTTAAAACACTGTCAAGATAAATGCATTCTACCAGTCGAGTTGGCAGGGAAGAATACACTTGGGACAACTTTTTGGGAGCAAGATGGGTTGTTTGTGGCTGCATGGCCACTTAAGGGTTAAAAAGTCCGACACAACTCGATTATTTCCAACACGCTTGGTGGGGTGAGGGTGGACGTCGCATTTGTTGCAGACCTTTGTTTGACAACACCCTTGATAAGATGTTTTGAATAAACCCTTTACCAAACAAATCGGTCACAACTGCCCGCGTAACTTACAACTGGTACTGTTGAAAACAACTGCTTTCTCAAAAGATTTCAACAAAACCATAGCATGTGACCCCCCCCCCCCCCCCCCTCATTGGAACGAGCTCGTTCCAATGTGGGGGGGGGGGGGGGCATAATCTGGTTTTATTGAATCTTTTTTAAAATGTCGAAAAAAATAATAATACAATTGTATTTTTTGAATCGTGTGCGTTGGGTAAAGGGTAAAAAAAATAATGATTTTTCTAGTTAACCCTTTACCCAACGTAACGGCCAAAACCGGCCAGCGCTATTCTCAAAAATCGCCAATTAATTTTCAATTATTTTTTCATTTTTTGTCTCCAAAACATAGGTTATGACCCCTCGTTGGAACGATCTCGTCGAGCTCGTTCCAATGAGGGGTCATAACCTGTGTTTTTGAGACAAAAAACGAAAAAAATTAGTTATTCAAGAATTTATTTGCAAGATTCGTCTGGTTTTCATGTCAGGTAAAGGGTTAAAGAAGATAGTTTGTCATTGTTGACTTATTGAGTGCTGAGAGGCGCGAATCCACCAATGTGAGAGTTACAGATTTTACGTATTTCGGGTTATTCAAATCTACACTCCGACGTCCTTTCGCGTGTCTCAAATTAAATATTACACAAATGTGTACTAAAACCATATGTTACAGCATTATGTCGTAAAGTTGCCATTAAATTGGGAACAATTATTTGTGTTTATTTGATTTTTTTATTTTCTACATCATTACGTGCAAAGTTTCCAGTCATTTTGACACATAAACACAGACCAGGATAGTGATAAATTGTAACACCTGTAAAGACGCGCGAGAACAACTCTCGTCTATTCACGTATCGTCACACAAGAGCGTGAGTTCAGCTAGTGCAGCGTACAACCAGCTGTGGTGTCCAGAACAGGGTGATACGGACAAAACAGGTTTAACAAAGAGAATATTCATACTACTTCCCTCACTTGGTTGTCTTCTCTCTCCGTTTACTGGTTTGCCTTCCATTGTAGAAACGTGTCATATTTTCATAGTTTCTATTCACGAAAATATCTATTGATAGTTTTCATAATAGAATTGTTTACCTTTAGCATCTAATAGTGGTGTCAAAGTTCGGAATCTACAGTAAATGGAACGCCTCAACAAGCGGTTCTCTTAACACATCCGTAGCCTTTGGCGTCACTTATCCAAAACTTTTGGGCGATTTTAAGGCCAGCACTACAAATTTGTCTGTTCAATTGATTGCTTTAAAAAATGATAAAATGATATTCGGTGTCTCTGAAACTTTTGCCGCGCCGATGAATCGAACCTTTCTTCAGTACAAATCCAGTATCGAAGGGGTTCATATTATTTTATACTACTAGTTCGTACACAAACTGAAACGAATTTCCACTTTCCGTGGACGGATTCAATGCGTGTCAGGACATTGGAGTGTTTGGTTTAAGCGAGGACTGTGTGGTGTTCAAACACTGAACTCTTGTAATAATAGGTGTGAATAAAGAGGCCGCCCACATTGACAGCAAATTACGCGCCGTGTTTTCATTTCAATCCCATTTACTTAAGTAAACGATGAAATGCGTCCATCGGTTTCATCGGTTGCTGGATTGTTATATCAACCACTGACGGCGCTACACAGGAGGGAAGGCATGAAGTCATCTGCCATCTTTACACCTTCTTCCACCCCGCATTCAATTCGATCGCTGTATTAACCTTTAACCCGTTACCGACTTAACTGCCACAGGCCTGCAGCCACGGGGGTGGGGTGGGGGGGGCGGTGCCCCCCCCCCCTGGAAACATTTTCGCCACTTTGGTCACAATTTAGTCACTTTGAGGAGGTGGAGGGGGTGGGGGGATAGAATGATTCTGAATGGTCCTTCAAAAGTTAGTGGACAGATATAAAAAATTGGAAATATGAATCTTGTTATTTGAGCAGAAAAAATCAAACTTTCTGGGGTATGTTGAAGTAGGAATTGATCCTTCAGAAGATAGGAAATTGCTCCTTTTAATGCAAAATTTTAAACTTTATCCATGCCGGGCCGAACCATGGTCGGCCGGGCGCACATGTGCCTGGCAAGATGTATCCAAATTAGTGAACTTTACTCACATGGGGGGGGGGGGGGGATGATGGGATTAAGTCCAGGTTGGGGAGGTGGCCTCCCACCCCTACATGCCCCCCCCCCCCCCGCCTGATGCCCGACCCTGGTTGCAGGCCTGAACTGCCATAATCGGCTTGCGCTATTCTCAAAAATCGCCTTTCAAATTTTATTATTTTTTTTTAATTATGACTCGGAAACATAGCTTATGGTCCCTCCTTTGAACGAGCCCCTGGGCTCATTCAAACGAGGGTTCATAAGATATGTTTTGAGCCAAAAATGAATTATTATTATTATTATTTATTGAATTGTTGTTTTTTTTTTGAGGTGGTGAACGTAGGATAAAGAATTGAAATAAATTACTAACCAGCGCTGGTATCCCCCGCCCAACGACGCCCGATTTATAACCTCACCCCACTTGTCCTCCCATAAACACAAATCAGGCGTTGTCATGTCACGAGTATCATGCAACTACTCCATCCTTTGTGGGGACGAGTTTATTTAATTATTTATTTATTGGTGTTTCAGGTCACATATTTCTGCACAATGGCCCATCATGACCACGACAGTTTTACGGGTGGAGGAAGTCGGAGTACACGGAGAGAACCACCGAGAACAGCGAGCAGCTGTCAGATCTCCAACATACTAACTCCACACATGCAGGGTTGGCATTGGTTGAAGACAAGTGCACCATCGACATGCAGTGCGCCTTAGTACACAACTCCACCGTGTCCCCACATGGGAAATGGGGGTGAATTGTCCTGCCCAAGGACACAAGGCGGTTGCCGCATGTTGGATTCGAACCGAGGATCTCTCGGCTTGCAGCCTGCACCTCTATCTACTGAGCCACCGCGACCCCACCCCCTACCCGGGGACGAGTTTTAAAATATGAAAACGACATGACATTCGGTTATTTCAGATGCATGAATATAGGATCAATGAAACACCCATTGGAATTAAATTTTTTCTGACTCATAATAGAAGAGACTAATAAACACAACTGGAAAGCGGAAATCACTCAAATTTAAGTACAAGGTAAAAGCTATATTGTGTTCCAATGGTTTTCTTAATACCTAAAAATCTAAAAATAAAAACACACTTTTTCTTCCCAACCATATAGATCCAGAAGACCCTAAAATATGGCATTTGTGGTTAGCGCGGGTTCTCCTTGGTCGGCTTGTCGATTGAGTCGGTTGAGTTATTTATTCAAAATGAATCAAATTAAAAAAGACAATATATTTTCATCTTTTTCGGACTAAGATTTTGTTATAGAGCTATAGGTGTATGTGTTTTAAATCCAGTGTAAATTCCCATTCACCCTAGAATATCAATGCATAATGAATTAATTTTCTTATTAACATCCTTCATATTAAAAAGGTAAATTTTCTAAATTATTTGCATAATCACCAGCAATTCTGCATGTACGAATTCTGCGGTATACGTCTCAGAAAAACAAAATGGAAATGGACCTCAGCTGTCGAATAAAAAGCAGGAGAATATCGGCATTTACCCATGTATATTTTGAAAAAAAATAATTTAACCAAAATGACCGAAAACTTCACACATGAATGAATGAATGCATCTCCACTGGTGTCTTAAGTGTGTGTCTCTGATAACAAGACAGTAAAAATATAATTTGCATTCATTCTTTATTTTTATACAGAAACATCATTGTTTTTTCATGCATACTGTTATCATATTTTATTTTTAGAAATTATTTTTGAATTAATAATATGCATGTTATTGAGGTTTTTTACAACAGAATGCAAATATTCCACAGCAATGACAACATTATTTACATCATAACCTCCGGCCAATCAAATCACTGGATTTCATACTGTAATAATGTAATGTATTTTTTAAATCTTCCTCATTCAAGTCCCTTTTCCTTGTTAATTTTATTTATTTATTTATTTATTTATTTATTTATTTATTTATTTATTTATTTATTTATTTATTCAACTTGTTACTTTGTAAACAAAACGTGGCTGCAATAGGTACTGCATAACGTTTACGTAAAGTTAAATGTGTGTAAACAAAAGTCATTTTTCTATTAATCCCGAGATGGGAGGTTTAGTTTTTAAAAAATTAGAATATGGTACTAGGTGCCCAAATCAAGCCAATAAAATTCAGAAACAAAAATCTTTACTTTTTCACTAATTCATAACAACAAGCCTAGCACCTCATAGTACAATTATACTTAGCACACTATTGACAGAAATTTCAAAAATCATTTACTCGTGGACGAGATCATACAACAGAATTCATGACAAAAATGTACGTAATACAAAATACCTTTTAATTCTCATTAACTTAGGGGTTGACAATTTAAAATTCACTTTTGAAATATTACAAATCCCCCCCCCCCCCTACAAAGGTGCACTTTATCCTACACTTTTGATTATTTAGGTGACATATAGGTCCGCTGGGCCGAGTGCTATTTTATACTGTTTGTAAACATTTTCGTGTTGTAAAGCACATGTCACAATAAAATGATATTACTACTACTACTAATACAAAATATGAACAGCTATAAATTGTGCTCGTCATGTCCACTTTAAAAAACCGGTCTTGAGCGAAGTATATTTCATCATTTCGCAACTTCCGCTGGGGGATTTTCCTCGCGATAGGTACGTTTTGAAGCTAATCGTATCATTAAAGCCATGTGAAGCTACGAAATTCGATTCGCCTTGAAAGCGTCTCGATGCTTCGATTCGAGTTGGGTTGATATGGAAATTGATTAATCCTCGAGATGTTCTATAAATCCTGCGAAGTGTCTTATTTTGACTTCTTCGTCTATCATCAGGTCGCCTGTACAGGAGACCTGATGATAGAAGGAGAGTTCAAAGAGGTTCCGTTTCCTAAACTATACTTTGATTCCGTTTCAAGAATATTGCGCTTTTTTGATTGACTTGTCCAAACATACGAGGCGCCGTTGCATACAGCAATACTTGAGTGGAAAGTGGCAATATTTACGGTTATAAGAAGGGGAAATATTTACAACCTTGGGCCAATACAATAAAACTAATACAGTTGTATTTTTCAGAATTGTATTTTCTATTTATGGAAATAACTAATTGAAATGAACCATTAGACTTTTCAAAGATGTGGCAATTTGCCAGTTGGCAAACTGACACATCTTTTAAAATGCTAATGATTAATTTTCGTCATTTATATTCAATTGTAGAAAATACAATTCGGGAAAATACAATTGTAAACGTTTAATAGTATTGGTCCCTGGTGAGCATTGAGATTCGATTCGAATCGAAATTCTCTGCATGGTTCGATTCGAACCGAAATTTAGATTCTGTATGATCCTGGTACATGGGATAAAAATCCCGAGAGAATTTTATGAATCCCCTGGGGATTGTCAATCCGAGGAAGATTCATACACGATTTGTAACTACCTAAGCCGTTATATTTCGAATAAACGACTTTGTTTCATTCACTTTTCACTATTGTCACTTTTCAACCCACCAACGCGTGTTTATGCACAGCTTTATCAAAATTAAAATTTCAAATAAAATTTCCGTTATTTGTTGATTTATGTACGGACATAATTCGACGCCTGAGTGCTAGAATGTCCTAAGTCCCCTATGCCATATGGGATATAGGACATTCTATCACTCACGCGTCGATATGTCTCTTGTTTGGCTTTTAACACTGAAAACAGTGACAAAATTCAAGTAACAATGATCAAGAATCTTCGTAAAGTTTCTACAAAATTTAAAAAAAATAATTAAATTAATAAAATAAAATAGATACAAACTCGTGTGTGATAACGTTTCAAATTATATAACTCCATCATAAAAAAACATTGATCTGAAGACGTGATGGAAAGTTATTCAAAACGATATCGTGCAGTATATGTGTACACGAATTTTAAACACTGTGTGAACGCAAAATCGTGGTATTTTATATTTTCTTGTGTAAGTTAGCAACTGCATTTCGTCCAACTTATGTTTCCTTTAGAGGTGGACGGTAGTGGAATTTTGCGTTCGGTATCGGTTTCGGTATTTTTAAGGGTTATACCTCGGTATTGGTTCGGTATTCCGAATCTGACTTGACTGAGATTTGCTGATGGTACCAATGAGGAATTCACATCAGGAAAAACAGAATAAGCTATTGTAGTATCATTATACCAACACGCTATATATGACACTACCAGTGAGAAGAGGACAGAATTATGGAATGAGTTAGAAAGAGATATCAGAAATACAGAGAATAGGAAAGAATTCAAGAAAAAGTTAACAACAATATTTTTCTCCTCTTACTCCGAAAACATTTCCTGTTCGAACCCTTATTGTCCGGATTGTATAAACTAAAATGTATCCCTTTTCCAACGTGGATAGCCGAGACATTTGTCATAAGAAAATTCTTGAATAACTAACTAATCTTATTTTTTCGTTTTGGAGACAAAGCTCGAGTGCCTTCATTGGGGCGAGCTCAAGGAGATCGCCCCAAGGGAGGATCGTGGGCTGTGGTTTTGAAACAAGGTGTGAAAACAAAATAAAATTTGAATAACGACTTCTATGAATGGCTGTAGGTGGTTTCGGCGGTTATGTTAGTAAAGGGTTGACTATAAATTCACGTGTTGTCTTTGACAGTAATCGTTGTCTGGTATTCTCGTCCATGTCGCCTCACATTCTGCTCCCACCAACCATTTCGTAGATTTACTCACACTATTACTACCTCCAAGCTAATGGGAGGAACGGTGTCAGCAGAATCAAGGGAGCGACATTTCGCAGTTGATCATCAGCGACACTACGCACGCATGCTGGGATGAGACCAAATCAAGACATAATAACTGGAATCCACAATGTTGCTGTGTAATACCAATTTCTTTCTCTTTCTTTTGCTGATCTTTCTTTCTCTTTTTCTTTTATATCTCTCAGGGAAAGGCAGGAAGACAGCCAATCTGGGTATGCCTTCCCCTGCCAGTATACAATGCTTTAATTATTGGGATTTTGTATTTATATGTACTATAAGAAATATATTTTTGTGTTGAAATTTCAATATGTTAACTCCATGTACTATATGTATACATTGTTATATTTTAGTATACTGGCAAATAAAATATCAATATCAATATCAATACCAGTGAGCTCAACAATGCCATTCTTTACAACAAATCATACCTACAGTAATTTTGTCACTTGTTCTAAACGCACCTTAATGTTTAAAGACCTACTTCAGGCTATTGAGATCTCAGAGCGTGAGCTCTGACCATGCCACTTTAGGAGGTCCTGCCGACAATAGACAAAACACATGGGCAGTGATTTCTAGTCAGGTCAAGGCAACCAAGACTTGACTAGAAATCACTGCTAAGCAATTCGGTATGTACGGTTTGTAGTCTAGTGGGAATTCAGGACAGTTGCCCTGTCCATTGTTGAGGGTTAATAAAACTGAAAAGAAAATCAGTCATTTCTTTCACGAAAAGGAATCTTTCAACTGTTATCAAGCCTTAACAGGAACTAATAAATGGCGAATGTAGGAAAATGCAGGCGGTATCGGTATTCAATGGTTGGTTCGGTTAGGTTTTTCGGTATCCCTATGGTATCTATATCGATTCGGTTTTTCGGTATATTGCCCCTCTCCAGTTTCCTTTCTTTCCTTTTTTAAGTTGTCGTGGAAAGCACAGTGTGACACCGTGACAGGCCATTCTATGGTGAGGGCCAGTAGTTGTGGAGGTGAGGGTGAGTGGTTGTGGAGGTGAGGGTGGTGGTGGTGGTGGGGGAAGGGTGGTCGAGTACATACAGATATATCGAACCTATAGCGTAAATTGACAGTCTGGTTATTTTTAGCGTGAGTGCATAGATTGTTGTGTCAGTAAAGCAGTTTAACATCTATACTTCGCCGCGGAAATCTAAACTTCCTCATCCCCTCATCACCATGCCCCAAGGGCGAGCAACCCTAAAAGTGGAATGCATACTACAGTATAGACGCCGTGGACTGGTCGTCATGCACGCGTGGTCAGTGATGTCCACGCATGCGTTTACCAGGTAATAAAAAACATCATCATAATTTTTTTAATTAATGAAGCACCGGGTTGTACCCGGTGCTTCATTAATTAAATTTTTTATGATTACCCCTATAATTAGTGTTTGAAATCTAATATTACTGTGTCAGTGTAAATACTGTCCATCCGTGGAAAGTGACCAGTTCCCGGCGGTCGTACTGTACATAAAACAATGGTTTTCTCTCAAGCGTTTAGAAAAATGAACGTACTCAAGCTACAGTTATCGAATGACCGAAATTGTACTCTATAATAGTCATATTTTCACTCAGGCAAATTCACCTAGCCCTTCTCCAATATTTTAGGCAAGTTACGACCCTGGTAGAAGACGCGCATTTAAGAACTGTAGCATAATTTCACGGCGAGATGGTTAAAGGCCGGAGGTAAGGCAGAGAAGATTTAATCGATACTTTCGATGACGCGTCATATTGTTTGCAAGAGAAAAAAATTCAAGTAAATTGTCAAACAGTGAAATTTATTGATGGAAATTTCATTAAGTGCATTGAACTAAGAGAGGTGAATATCTAAAGGGCTTCTTCTAGTAAGCTGTTCAGAAAATATGAGAATGGGATGGAGAAAAAAATGGTTTCAATGACCGCGTTGTATTTGCGAAAGCAGATTTTCTCTCAAATTCAAGATGAGTTTTGTTGGAATTGCATCACAAATCCACAGTCACAATTGTCGTGTCAACTGATATAGGAGGTCCTCTGTTTAATCGTGACAATAGGCGGCCGATGTTTTCACGTAGATGTATCTTTTAAAAAATTGAATTCTTCCGTTGAACAAAGGCGTGAAATGCTTTCTTTCAATGGCCGCAAGACTTTTTGTAAATACACTTGACAGATTCGGCTGTCAATTGAAAGGTTAACAATGAGATTGGTGCATGTTTGACGAAAGAGCTTCAGTGTTACTTTCTCATTAAAGATGCATCTGTCTGTCTTTAAATTATTTTTGCAATAATGTGGTTTCCGAAAATTAAACAACTGGACCTTAATTAGGCGACAACGCACTCCTAAATCACTGTTGCGACAAGTGAACTCCCAAAGTCCAGTGGTAGGAATGCAAAAAAGGACAGAGATTTTCGATCAGATCGCGACAGGTCGCGATCTGGTCGGAATTGTCTGTCCGTTTTCTTCTCAACTACAGTGTATAATCCCTCCAGTAGAAAAAGAAATTCGAGGACATTGCATGTTATATGCTATTTTTGTTTCTTTCTCCAATTTTGAATTCGCAATATTTTATTCATGAAATGTCGCCCCATTGATGTAAGTGTGTCGCGCTCGATTCGCGATATAATCGAGAAAGAGACCACTTAGTTTAATCTTATTTTCTCTACAGGACTGACAGTTGCTCGCCGCGGCCCGTTGGTTCTCTCCGGCTTCCCTCCACCCGTAAAACTATCCAACACGGTGAGGCCCTGGTTGCCGAAGTGTCGTTAAACCCTAATAAACAAACAAACTTTACATGATTGTAGACATTCTATTACAACTAATATCAACCACTTTCACGTTCCCGTGGCGCCTCCGTGACGGGGATTTCTTGAGTTCGCTTTTCTTGAATACTGCGTAGAGATCCCAATCCACACGCAGGTGCAGCCCAGTCGAGAAATAAGCAGACTGTCTTCTTCAAAATGAGGTCCCTAGAGGGCGAATTTAGTGATGCTACCCTGCACAGCGGGTTAGCATCACTAAATGTACCCTTTGTGAACCCCAATCTGAATCAACGTCTCAGGCCTAAACAGGAAGAGATACTCGTAGGATGAATTGGGGAATTCTTGTATGAGATACCATGAAGGAAGCTGTGACAGCATGAACCTCAGAATTGAGGCTGCTGAGGGGTTTCGAACCTCTCGAAATCGTGTCCGACTGACGACAGATTCCTGAAAAACAGGCTAAACCTCAAGCTCCGGACAGGGCGTGCATACAGAGAGAAGGGCGCTACCCGCTCTACTAAACGTTTAATCAGACCATTTGCATTTGCAGACTTGTCAGACATAATTTTAGCAAGCAGTCTTGGTTGAAAGACATAAATTTGAAACGGGCGGAGACAGTTGCTAACTGCCTGTTAGAATCGATGGGATTGCCTTTGTCAGGCATCGATTTTGCAAAAGATATTCCTCAATGTTAGAAGAGTAGACGCCCTTTCTCGATACGGGTGTCAAGCCCTTCACATTTCCAGCAGAAATTCTGTGGTCTCGTCACCACCATCCTACAGGCCGTGTTTAACTTGTTTTCTCTCTCTTGTATCCGTAAGGATTAGGTGCTAGGCAAATAGTTATGAATTTCGGCAGGGGTGTTAGGCTTTTTTCAAGTTTTTATTTTTGCCTAATTACATTTCCCAGTGCCTTTAACATTTTGCAGTCAAATTTTACAGACAAAGGAAGTTTGAGTAAACGTAAATACATCAGGAGTGTAACGAGTGTCTGTGTGAAATTTTTCACGTCATTGGATATATGAAGGACCGAAACATGTTTTAGTAGTTCCCTGACCAGTTACCTATATATTCACGTCGTTGATTAACCCTTTGAACCCTGGTGGTATCTTCAATATTAGTTCAATGGTAGCAACTGGAAGGGTCCATATTCATTATTTAGGGGTAGACCAATCAATATTTTCAACGTGCAGCCTTGGGGCTGCACGTTGAAAATATTGATTGGTCAACTACAGACGTGCACTTAGCATCCATCCTATTTAATGAAATTATTACGTATGGTGTTCCTGGACGAAAAAGCGACCGCTCGTGTTCAAATGGTTAATTTGGCAGTAAATTGCTTCCTATTGCCGGCCCCTTCATTAGTTCTCCTAACTGGGTATCTCATATCTACCACCACGGGGCACGGTGGCGCTGTGTACTAAGACTTACTGCACGTGGATGGTGCAGCTGTCTTCAACCAATGGTAACCGTGCTTATGTGGAGTTAGTACGTTGGGCAGTCTGACACTTGCTCGCCGTTGCTCGGTGGTTCTCTCCGGGTACTCCAGCTTCCTCCACCCGTAAAACTGTCCAACACGAGGTGACCCTGACTGTCGAAAGTGTCGTTAAACTCAAATAAATAAATAAATATATAAATAAATAAATAAATAAATAAATAAATAAATAAATAAATAAATAAATAAATAAATAAATAAATAAATGTACCCCCACCGTATTAGCTTAGACTCGGAATCTACTATACAGATGTCTACCGCGTTAACGACTATGCTATGTGAACCCATGTTAGTTTCGTGTTTAAGGGAGACGGGTGGCTCAGTAGTTAGAGAAGTGAACTTCAAACCGAAAAGTCCACAGTTCGATCCTTACCAGCGGTAACTGCGTTGTGTCCTTGGGCAGACACTTAATCCCAATTGCCCACGCGGAGACAGTGGCGCTGCATGTGCAAAGATTGCATATTGGGGAGTCTGACAGCTTCTCGCCGCTGCCTGGTGGTACTCTCCTGATACTCTGCCCCGCCCGTAAAGCTATCCGACACGAGGTGACCCTGGCTGTCGAAAGTGTCGTTAAACCAATAACCCTTTACCCTACCCACACGATATTAAAATTTATTATTTCAATTATTGTTTTTTCGAATGTTTCAAAACATTTCAGCAAAACCATATCATGTGACCCCCTCATTGGAACGGGCTCGCCGAGCTCGTTCCAATGAGGAGTCACATGATATGGTTTTGTTGGACAATTTTGAAAAAAAAGTTTTTTCAATTGCTCAGTTTGTTAGTTACACGGGCGGGTGCGGCCGATTCGTTAGGTGAAGGACTAAATATAAATAAATAAATAAATAAATAAATAAATAAATAAATAAATAAATAAATAAATAAATAAATAAATAAATAAATATTCGTGTTTAATGCCTCTTTCAGAACATGTAGCTATATTATAAACTCGATGTACACACATACCTTAGCATTAGAATTACTGATTCATAATACTCCCACAGAAAGTAGGGTAACCTGAAAGTATACCTTAGCTTTTTCCCTGGCCAGATTTTTTCTTTTAATCCTGTTTCAGTTTTCAAGAATTATTACTGATTACTAACAGTTGTGTCCGTGTGAATACGAAGCTTACTGTAAGCAATCTACGATACTGTAGTTTATTTCTAGAGTTTGCTTCATTAATCATTTGATACGGTGTGTTGTAAATGCGCAGATCCCTTTACAACAGTGCCTCACATTCAACATTTCATCTCGAAGACAAGATTTACATTACGACTGATTTGTTTTGCGTTGCGTCATGCGTTGCGTCAGAAATAACGCGTCCTGTAGTTTGTTCATGTGGATAACACATTACGTGCTAGAAATGAATGCGCTAGTTTGATCGTAGAAAATAAAGTACACATCAAATGAATTTCTTTCAAAGGATGAGGAGAAAAGGATCTCGCCGCATTGCCCTTGACATCCTCCTCCATCTCTTCCTCTTCTTCCTTCTTCATCAACATTATAGCCACCATCGCCATGGTCTACCTCAAATAAGAACTTATGCAATAAAATTAAATCTTTTTATTATAT
Organism: Pictodentalium vernedei; assembly: GCA_031216915.1. Taxonomy (NCBI): domain Eukaryota; kingdom Metazoa; phylum Mollusca; class Scaphopoda; order Dentaliida; family Dentaliidae; genus Pictodentalium; species Pictodentalium vernedei. Next base: position 375,757,610 of record CM062291.1, read on the forward strand.
CTCACAGGAACTTTACGCATGAATTCGCATGTAATGTTTTGATAAAATCGTAATGAGCAACGTACAGAACGGCCGCCGTGGACTGGTCACATTCCACGGGTGGGCAATATTTCCACGTACGCAATAATATTAGATTCCAAACACTAATTACAGGAATAATCACCAAAAATTTAATTAATGAAGCACCGGGTACAACCCGGCGCTTCATTAATTAAAATTTTGCTACTGATAATTTTTATTACGTGGTAAGCGCATGCGTGGGCATCGCTGCCCACGCATGGACTATGACCAATCCACGACAACTGTACTGTACGAGATAATATTTTGGACGTAGTGTAAATCTGACCTAAGAGAAAAACTCTAAGGTATGCTCGTCATTGCAAAATACACTCCTGAGTGTTTGTTGACAACTTTATGGTGGGAACACCCACACCTTCACGACTGGAACAATTAACAATTGAATACCAAAGTAACCCGCCATGCTACTTACCAAAAGTCTAAATATGCAAGTGTATTAAAGATCGATCCCCATCTATATTTTAGAAGAAACATTAAACGAACAACAAGCACAAAAACATTAGACAAACAAAAAGAACCCGAAAATCGTTTGTATATTTTGTGAAGGCCTTTGTCGCGAGCGTTACAGCAATTGAAGCACATTATCGGTATTGTGCACGTCAATCTTCAAAGCTAAATGCCAAGCCAAGTCTTGTTATGTTCTGTATTGAGTTAAAAGGGCGCGCAATGGCTCATTGATTAGAAGATTGGTATTGGGATCGAAAGGTCTACGTTTCGATCCTGACCCACGTCATCTGCGTCGTGTCCTTGGGTAAGACACTTTAATATGATTGCCTGTGCGGGAGCATGGTCCTGTGCACTAAGCTGGAGGGCACGTCAGCGGTACACGTGTCTTCAACCGATACAAACCCTGCTCCTGCCGTTGGTCGGTAGTTCTCACGAGGTTCTCCTAGAGGTGTCTGTTGTTTCCGTTTATTAAAAGTAACAAAAGGAAACTTCCCTTTATTTTTCACTGATGTCATGGGTGTTTTCTTATCAATTACATGCTTCTTAATTGAACTTTCCTTGCCCGTCTATTGTTTTCAAGGGAGATAACTTTATCGAATATCGAAAGTCGATTAGCATGACGCGATAAGTCAGGGATGTGATATCACTCTGACTGTTGAAAGTTTCGCTAAATTTATTTATTGGAGTTTTATTGGAGTTTAACGACACTTTCGACAGCCAGGGTCGCATCGTGTCGGATAATTTTACGGGCGGAGAGAACCACTAGGAAGCGGTAAGTAATGTCAGACTCCTCAACGTACCAACTCCGTACAAGCACGGTTAGCATTGGTTAAAGACAGTACACCTTAGTACACAACGCCGTCGTGCCTCCACGTGGGCAGTCGGGATTAAGTTCTTTGATCAATGACACAACGCAGTTGCCCATTGTGGGGACCTAATCGTGGACCTTTCGTTTGACGTCCAGTGCCGTAACTACTGAGCAACGGCGCCACGTCGCTAAATGCAATTAAACAAGGAAATAGATAATGCCGGCAGATTATAGATATGGACAAATCTACTTTACTGATCGTCTGAGTTTATTAACCTTTTAAGCCGAGCGGCCGCTTTTCCGGCCAGGAACATGATACGTCATCACCTCATTAAATAGGATGGCTGTTCAGTAAATGTGTGGGGTAGACCGATCAATATTTTCAACGTGCAGCCCCGAGGCTGCACGTTGAAAATATTGATTGGTCTGCCCCAAATATTGAATATGGACTCTTCCAATTGCTGTCATTGAACTGGCATGGAATATACCACGAGAGTTCAAAGGGTTAAACTATGTTCTGTGATGATTCGCGTTATTTAAAACTTATCATTGGAGAGAAAAACTAAGTATTTAATAAAAATGCTGATACCGTTTAAAGGGAATGCGGTGGCTCAGTGGTTACGGCATTGGACATCAAACCGATATGTCCATGGTTCGATCCCCACCAGGGGCAACTGAGTTGTGTCCTTGGGCAAGGTGCGTAATCCCGATTTCCACGTGGGGGCACCTTGACGCTGTGTACTAAGGCGTTGTGCATGTCGATGGTGCACTTGTCTTCAACCAATGCTGACCCTGCTTGTGTGGAGTTAGGGGAGTCTGTCAGTTGCTCGCCGTGGCTCGTTGGTTCTCTTCGGGAACTCCGACTTCCTCCATCCGTAAAACAGTCCGACAAGAGGTACCCTGACTGTCGAAAGTGTCATTAAACCCCAATAAATAAATAACTAATAGATAGAGTTTAAGAGGATACAAATAGGTTTCAAGAACTTATTTTTTAAAGGCGTGGCATCTCTTGTCACCCTGCCACATACACTCTAAAATCCATTGCGTTGAAAATCAACACAAATCAACTGAGTTGATGCTTCTGCAATGAGAAAACTGGGAAGATAAAGATGGTGTGGTTTGATTGGAATGGTGCTCAATATGAATCGAAAACCTTTTGGTATGATTTCCGAATACCTGTAGAAAAAATCCTTTCTCCAAGAAAGCCAATCTTAAAGGAGCATGCCTATCGAACCATTCTCCTCTCCAAATGTTCCTTAGCCACTCCAAGGATAATTTGGAACCTCTCTTCCGTCAAAAACGTGATTGCTGTTTAGAAACAATAAATACCTTACGCACAATGAACGGCGACTGATAAAAGTAACGAATGTGGTATCGCGTCACTGGAATATGTGTTCTTCCTATCATTCGTAGTTTTCCCTTATCCGTAGTTACGATTACGGCTTCCATTAACACTCACAGATGTATCAAATAGCAAACTGTTTGAGGGCGTTTCTGAGCCCCTTAATTTCAAAGATTGTGCCCTTACAGTGTAGTATTCTTAAACTCCTAGCGGTGCGAAGTTTGAACGATAGGATTTTCGCACTAACGGACTCGTAGTCATGAATTCTGAGAAAGGATTTAATAGAGACCTTTCTCAAAACGAACGACGACTGATAAAAATTACGAAAAGCCAATAGTAGTCGTAAATTTGTCGGCGCGCCAAAAGAGCTTTCCATAGAATTGACGATTAAGAGTTCATTTGTGCGAAAATCCTACTGTTCAAACTTTGTAACACTAGGAGTTTAAGGACACTACACAGTAAGGACACAATCTTTGAGTGGTCTTACAAAATTAAGGGACTCAGAAAGGATCTCAAACGTTTTGTCATATGATACATCTGCGGGTGTTGATGAGAAGCTGTAATCGTAACTACGGACAAGAGAAAACTACAACTGATAGGAAGAACACATATTCCACTGACGTAATACCCCATTCGTAATTTTCATCAGTCGGTGTTCGTTTTGCGAAAGGTCTATTGAACGTCCCACGAACTTAGGACCACTATTAGCCAATCACAATTCTTATCAGTCGCCGTTTATCATGCGAAAGATGTCCAATAGACCGAGGACACCAATCCCTTCACGACTGTCATCAACAAATATCGACTCACCTGTAGCACTCGTTTTGATAGACCGGTTTTCTGCGCTAGCTGCTTCAGATCCTTGGCGTCTGGATTATGATTCAGTGAAAAGTATTGCTTCATTGTTCGTAGTTGATGATGTTTGAAGGATGTGCGGACACGTTTTTGCCGAGACAAACTACCGTGTCCACCAAAGCCATCATCTGGGCCAAGAATATCACCCATACCTGTAAAAGACAATCAGCATTTCTCTTTAAAAAACTCAAAGTTCGAACCTGAGGGGAAAGTATTTTTCACAAACGGGGCCTAATACTAGATACCTTTCACATAATGAATGATGACTGATAATAATTACGAATGGTTAACCCTTTACCCAACGTAACGGCGAAAACCGGCCAGCGCTATTCTCAAAAATCGCCAATTAATTTTCAAAATATTTTCATTTTTTGTCTCAAAAACATAGGTTATGACCCCTCGTTGGAACGAGCTCGTCGAGCTCGTTCCAACGAGGGGTCATAACCTATGTTTTTGAGACAAAAAATGAAAAAATTTAGTTATTCAAGAATTTTTTTTGCAAGTGTCGTCTGCTTTTCATGTTAGGTAAAGGGTTAATAGTAGTCGTAAATTGGTCGAGCGGTCAAAGAACCTTTTTGCAAAATTGACGACTACGAGTCTGTTTGTATTTCACAATTTTCTCATGTTGCGCGGCGACGAATGATTTAATAGCCAGTGAAAGATGGACATTTAGGCCACGTGACGATTACTGTTTGGGGACATAGTCTTAGAGTGAACCCCCACATTACGTGGCAGAGAAACGCTCTCCAACTTTTTACACTATGATATACCTGCGTGTTTTACGTCTGATAGGAAGAACAAATTTCAGGGACATAGTACCCCATTCACAATTCTCGTCAGTCGTCGTTCACTGTGCGAAAAGTGTCTACTATTAAAACATTTACAATTGTATTTTCCAGAACTGTATTTTCTACTCGTGAACATAAATGACCGCAATGATTTATTAGCGTTTTAAAAGACGTGACAGTTTTCCTATCAGTAAATTGCCACGTCTTCTAAACCACTAATGATTCATTTCTGACATGTGTAGTCATAGCACAGACAGGAGATACATAAAGATTATTACCATTATGTGGATGTTCAAAATATGTATCCGAGCTGAGCTCCGGGTTCTAAGGGCAGATCACGACGTGTCGAAGACGAGTCGTGATCTACCCTTAGAACTCAGAGCGAGACTCGGATACATATTTTGTACATCCACATAATGGTAATAATCATTTTATCTTACGATATATTGGGGATAAGTCAAGAATGTAGACGAACATATAACGAACTATTTATTCGTACGGATGAACAAAAAGAAAAAAAATGGAACTCACGCGAAAGGAACGTGCTTGTATCAGACCCCCTGATACAAACATCTGTATCAGGGGGTCGGATACACGACAGTTGCGGACTTAATACAGAAAAAATACATGTTGATTGTAAGATAAAATTTTATAAAATGCAATTGTATTAAAATGTTTTATAGTATTGTTTCCTGATCGCTTACCGATCGTGACCCACTTTCAAAATTGCGTCGGCATTTCTCGTATAAAATTCCACAAAATCAACACCGCTCTGTTCCACATCGCTCCAACAAAAAACAAGTGAGAATGGCACCTCCGAGTCAAAGTTTTTGTATTGGGATTCTACGCTACAGTTGGGGGGTAAGCGAATATGGAATTTTGACTGGATCGCGACACCATCGACATTCTCTGGCTATGGACACAATCGACATTCTCTGACCGCTTTTGTGATCACAACACTGTATGCTTTACGCTGGCGATCGCGACTATTGTCAAACATTTTTTTAAAGTACAACCACCGTGGTACGGTTACTTTTCACGAGTGGGCAATATTTCCACGGACACAACAATATTAGATTCCAAAATACTATTTATAGGAATAATCATCAAAAATTTAATAAATGAAGCACCGGGTGCAACCCGGTGCTTCATTAATTAAAATTTTGCTGATGATGATTTTTATTACCTGGTAAACGCAAGCGTGGGCATCACTGTCCAAGCGTGGATTACGACCAGTCTACGGGAGCTGTACTGAATAATAATCTGTACGTTGTAACATGCTCAAATTAACTCTATCATCTGATCAAATTGTTGGAAAGAGTATCATGTACTCTTTCCAACAATTAATCACTTGATAGAGTTACGAGTAAGTCATAAATTTTATTTATTTATTATTGTTTACGGTCACATACTTATGCACAATGGCGAATCATGACCGTGACAGTTTTACGGGTGGGGAAAGCCGGAGTACCCGGAGAGAACCACCGAGCAGCGACGAGAAGCTACCAGCTCCCCAACATCGTAACTCCGCACTGCAACAAAGGCAGCGTTAGATTGGTTGAAGACATGCGAACCATCGACGTGCAGTACGCCTTAGTATACGGCGTCATCGTGCCCCCATGTGGACAATCGAAGTTAAGTGCCTTGCCCAAGGACACAACGCGGGAGTCTGAATCGATCGCTCAGACGGTCACCCATCCGAGGATTAACCGGGCTCGACGTTGCTTAACTTCGGTTATATGACGAGAACCGGTTACCGCAACGCCACCGCGCCCCCATACTTCCAGACATAAAGGCACACATGTTGGTCCTCCATATATGGTAAAAATGGGCGTGGCGTGGAAGGGTTAAGAGGCTGTGAGAATATACAGGGAGAATACTAAATGATAAAGATGGTGTGTCCATGCATGAAAGCGATCAATATATGTGTACACAAAAACCCGTAGAACTGAAATAACCCCTGTGAAATCAATGATGGAATTATTCTGATAACCACCGAGATTATAAATATATATACACAGTCATTAAACTTATATCGACCTGACACCTTACTATTCAAACATTGGGTAACCAGCATAAAGAAGACGTTAAAAAGTCGCCAAGTATAGAAAGTTGTTAATAATTAGGAGGTTTGTAGAATTGGAAACTGTCGTCATACACTGTCGCCTCCGTCAATGGGTGTGTTGTTCAAGCAGTTGAAGCCGAAACGTGTTATTATTCTCCGACTCTCTGTAGATAATGAGAGATTGTATACTTATGAAACAAAATATAGATATCTGTCTGTCACAATTGGAGAAATATTTTAGTTCTTCCTCGTTTCGCTGTATTTCTAAACGAAATCAGTTAATGGAAGTTTTTGATTATTTATTTATTTATTTATTTATTTATTTATTTATTACTGTCACAATTGGAGAAATATATATCTGCCTCGGTTCGCTGTATTTATAAACGAAAACACTTAATGGAAGTTTTTGATTATTGTATTAGAATTTATTTATTTATTTATTTATTTATTTATTTATTTATTTATTTATTTATTTATTTATTTATTTCTGTCACAATTGGAGAAATATTTTAATTCTGCCTCTATTCGCTGAATTTATAAACGAAATCAGATCATAGAAGTTTTTAGAAGAAAATATTCAAATTATGACATGTCACTACAAACAGTGAAGTGATATTTCCATTGTAATAATGAACTTATTATTTTGTTTTATAGCATTAACTTTAGAAGAAGAAAAGGGAGCAATAGAAACTTTTTAGCTTATGAACCACTGGGTGCAAACCGATGGGTATTTAGTGAAAAGATTGAAATGTTTCTTATACATTTGCCTTCGCCATTACAAATATTCATCGCATAAAAATATACTTCCGCAGTTTCGTATCATTTCACTCCAACAGTGAAATGAAACAGGATACATTGAACTCAGTGGGTAATTTTAGTACATTTTGTGTGATATCCTGAGTACAATAAAAGTTTGCTTTTGTTTGACTCAAATTTCAAAATGGATGATGCTCTCGAAATTTCAAAATAAATATCTTTGATGAACACTGTAAAACATACCGTTAAAAACAGTTAACCCTACACCTACCGTGAAAAGCAGACGACACATGCAAAAAAAAATCTTGAATAATTATTTTTTTAAATTTGTTTGTCTCAAAAACATAGGTTATGACCCCTCATTGGAACGAGCTCGACGAGCTCGTTCCAAAAAGGGATCATAACCTATGTTTTTGAGACAAAAAATGAACATATAATGAAATTAATTGGCGATTTTTGAGAATAGCGCTGGCCGATTTTGGTCGTTACGTTTGGTAAATGGTTAAAAATACCAGCTGCAGGTACGTCTATCGTAATATTTCTCCTGAAAACACAGTTAAACTACTTTCAGAAATGACTGCATGTTTTGTTCCCTCTTGATGCAAAATCGAGGAAATTTGATATATTTTCAGTACACCAGACGGACGAGTAGCTGTCATATAAGAGTAGACCAATTAATACCTTCAACCAACAACTAGACAGCTGCAGGTTCAAAATATTAATTGGTCTACCTAAACAACCGACCCTCTAAAATCACTGCAATGTTCAATACGGATGATGATATTTTGCAAATGCAGAAATTGAAGAGTTTAATACCCTTGTTCTGAAGAAAATTTATTTACATAATAATATTATGATTGAATTATGCAACATTTTGTATTTTTATTGAAACTGTTATTGTTTAAATCTTTAACCTAAACGGTTCGATGTTATTTTCTGACCCACAAAATCACATTGACGGCTATGAGGTTTCTTTTCAACGATTACTAATCTTTTTTTTTGTTTTTGATTATTCGTTGTAATTTTTTCCGTTTTATTTTATTAAATATATATATAATATATGTATAAATCGTCGGTGCCTTCCCACTAGACCAATTCCCTTTAGACCATTTCCCTTTAGGCCAATTCCCAAAAGACAAATTCCCCTTAGACCAACTACATACTGTTATTGATTAAGGGTTGATTAAGGATAATTAAGAAAATATTTATTTACTGATAAGCAATTATTTGATAAAAAAAATATTTATACGCATAACATACCAAAAATATAGGTTTATAACATTTCAGTTTATAAAATATCAACAAGCAAGAAAATAAGCAGACTATCATCTGAAAAATGAGGTTCCCAGAGGATAAATTTGGTGATGCTACCCTGCACAGCAGAGTAGCATCACTAAATTTACCCTATGTGAACCTCAATCTGAATTAAGGTCTCAAACATAGGCAGAAAGAGGTACCCAGAGGATAACCTGGTCCACTGTATGGGGCAGCATTAGCAAATTCACCTGTGGGGACTTCACTCTGCAAATGATAGGCTGTTTTTATCAGGCTTGAATATCAATAACATTAAATACATTTATAAATAGTTATAAACATATCTAATTATTGATATAGAATTATTTTAAAAGTAGAACGCATGAGTTGGTCTAAGAGGAATTGGTCTTTTGGGAATTGGCCTCGTGGGAATTGGTCTAAAGGGAATTGGTCTAGTGGGAATGAACCAAATCGTCTGTTCCTTTTTTGTGTGCCTGATAATCTTTCGTTGGACGAAAAGTTTGGTGGAGTCTCACACTGTCTCCTGTTTGACGTTTAATCCTTTTACTTCCACGCCCACTTTAGCCATATATGGAGGACCTCTGTGTAGACCTGCATGCGAGGAAGTTTAATAAAATTTATGACACACTTGAAACTCTATCATCTGATTAACAGTTGGAAAGAGCTCTCTAATCAGCTGGTAGGTTTGATCTGCGCGTAAGCCTACCAGAACGTAAGATAATCATCATAAAATAGACGACAACAGCCGCTTTCGGCAGCGTATGTGTTAACTCTTAACCGATGGAGTGTTTTCGTCAAGACTGTGTTCATAAAATTCAGCGGTGGCTGATTTGAAGCAGCCAAGCCATAAACTTAATTTGATGAAAAAGTCAACTAATGGAGCCTAGAAATCATTCTCGATATATCTGATTCAATTTGCAGAGATAATTGTGGCAATCAGAGGGTGACAATAATTTTGCTGTTCTAGCAAAAAGATCTGCCATCAGCACACAGGCGTTAATATAAATATACCTGTATGCATTCAGATTATGCAAAGGTCTCTTTTATAAAAGGAAATATGATTATTATACGTGCAGTTCTCTTTTAAATGTCTAGAAATTCAATACAAAAAGTAGGAGTAAACATTTTTACCCCTCAGTCACTTTGAATTATCTGATATAAAATCCTAACCCAGACATCTATATTTTACTGATTGGAACAGATACTTCAAGGAGTATCTCAATTCATTGCTTCCGGTTGGAGTTGTCAAATTCAAGCATTTGGTTAAACGAGAAGAAGGTTGCTTCCGTTTAACCACAGATCGCTTTGGGTCAGAGCCCATAATGGGAACAATTGAAAAGCGACACTTCCTCAATAAGAATAGACAAATGGCGATTACAATAACGAGATATTAAATATTGCGTAGCAATATATCAGATATAACAAAATCTGTTTCTATTGTCTTGACAGAGGCGGATCAAAAATTATGATAAGATGGACAGGCGCGAGAGTGTCCGTACCAGGGCCAGTAAACTTCCACGCCGAAGCAGGGTGTCTTTCCTGTTCATCATAGAAAATTATATTGAGTAGTATGATATACCACGATATTGTCCAAAATACCCTGATATGCCAGGCTATTAGCCTGGCATATCAGGGTATTTTGAGACATGGACGTACGAGCCAATGGGCGGGGGGCAGTTACCCCCCCCCCTGGATTTTGGCAAACCAGCTTTAAAAATCCGGACAAGGAACGACAAAGAGAGAGAGAGAGAGAGAGAGAGAGAGAGAGAGAGAGAGAGAGAGAGAAGGTCACGTATATTTGTATTCCATCCATGCAGGATTTCAGACAAATCAAAAGGTTTGCTCCCCTATATCACAAAGGCCCCGTACGCCCATGTTATGAGACAATATATAGTACACTATGGTACTCTTTCTGGTGCACTACCAGGCGATTATAGTTCCATTTCCCCCAACCTCAAGTTACTGGCATTTGGTGGAATTCGGACGGAAAAAAATTCGAAGAACATTTTGCGATTATGCAGTGCAATGGAAAATCACAATACTCGCTTCACCTTATTTGTATGCACTTGGGAGAAATAACGAGAATTTCAGAGGGGGTGTAAGCCGGTTTCGTCGCGCCCACCCCGTCCACCCAAATCCAGCACTACATTGGTTTTTATCATTGGAAGTAAACATATTCCTCTTAAGTATATTTTAAACGTCAGTAAATGTGTACTCCTAACTGAATTTGTTCTGTTACACCCAAACTCCCCGCGTCTGTTCTCACAAGTTTCCGATGACTACACAAATGTTTGTTTTTCTACATAAATAAAAGAAAGTCTTTTTTTCGTAAAATTCTGCCCATGACCACTCATTGGTAAAAGGCTTACACGAGAGGGATCACGAACCGAGGTTTAAAAAGGAAGAAAATATTACACTTACATGTAAAAGTACCATTAAAATCTGGCGGAATATTGTTACATCTGCCTTAGACAAAATATTTGTTTGCCGTCGAAGTTCGCCAGGTCACGGTGAGAAACCCGGGGCGACGAGTAGTTTTTATTTACCATTTAAGTTATGTTGGACCGACATATAGTAGGGTTCACTAACCAAAGCCTGGGGGGGGGGGATGAATCCCCTCATGCATACGTATAAATGGTTAGAGCAGTATCAGGAGGGGGTTGATGTAAATAAGTAGTGCTTATTTACAATGGTAAATAAGTTATGTTGGACTGACATAGCAGGATTCATTAACCAAAGCCTGGGGGTGGGGGAGGGGGGGCATGAGTCTCCTCAAGCATACGTAAAAATGGTTAGAGCAGTATCAGGAGGGAGTTGATGTATGGATGTGTGCCATACACCTCCCACCAATAATTTTGGGGAGACTGGGAGCTTAGATATCTGTACGCTATTTCAACAGTAGTAATCATGTACTTTCTTATGTGACTAGATTTGGTACTTGAATATGCAGTACGGCCGCCGTGGACTGGACATTTTTCCACGAGTGGGCAATATTTCCACGGACGCAATAATATTAGATTTCAAACACTAATTATTGGAATAATAATCAAAAATTTAATTGATGAAGCACCGGGTGCAACCCGGTGCTTCATTAATTACAATTTTGCTAATGATAATTTTTATTACCTCGTAAAACGCTTGCGTGGACATCTCTGCACATGCGTAGATTACGACCAGTTCACGGCTGTTGTACTGTATTTCATACACACAGTCGGCTGTATACAAATTGAGGTCTGCGGTACCCGATTCAGGCTGCTGGGGTTTCAGCATGTCCAATGCCTGTCCGGTACGTGCAAATTAAATAAGGGATTGCGAAGCTAGTGCGTCACTACTACATATATATATATGTATCGTTTTTATTGGGTTTAACGACACTTTCGATAGGCAAGGTCACCTGGTGTCGAACAGTTATACGGACGGAGGAAGCCGGAATACCCGATAAGAACCAGTGAGCAACGGTGACCAACGGTGAGCAACTGCCAGAGTCCCCAACGTACTATCTCCACACAAGCAGGGTTAGCATTGGTTGAAGACAAGTGCATCATCAACGTGCTGTACGTCTTAGTACACAACACCACCGTGCCCCCACGTGGATTAAGACCTCGCCCAAAGAAACAATGCCGTTACCCCCGGTGGGTATCGAAGTGTGCATTTCGGTTTGAAACTCAATGTTGTGATCACTGAGCCAACGCGCTCCCCAGTACACGTATTATGAGCTCTTAACTATAACCCCCTACCCTGCAAAAAATATAGGTTCTCTTTAGAACCAAAACTGGTTCTAATCTTGTCCCTGAGATGGAACCAGTTCTGTTTAAACAATATTTATTTCAAATCAAATAAATTTATAAAGATTAACATTAAATATTAACAGAATGAAACATAAATTGAGGGGGTTTCAGTCGTAAGTTTAGAGCTCATACGAGGTTGTCTCAAATCATTATTAAGCAAAGGAGATATGAACAGTTGGCATATCGAACCAGTTTTGGTTCTATACAGAACCAAAACTGGTTCGATATGCCAACTGTTCATATCTCCTTTATTTCAAAATGTTTGGCGACTACGTTGCATAAGCTCCAAGTTTACTGCTGAATCTACTTCAGTTCATGTAATATTCTGTTAAAATTGAATGCTAATCTTGGAACATTTATTTGATTTGAAATAAATACTGTTTAAACAGAACTGGTTCCATCTCAGGGACAAGATTAGAACCAGTTTGGGTTCTAAAGAGAACCTATAGTTTTTGCAGTATACTGACTAATATTTGAACTCAATTCATGGCTTCAACGAAGGCATACCTTGATGCTGTAGTTGTAAAACTTTATTCACAGGGACTTGAGTCACGACAGTCAGGACAAATCACCCCCTCCCCCACAAAAAAAAAATCGGTCGTCTTCGCCACGCCCTGTAAATGATTTACTGATCGCGACTTCATGCTTGAGCAGTAGTTGAAGCCGAAACCGATAAGAATCAAACGAACAAAAAAGCTGATCACGACACTGAATTGGTAGAATTTAGCAAAGACGGTAAAGGAGCTCAGTATCTCTGATCTCCAGTACAGTCGCCGTGGACTGGTCGTAATGCACGCGTGGACAGTGATGTGCACGCATTTGTTTACAAGGTAAGAAAAAAATCATCATCAGCGAAATTTTAATTAATGAAGCACCGGGTTGTACCCGGTGTTTCATTAATTAAATTTTGGATGATTGTTCCTATAATTAGTGATTGGAATCTAATATTATTGCATCCGTGGAAATATTGTCCACCCCTGGAAAGTAACCAGTCCACGGCGGCTGTACTGTACACAATTTTCAGCAAGTTTACACCACAAACATATTTCGTCAGTGTAAGGTGGGTGAATATAAAATCTAAACATTTCGAAAACTATCCGCAGTGATTTGTGGTAATATAGATTCATCGGCTGTTAAATGGGTCGAAAGCTGGGGTTACAAAACCCCCACTCCAAAGACTTTATATTTCTTTTATTCCCTTTATCCCGCAGTAAATATACACTAGAGCGTGTTTGATTTGAAGTGACAAGCTCACAATGTACCAACCACCTAGTACTTACGGTATTATATAACGCATAACAACTCGGCAAGAAGGTCCGACTAATAATCGCCTATTCTAAGCATATCACGAACACCCCCACAGACTGAAAACAGAAGGATTAAAACTCAACGGAAGTTCTTTCAACGTCAGAAGCTTCCTGATAAATGAAAAGCGACAGCCCCTGTAGTGATATACCTTTTTGACACGTTAAATAGATTCCCACTGACGAGCTGAATGAGAGTGATTGACGGGTCATGTCTAGCACACTGAACATAACTTTATCGCTAACCCTCCCCACAACAAATATTACACATCCGGTACACAATACAAACAAAAATTGTCCCCCCGCGTTGCTTTCTTTTCTCTTCCAAGAATAGTTATTAATCCTGGGGACGGGAATTTTCCTGTTCTCGTTTCTAAATATCTGTCCCGATACCCTGGAAATTCATAGAACAGAACAGGGAATCAAAGGTTGCATTCCGCAACATTTGATTCCTGATTCTAGTCTATGAATTTCCCGAGCATTAGCACTGATTTTCAGATAACCAGGAACTTCCCGTTCACGTGATTAAACCATAGCTTCAACGGCGAGGCTGGTCTTGGGAGAAATTGATATTCGCCGCAATCTCATAGACTATAATATCGTGATTGACTTTCAGAACCGGGAGCCACAGAGCCATAAAATTCCCGTTCCCGGGATTAAACATTTTCCCAGACCATAGCTTCCTTCTTCACTCGAACGAGTAGTGATATGACATCAGCTCTGGTTTTGAATTCATTTTGTTTTGTTCTTCACAAGAAATAGAGGGTTTCTCATATCTCTGCGTGGACATCGGCGATTATCTCATCAGATGGGGCGAGAAAATACGAATTTACATAAGTGGCATTGCGGCGAGTGGATGTACATAATTTCTCGTTCCCACGAAGGAGATAATTCGAGATTATTACATATCAGCCCTCGACCTTTGGTCTCAGGCTGATATGAAATTACCTCGGGCTGATATCTCAGCTGATTTAAAACTAACCAATTAATTACTTCTTTAATTTATTAAAATTGAATATTAAAAATCCTTTTTGTTCAGGCTGAATGGTATTAGGGTTTTTAATGTAAAGATCCAGCGTATTTCAGCACTGTGTCTCTTCAAGGTTGGATTGTGTCCCTTTGTGTCGGTCTTGTAGAATTTGGATGATACTCTTTATTTATTAAATCAAAACAAATAATTTAAAAAATCTCAGAACTGTTACAGTTTTTTGACAGCGTTATTGTTTCTCGTTCGTTTCGCAAAACCCGTAGTTACCTCTTCTACTACTCCAAGTATAGAGGTCCGAAGACTCCGAACATCTCGGTTTCCCCCCACACGAATAACTAAACTACCTCTCCTCCCACTACGACGAAACCGCTTACGACTTTGCGATGAATTTTCTGTACAACTCATTCTTTCTTCTCTTCATCCACCTAAGCATTACTTGTTGCCGTCATTAATTCCTTGTCATACAAAACTCTGCTTCAAACTCAAGCTTCCCACCGAGGCCTGGCATTCTTAAAAATGCAGGAGCGCTAAAAATCGCTCCTCTCGCATAGCGTAGGTGACCGATTAGCTCCCCTCAAGCTCACAAAAGCTAACAGTGACAAAATGAAGTATTACTATTAATGAATTCTGCCTCGTGGGCTCTGTACATCTTATTTGGTGCTGCTAACAAGGTAGTCTCTGGGAGACGGCTACACAGCACCTCCCACAACTCCGGATCTCACAGATTCGACCAACATAGCAGAGATATCAACAGTTGTGAGTTTTTACAAATAGGCGATTATAGTAATCATTATTTTCTGATGGAGAGCTAGTTTTCGCCCTCCTTAATTTTTTTAAGGCAAGCAGTAGGCGAGCGAATAAATCGCTCCTGAAAATGCCAGTCCTGCCCATCCATGCTTGGTAACGCCAATTTCCTGATTGCGTTCGACGAATAATTGTGAACATTTCGAGGAAAACAAATTGGTTGCACTTAATAACAGGAAGCAACTCTAGCTTGGGTCATATCGGCCGAGATCGGCATCATATCAGCCGAGATTGAAATCATATCAGCCGAGTTTGCAAATGGGCAATTCTGGGAATGAAATTCATATCTAATAAGTAATTGTAAATATTCACGAAAAGACGAGAGAATAAAATCAAACTCGAATTCGAGCAGTGAACGTTTGTATTTATTTAATTTTCTCCTTATTTGTTTTCCCAAAACAACCCTTTATAATGTAGTAGTAGTAGTAGTAGTAGCAGTTGTAAATTATTTTATTATAGTGTCACGTTTCTATACATCTTTACAGAAAAAATACATTACATTGAAACAGATGAGTAAAGTAGCATGAAACCCAGCCGTGAAGGCTTATGAGACACTTGAAAAACGATATAAATTTCTATGTATAATATATAATTTTCAGATCATTCGCACACACAAAACCACCCAACCCCTCCCCCCACTTCTCCCCCACCTAACACCACGACCATTCGTAAGCACAACTATGCATCTTAACTGGTGGAGTGCTGGAAGCCCCAAAATGGACTTTAATAAAAATCACTGGTAATGGCCCAATCTATTATTCTCCACTGAAGATAGTTTCCTTTTGGACCTGGTATAATTTAGATATTGTGCGCAACAAATTGGTCTGCTACATTTGATTGGATAGTGCCCTCAGGCACTATCCATTCAAGTGCAACAGAGCAATTTATGATGAACAAAATAATTCACCATGTCGGCATTCAGAGAGTAAATGATATAATTGACTCCATGGTTACAGTCAAAACATGGCAAAAAAAATAGTCCGTCATTGCTGAGAGTGGTTCACGACGCTGGGATTTTCGGAGAGCGTGAGTCGGCAAATATAATTTGTTTTTGGGGAAGAAAAACGAATGAAATTTATTTATTTATTAAGGTTTAACGACACTTTAACAGCCATGGCCATATCGCGTCGGTGACAGTTTTGCAGGTGGTGGAAGCGGGAGTACCCGAAGAGAAACAACGACGAGCAGCTGCCAGCTCCCCAACATAGTAACTCCACACTGCAGCACAGGCAGGGTTAGATTGGTTGAAGACCTTCGCACCATCGACGTGCAGTGCGCCTTAGTACACGACGTCATCGTACCCCCATGTGGATAGTGCCTTGCCCAAAGACGCGGGAGTCCGAATCGATCGTTCAGACGGTCACCCATCCAAGGACTAACCGGGCTCGACGTTGCTTAACCCTTTTCCCAGCATAACGGCCAAAACAGGCCAGTGCTATTCACAAAAATCTCCAATTAATTTTCTTTTCATTATTTTTTCATTTTTTTGTTTCAAAAACATATCTTATGACCCCTCTTTGGAACGAGGTGGTCGAGCTCGTTCCAATGAGGGGTCACAACCTATGTTTTTGAGACAAAAAATGAACAAAATTAGTTATTCAAGAATTTTTTTTGCAAGTGTCGTCTGCTTTTCATGTTAGGTAAAGGGTTAAAACGAATGAAATAAAATAACTGAAATATCAAACTGTAATTTTTCCTCGTAATACAAATCGAAATTTAACCACTTCACTTTGTTGCCACTTCAGTCTTGTTTGACAGAGCCCAATGAGCACTATCAAACAAGATTTAATTGGTTAAATTCCAAAGTAGCATTATGAGAACTTGAGGCTTGATATTTTCATTTATTTATTTATTTTATTTCATTTTATTTTTTTGGGGGGGTGGGGGGGGGGGGAGGTAGTCACAATACTATACATTTGTTCACTGAACAAAAAATGTATGTTATACTGCACGGTAAAAAAATGCCGGCAAAAATTACGGTACTGACAACCAGCTGCCGTTAATCCTGCGCAAAATGATACGATAATAACGTCACAGCTTAACTGGTAGAGTGCTAAATTATTTTTGACAATCAAAATTTGTTCACATGTCTTTGCCTTGCTACAATTTATGGGAGAGTGCCAGTGGGCACTCTCCCATAAATTGTAACAAAGCAAATCATAACTGACTAAATAATATCACTTCAAAGATAATATGAAGCATATCCATTGAATTTGAAGCCTTTATGTGGCAGTACCTGCGCTTGAGAATGAAGCTCAAATATGGGCTTCCAGCACTCTACCAGTTAAAGATTAATCGTGTACAAATTTATGGGGGAATGTTCACGTCCAGTGGAGCAATGCATTTTGTTCTGAAGGGAACACTTTCAGCTCTTTAATTCCCGCTTTTGCTAAATGGCATTGTCCATATCCAAAATTACTTGTTTCAGAAGAGACAATTATAAAGGTAGATCTTAACACAAATATTCACCACAGAGAGAACTCAGTCATCTTGATAGCCGTACCTGGCCCATTGTAGCTGTGTATACAGACCCGCACAGATAACAATGGCGACTTCTTTTTAAAAATTGTGAGTCTTAAATATTCAAAATTTTCCCGGAGGTGAATCACTGAACCGCTTTACTACCATGAGAGGAGGACACTCTCTCCCAACGACGCGTCCCGCGTTGGCCATATCTACGTGTTGAGCGCCCGTTCTGAACGGGCGCTCAGCGCGCAGCGAAGGCAGACGCGGACCGTCCCCTTACCTTTTGACTTATGAAAGCATCATTGAAGTACCGGCAGGTGGTTGTATCTTGCCAGCACATTTTAAAGGGTAATTTTTCATTTCGCTCGATCTTTGCCCAAGTCCAGGTTATCAGCGAGCAAAAGTGGGAAACGTTCGACAGTTCTTTCTTTATCGAAAGGGCTGTTCGCAATGATATGGCCCAACCAGTTGTTAAATGTCATGAAATAACCCTCAGTGAAAAAGAGTTTAGCTGTTTCTTCACGTTGCTTTGTTTCAACATCACAAGGGACATGCAAAGGATGCAAGTCACATATTGCTATACAACAGCGGAAACAAACACACAATCGACTGTGAACAAACGACCACACACTATTATTGATTGCACAAATCCTTACCATTTGAAACACGAAATTTCTGACATCATTCAATTTGTCAGTAAGTCAATTGGACCTTGAGAAAATGTAAAGATAGAAGAAAAATGAACTATTCTTATAAAACACAGAAACTGGAGGGTACTTGTATGCAATGGACTATTGTTAGTGGAATACGGCGGGGCGCCACATCACAATGTGGAAAATATTATTTTCTAACTTTTACCTCTATTCGCACATCAATAACAAGTGGGTCGCGTTTAATTACGAGCGAACCTAATCAATGCGCGTGAAAGCCATTATGTAAATGTCAGAAAGTGACTGACTGACCTTAACTTTTGATTTTCAAGAGCATCTTGAACTTTTGTGAAGGTTCTTCTAGCAAAGTGGTACATCGCGAACATTGTGGAGGAATATATAGATTTGCGAAAATACAGAACTGAACTCTGTTACAATCAGTGGCATGTATAAAAAAGAAGACCGGTCGACTGGATTTTGTCGAAAATTTCTAGTTCTGTTGTAGCTTTTACCTGCGCGACGGTTCCTTCACG
Source organism: Pictodentalium vernedei (assembly GCA_031216915.1). Classification (NCBI taxonomy): domain Eukaryota; kingdom Metazoa; phylum Mollusca; class Scaphopoda; order Dentaliida; family Dentaliidae; genus Pictodentalium; species Pictodentalium vernedei. The sequence goes on from CM062291.1 coordinate 375,776,557, forward strand.
TGAAACGTATTTGGCAATAGTCAAAAAGCAACGATATGTGAAATAAAGAGGAAATTATGATTTTGTGAACTTCCATCAACTAGAGCGCACTTTTTATTACGCTCACATGTTGATGAAGTTAATAATAAATTTCATACTGATATTAGCATTATTTGGAAAACGGAATTTTTAGTACTCGATTATCCTCAAATTTACAAGCAATTTGTCACGGTTACAAATGACAGCTTTTACATTATTTCACTATTGCTGTTCATCAGCGTCATTTGCCTCAAAAAGACCTTACTAATTACTTCTTGTTTGACAGAGCTCAGTGAGTTCTGTCAAACAATATGTAATTAGTTAAGTTCCCAGCAGAGCAAGTGTTGAAGAAAATTACTTATTATGAGAGAATGGCATTGTTACCTTGCAAAAAGAGGGATTACTCTGAAAAGAGAACAAGTCACATCTCTGAGTTAATTAGTAGACACCATCTCTGTATGGGGGATAAAGGCCATTTCAAAGATGATCAACATCAGTGTGACCCTGTTGCTGCATGGTTGCATGCGGAGATACTTTTACACCACGACTTCTTGTCGCAAAATTTATAGTTATTCCCCAACCACTAGGCAAGCTACATTTCTCAATGTAAAACAAGACCCAACACAAACTAGCAGCTACTTCCATGCATGGGATGATATCCTAACAGTTGTCATAACTTTGGAAACTTTATTCAAAAGTTTTCCGTAAATCCACAATAGCCCCACTATTACTCACCACCTTGACAAGAAATACATATTTAACCCATTCGACACGGTGTGCATAAATGTTTGCGCGAAGGACGAGCAGATGATATAAAGAGCATAACATCTGAAGCGAGGCTCGATAATAATTTAATGCAACGGGTCTACATAGGGTTGCACGATATTCAAAACAGAATACCGGTATCGGTATTCAAACAAAATATCGTGGTATACCGGTATATCGAAAACTGTTCAAATATCTGAACATCAAGTACCACAATTGAGACTTGAGGCATCAACGTCGGAACGAATCAGCATGCCTTGATGGTGCGGTTCGAAAAACCTTTACACAACGCAGACGATATCAAAATTTATTATTTTAAATATCAGTTTATCAATTTTTTCCAAAAATTTCTGCAAAACAATATCATGTGATCCCTCATTGGAACGAGCTCAACGAGCTCGTTCCAATGAGGGATCACATGATATAGTTTTGTTGAAAGTTTTGAAAATTCTTTTTTCAACTGCTGAATTTGTATATTACGTGGGCACATGCGGACGATTCCTTGGGTAAAGCGATAATATTTATTTATTCTGAGCTACAGTTAAAAAACTCTAGACATCTTGAAAGTTAAATTGTGGGTAAATAAATAATGGCGATAAACCGATATTTTTGGAATTACACCGGTATTCAATCGATATTGGTTTGAATACCGGTATATATCAGTTTATCGATATACCGTGCAGACCTAGGTCTACAGAGCTGTTGGATTACATTATTACTGAACCTCCCAACAAGTCAAGATGGTTTAGACCATTTCGCCGTTGACAGTATTGACTGAAATGATACCTTCCAGGGCGTCAGTATTGATAGGGTTAAATTCAAACTTTAAGATGGGTAACTACATCAGCAAACATCCAACAAAATGAATCAATAATGTTACACACACGTTTTTAACCTGGCATTCACACTTTTACCGAGAAATGAACATTAAAATATTGGAATGGAACTTACGCTTCTATAATAATCTCGAGCTTGGATCATAGTCTTCTGAGCTGTGTACAGATAATATAATTTAATATTTTATTTACGCACTCTCAGTGTTGTGTTTAAGATTTGTATTTATCAAAATAGTTCAAGTACGAGCCTAACATTAACGCGACATATTGACAAGGTACTCATCGGGGTATAAACACACAACAATGGTCTAAACTGTCGTACAAATCATGTTAAAGCCCCTCTGGAACACCATCAGTTTACATCACTCAGTCTTACGAAATATAAATATGTTACATAATAAATTTATCACGTTCATTCACAGAAATTCCATTAAAGTTTTACTTTCTCATTTTCTTTTTCAATTCATATGACGCGATCCCCCATAACGAGAGCTAGTCAAGTTCGTCCAAGAAAGCTGTCATGAGCTATGGTGAAAAAATAATCGGGACTGGAGGATATATTTTCACCGTATCTGTTGTGTAAGTGAACAGCTGAGTTTTGATATGGAAGTAATATGTCGCAAGTTTTCATATGGAAGTAATATGTCGCGAGTTTTCATATGGAAGTAATATGTCGCAAGTTTTGATATGGAAGTTCTATGTCGCGAGTTTTGATATGGAGGCGAAATGTCGCAAGTTTTCATATGGAAGTAATATGCCGCGATTTTTGATATGGAAGCAATATGTCGCGAGTTTTGATATGGAAGTAATATGTCGCGAGTTTTGGTACGGAAGTAATATATTGAAAGTTTTGATATGGAAGTACTTTGTCGCGACTTTTGATATGGAAGTAATATGTCGCGAGTTTTCATATGGAAACAATATGTCGCGAGTTTTCATATGGAAGTGATATGTCGCGAGTTTTCCTATGGAAGTGATATGTCGCGAGCTTTGATATGGAAGTAATATGTCGCGAGTTTTGATGTGGAAGTAACATGTCGCGAATTTGATATGAAAGTAATATGTCGCGAGTTTTGATATGGAAGTAATATGTCGCGAGTTTTGATATGGAAGTAATACGTTCACGTAATATTTAACTGCCAATTGTCAGGATCAAGGAGACGGAAATTTTTAGACATACATTTTGCAAAAGTGTTCCATGTTACAGACTTGTGACTACACAATTGGACAGAGATTTCGACCTGATCGCGACTTACTCTCAGTACAGGGTATTTAGTATATGACTGCACTCGAGTTTTCAAGCAATTTATCACGGTTAAAGAAGCTATACTTTTCCATTCTGTTTACTACTGTTAAAAAATATCATTTCCACTTACAAGAATAGTTAACCATTTCCATCTGTTGGACAGATCTCCGTGCACGGAGTGAACAACGTACATCTTCTTTCATAGATCTCAGTGAGATCTGTGAAGCAGGATGCAATTAATTAAATTCTCTCCAGAAGATCTGTACTTGCATACCTTTAATCTGAATCAGTTCTCGTTTAACGACAACAATACGTTCAACACCTTTGAACACTACTTCGACACAAAAAGCGCTATAAATGGTTTATTAATTAATTGATTCCGTCATGTTGCAAAGACAATTGTCGTACTGTGATTGGTCACCTTGCTGGGATAGCAACCGCGAGCTTCAACTGGGGTACGAAAACGCAAGTGGCGTTCTTCGTTTTTAAGGGAGATAAATCCCACTTGAACATTGTATCGAGTAGTCCATTTAGTCTAGAAATAGCGTAACACGTGCTTTGGAATACAAATAATCAAGTAAACATGAAGATTCTGAAAACCACGCAGGCCAAAATTACTTCCGACTTTGATTAGTGTAATGACAACTCGGCTGTTGAATTAACGTCTCGCAAATATTTGAGGATGCCATATTTCAATTTTATTAAAAAAGTGACCCGACAAAGTACTTTGTTACTCTCACTTAGATGTAAGGAAGGATGGTGGCTCAGATTTCATCTTCACTCGGAATATCTTGAAATATTGTTTGTTTTAATCCTTTATCTGACACGAAAAGTTGACGACACTTGCAAATAAAATTCTTGAAGTACTATTTTTTTTTTATTTCTTGCGCCAAAAACATAGCTTATGACCCCTCATTGGAACGAGCGCGTTGAGCTCGTTCCAATGAGGGGTCATTAGCTATGTTTTTGTGACAAAAAATGAAAAAAGTAATAAAAATTGAATGGTGAATTTTGTGAATAGCGCTGGCCAGTTTTGGCCGTTACGTTGGATAAAGAGTTAATGTAATTACAATAACGTCCCAGTGTGCCAGACTCGTTATGGTCGTCTTCGGCAAGGTAAGAATTTTCCGTTTTGGTGAGCCTCTGGTGGGCCCAAAAGGAAAATTCGGACGACTTTCATAAATATTATATGAGAAAAACACTCATTTCATATTCTATTTATCATATGACACACACGCGCACAAATTAGCCACTTAGTATGACTTTTTAACCCATCATCTAACTTGAGTTGCAGACGGCACTTGGAAAAAACATCCTCGTACAACTAACAAATTTCATTGTTTGTTTCCAAAACATAGGTTATGACCCCCTCATTGGAACAAGCTCGTCGATCTCGTTCCAATGAGGGGTCATAACCTGTGTTTTGGAAGCAAAAAGTGAAAATATAAAAAAAAAATGAATGGCGTTTTTCTTGTAGGTAAAAGATTAATACAATATAACCCTCCCTAAATAGGACAGATAACTTAAATTCTCCATACGGAAATTATGCAAATGTGACCCAGTTGTATTTTGTTTAGCCAATCAAATTGTCCAGTTTTGGAATTGACCAATGAAAGCTCCCAACTCTAATTATGCAAATTATGAAAATGTGGCCCAGTTGTATTTTGTTCAGCCAATCAAATTGTCTAGTTTTGAAAATGACCAATGAAATTGACGGAAGGCTTAATTTATCACTGATTAATATGAAACCAAAATATCAAATGTTTTAAAGTGAACAAAACGGACGAGTCATATGATAAAGTATTCTATTCTATTCTATCCCGAAGAGACATGTACCGAACATCATAATTTGTTTTTATATAATCACATCCCAAACAACCAGTGGTTTGTTATTTATTCTCAACGGTGCAGCCACTCCATTCATTTATTTATTTTTTGGTGTTTAAGGTCACATACTTATGCACAATGGCTAATCGTGACCGTGACAGCTTTACGGGTGGAGGAAACCGAAGTATCCGGAGAGAACCACCGACCATCGACGAGCAACCGTCAGCTCCTCAACATTCTAACACTGTTCAAGCTCCGCCCAAGCAGGGTTACAGCGTTTGAAGACATGTGCACCATCGACGTGCAGTACGCGTAGTACACGGCGTCATCTTGCCCCCATGTGGGCAACCGGGATATAAGTGCCTTGCCCAAGGACACAACGCGGGACGTCCCGGACGGGAATCGAACTCGGAACCTCTAGCACAGAAGTCCAACAGTCTACCACTGAGCCACCGCGCTCCCATTGACTTCATACCATGTCCACTAATATTTGACAAGAAGATGGACACATTCATGAAACAGTCTGTTTTTTGACAAGTGTTTAACATCATACTTAGGCTATAAATCGGATACTCGCTAAAGCTGTATCGAGTTACACAAAAGGATAATTTGACTAAATTTGTTGAACATTGTTGGTGAGATTATAATATGATTTAAAGATGAAAATGTCAAGGAGATTTAACTGGGTGAGCAACATTTATACCGTGTTATTATCGTGTTTAGCCATACATCTGTCTTGTTGAAGATTTGATACCAACATTCCACAGGAAAATACCACGCACTTCACTTATTTCAATACGCGTTTATAAACCATTCCAGTTATCTGTATATGTTTGTTTTATATTTTACCGAACCATACCATTTAAAATTCATTCTATAAATTGCATTGTGGTTATTTTTAATAGTGTTCAACTCTTTTGGCGCGGAATAATCTGAGAAACAGAATTCTTAGCTCCTAATATTCAACAGGAATTTTAACTCTTTTAACACTTTTGGCGCGGAATAATTTGAGAAACAGAATTCTTAGCGCCTAATATTCATCAGGAATTTTAGAAAAGTATAGGTTGTTAGACTAAAGCGTTATTATTTTAAAACATGTTCTAATGATCTCATTGACAGTTTTTCAAATGATTTCCTGTATATATTTAAATGGCACCTTTTTACTTTCAAGGGACGATATCGTTGTTCATGGATAGGACATAAATGGTGCACGAAACATAGGAATACGTATGTTTGTTCAACCCTTCACCCAACGAATCGGCCGCTTCCCCCGCGTAATATGCAACTACAGCAGTTGATAAAATATTATTTTCCAAAAAATGTCAACAAACTCATATCATGTGACCACTCGTTGGAACGAGCTCGTCGAGCTCGTTCCAACAAGGGGTCATATGATATGGTTTTGTTGAATCTTTTTGAAAAAATTTGAAAAAATGATATTTAAAATAATAAATTTTGATATCGTCTGCTTCGGGTAAAGGGTTAAAAGAACTTTGAAATGGACACACACAGTTGGCTAAAATAAAATTGCAGTACCTTTCCGCGGTCTGTCGTCTGTCGACTTTAGTCGCCTGTCGCGCCAAAAGAGTTAACGCCACTTTCGACAGCCAACATCACCTCGTGTAGAACGGTTTCATGGGTGGAGGAAGCCGGAGTATCCGGAGAACTACTGAGCAGCGGAGAGCAACAGTCAGACTCCACAGTGTACTAACTTCGCACAAGCTGGATTAGCATTGGTGGAAGACAAGTGAACCACCAACGTGCACTACGCCTTTGCGTACTGCGCCATCGTGCCTTCATGTGGTCAATCGGGGTTAAGAATCTTGCGCAAGGACAAAACGCAGTTACCCCCGATGGAGATCGAGCCGTGCATGTTGGTTAGAAAAACGTATCTGTTAACTGGTAGAGGGCTGGAAGCCCATATTTGGGCTTTATTCTGAAGTGCCGGTACCACAAATTAAAGGCTTCATATTCTGTGGAAGTGTTTCATATTATCTTTTAAGTGATATTATTTTATCTGTTAAGATTTGCCTTGTAACCATTTATGGGAGAGTGCCAAAAGGCACTCTCCCATAAACTGTAACGAGGCAAAGATACACAAAGAAATTTGAAGGACCAAAAATAATTTAGCACTCCACCAGTTAATAAAAAAATATCAAAATACCTGTCCGTGAATGAAAAGTGAGAAATTGTCCGAATGCTGTGTATTTTGATGGTGTGTTTTTTTATGAAGGGCACAATCATGTTTTAGAAGAATTTAGAATGTTGGTTTCTGGTCCCCAGCTGGGAGTTGAACCCTCAGCAACCACGCCTGGCAATCAGGAGACCCACACCTAAACCACTTGACTATTGCAGACCATCACAAAAATGAAAAGAAAAGATGGCTGGAATCTAGCTTTTAAAAAAGATGAACTTCTCATGATTACTTGGTTCGACTTCCTTTCGGCAGCAGCGTGAAAGTGTGGAACGCACCAGCTACTGTACGATGAAAGCGTTGGGGCTGGCCTCAGACGAACACTTGCGCGGGCTCTTGTGTGTTTTTTGAAGGACACAGTCAAATTTTAGAGGAACCCTAGGTTTTGGAGGAACGGGGTTGGAGTGGGAGTAATGCATGGTTGTCTAGTAGTAGGGTATACGGTCTGTACCCCGGTTGGTCTGCTGTTAATATTTAGTACTACTAAACCACTGAATGTATTTGACCATCGGGGGTTGATATAGGTAGTGCGTAATGCTAGGCTATATGGGATTGGGAGCTAAGTTTAGAACGGTAGTATGGGATTACAGCCTGATCCCCATAGGTCTACTGTTACCCCTTAGTACTAGAAAATCACATTGTTGTTTATACTATTCCATGGGTAGTTCGGAATGCTATGTCATTTGATTGTGTGGTGTATGTTTGATTTCTAGTATCGCAGTAGAGTATGGATGGTCTTGTGGACATTATAAGACTTAGTCGAGGGTAGAGGTCGTCATCGGAGTCAGTTAACAAGCCTCTAGTAGTGCTACAAGTCAGTAGTGATCGTTAAAGACTGTAAGGGTGGTAGAAAACTGTAGTAATGGCGACTACACTAGAAGCCGATAATAGAACGGAGGTTAGTGATTATGGACAAGTCTGCAGTCGTCGCCTAGATACCGCCAGAAACTGAACAGGTACAAGGAATCACAACTATCTTCAGAGTGATATCCTCTGATAAGTATCCTCTAAACGGTATTCCCTGAAGAGTATCCACAAAATGTAAACACAATAGTCCATTTCCATGTCATAGGTATCCTCCAATACTCAGATAAGAATAAGAGGAATAGCAGATTATACCTCACAGAGGGATTTCCTCATGACCCTCTTATCCTCTTCTGGTTATTGAAGGATACCTATGACATGGCGATGTACTATTGGAGGATATCTTTTGAGGATATCTTTAGAGGATATCTTTTATAGGATACTTATCGGGTGATATCTTCAGATAGAAACCAGTCTTCAGATAGATATCCTCCAATAAGCCTTCGTTTTTTGTTGGTGTGTAGTGGTCTAGTGATTTAGGTGTTGGACTCCCGATTGCCATGCGAGCTTGCCGAGGGTTCGTCTAAAACATGACTGTGTCCACCAAAAAACACACAAGGGCCCGCGTAAGTGTTCGTCTGAGGCCAGCCACAACGCTTTCGCAACGCAGTAGCTAGCGCGTTCCACACTTTAACGCTATTCAGTCACATACCCGTACCGTATACCCAAAGCCCCGAGTGCACATATATCACTAATTATTATATGCTAAACGATAGATTATCGAAAAAATTGCGGAAAGATAGAAATCGTATCCGTCACTGTGAAAATATAGAATTTTTCACTTTTACGGTATCAATTAAAATGGCGGCTTTCTTAGCATTACTTCAATGTGAATACGAGTCAAATTATCGCTGGAAATGATCAATTTGTTCTCAAAACGTATAATGAAAAGTAAATCTAATGTTTTTGAGTGGACACTGGTCATTTCCAGCGATAATTCAACACGTATTCACCTTGAATTGATGCACGAAACCCGTCAGCTGAATCAGATCGCAAGACGCTACTTGTTCCGAGTATCGACCAAATCACGTCCGCATATCAATGCGCTGTTTACTGTCATGCATCAATTCAAGGTTGAAACGAGTGGAATTATCGATAGGAATGATCAGATTCTTATAAAAAGCGTATAATAAAAAGAAAATCTAGTGTTTTTGAGTGGATACCGAAAATTGTCTTACTCGTGGCAGAGAAAAAAGGGTGGGATGGGGTGGGGGTGGTGGGGGTGTAGAGGGGGTATAAATAAACATTTGTCTCTGTCACTCATGAGATAATTTTCGGTATCCACTCAAAAACACTAGATATCCTTTATATATACCATAACATACTATATTTGCATTGGTTATACCACTTGTCGGATCTAGCTGGATAGAGCCGAAGTTTTGCACCGAGAAATGTTGCCCCGGCTAAGTTCCGGGAAATTAACACTAACAGCTCCAGCAAAGCTCCGGGTAATTGGGGTCGAATCATCGCTGCTATGTAACTCACAACTATTTTTAAATAATAGAGCTAAAGTAACGTCACAGCATTACTAGTATCCTTAAAACATTTATGCATAAAAGATCGAAGACAACAGGGTAAGTATTTTTATTATGACCATCTTCGCAGGAATGGTATCGAGGAGTTCGTTCAGATGAGGTACCAACACGCGTGGCCCGAAGAGAAAGATAAATAAGAAAAGGTGAGAACTTGACTGCAGTGGTGGAGGATTTGTTTGTTTATTAACTAAAATGTAAATGTTAGTAAGCGTTAACCCTTTACCCCAAGAATCGGGTACATCCGTCTCCGTAATTTACAAATTAGAAACATATTTTTAAAACAATGTCAACAAAACCATATCATGTGACACCTCATTGGAACGAGCTCATCGAGCTCGTTCCAACGAGGGGTCACATAATACGTTTTTATTGAAATGGCTTGAAAAATTTTAAAAAACAATAATAAAAATAATAAATTTTGATATCCTGTGTGTTGGGTAAAGGGTTAACTTCTTCCGACCCAACTTGACGAAGCCAAACTGGGAGAAAAATAGAAACGGCGGATAGGAAAACTCTTTTTAATTTCGAATTATTTTCGTTCTTTATTTTTTTAAATAATTTTATTAATATTTAGTGTCTGTCAATACTGGTCCTGCAGCACAAAACGTGATTTTTTTCATTTTTTAAATTCGACAAAATATAAAAATATACAAACAGTTATACGTAATTATTATGTGAAATCATATAAAATTATTCATCAAGGGTTCACATTTTTACATGCTAAATCAAGTTAGTAATGTTGTTTCATCGAAGCTGTGGCCACGCATAGCAAACATTTTGCTCCATGAGTTACTAATGGGAGTGTATAAACCCTGCGGGACACCTTTGAGTTTAAACACCTGCAAAACGATCTTTCTATATTTGACACAAAACCTATTGTAGTCCCCCCTGTATTACAAGTGAGGTGTAAATAATCATTTGACAGTGTTCTCTGAACTGTATCTAATGCATAATTTCTTCATCTAAGCGTTCAAACAAAGCATGATATAAAAATAATAACCAGTTTTAAATATCAGAAACAAAAATCTTACCCAGAGAATTTCGACACATATCGGCTTCGGGGCACGAACTCTTTTTCTTCCGCGGTCGGCCTTTGTGCACCGTCCCTTCGTTGTTGTAATACGGCATATGCCCACCAGGGGGGCCTATCATCCCTGGGGAAATACTCGGTGTGAATTCTCCTTCGAATAGAAGTTCATAATCCGTCCGACAATAGATGAGAGAGTCTTTCATGCCGAATTGTTCGCCGGTTTTCAAACATTTATTGCAAGACGCACATGAAAAGCATCCCACGTGAAACACCAAGTTTTTGGCTTTCATTACAAGTTCGTTTGCAGAAATCCCCGAATGACACCGCGCACATTTATTCAAACCAAATCGCCTGAAAAAAAGAAAAATCGATAATTTAAGAAGACATATTAATGATGGAACAATAAGAAGATATTTATAAAATTACTACCCATTTATGTAAGGCGAATATCATCTGTTATGTCCCTAGGGATAGATAGGTACTTGGAGTATCGGATGAAATTTGCGTTTTCATATAACGCGTGGGAAAATAAATTTGAGATCAATCAGAAAACCCTCTTACTAAAATTCGTGATAGAACATTCTATACTGCAAGTTTATAACTCCATTCCTGGAAATGAGACGGATGCGAGTGCAATTGCTCCCGTCAACACCCGTGTTTTCTATTTTACGGGAGCTAAAAAATGCACTCGTTGAAAAATATTGTGGAGCACTAATATACTGTGAGGATAAATGTGTGTCGTTTTGAGAAAGCAGCACTCTGTGGCAAGTGGCAAGGTACTGTCATAATTCAGCAATTCCTTATACATTTAGCCCTTTGAACACTAGTGGTATGTGCCATGCCAGTTCAATGGCAACAATTAGAAGAGTCCATATTCATTATTTGGGGTAGACCAATCAATATTTTCAACGTGCAGCCTCGGGGCTGCACGTTGAAAATACTGATTGGTCTACCCCACACATTTACTGAACAGCCATCATATTTAATGACTTTATGAGGTATCATGCTCCTGGCTGGAAAAGCGGCCGCTCAGGTTCAAAGTGTTATGGTTTCTTGTGTTTTGTGACAGTATTCCCCCGAAAATTCATATATTAACATTTTACGGGTGCAATTTACTCTCGTCTCTGATTTCGCGGGAGCTTAAAACTGCACCCGTCAATTCTGTTCATTTCCAGCACTGTAATTCCAAAATTTTATCACTTCTTAGAAGGCTCCAAGAGAGAGGGTGTTGCTGTGTTTAGGTATATATAGTCAACTATTCTTCAAGTTAATCCTGTTGAATATATACTGCGCAAGAAAATATCTGATAACCTTCATATGACGAACTGAAGAAAGTTTGACAATTTAACATGCACATTATGTAGCAAACGTATTTATGTAGCACTATACAATTATGGACTTTTGTGGTGGTGAATATGATGTGTTATGAACCTAAAAAACTTATATTGACCGAGGCGTTAGACCATAACTGTTTTACTATATACACCATCCTCAAAAAACAGTCTTCTATTTGTCAATTAAAAGTTTAATTATATCAACCAGAAATACTTTTATTTAACATAAAATAGTTATCTTCTGCAGAATAACATAAAAATAAACAATGTTATAGAGATTACGTCGATTGAAATAGAACTAGAGAGGGAATTTCCAAAAACTGTATTAAGAAAGTTGATACTCACTGGAAAACCGGTGTACATGAATTTTTGAGCACCAATCATGTGTATAAGATCCAGCCAATAGAAATGTGGTTATTTGTAAAGTATATAATAATTAACATCATTGGCTGTTATCGTTTGCAAGAAAACTGCACCATAACAGTTGGATTGTGGCAACATGTCTTTAGGCTGGTAGTGATTCCTAACACTAATTCGAATAGGAAAACTATTTACAGCCGATGAGTGCATTTTACCAACTATTTTATTAATCATGATGAACTTGGGCAGATGTATTAGCAGACGCAATCACCCCGCAGTGCTCCAGTCATAAAATGACCCTACTGTCCTTACCCCTCCCTTTGGGAAGTGCAACGACTGTATCCCTGACTTATCTCGTCATGAAAATCGACTTTTGAGAAAGTTATTTCTCCTGAAATTATTAGACGGGCGAGCATGTATTTGTTGAGAAAACACCAGTAGAAAATAAAACGAAGTTTCCTTTGTTACTTTTAATAAACGAAAACAACAGCCAGCTCCGGAGCTGTCTGTTGTTTTCGTTTATTAAAAGTAAGAAAAGGAAACTTGGCTTTTTATGGCAAGCTAATTAGAAACAACTAAATAACTGTTCACTTTGGATCTTTGTTTAGAGAATGTGCTTTTACGGTAATTTGCAAGTTTGTATTGTTCCTGGGGGAAAAAATAGTAAATCTTACCTCCTATACTTTTATATTAACCCTTTACGCAACGCAGACGATATAAAAATTTATTATTTTAAATGTAATTTTTTAAAAATTTTCAAAAAATTTCAACAAAACCATATCATGTGACCCCCTCATTGGAACGAGCTCAATGAGCTCGTTCCAATGAGGGATCACATGATATGGTTTTGTTGAAATATTTTGAGAAATTTAATTTTTTCAACTGCTCAATTTACATATTACGCTGGCGGATACGGGCGATTCGTTAGGTAAAGGGTTAATGGGAAGAGGATACTGTATTATATGTCACGAAGCGCACACTGTTGATATAATGAACAGAAAACAAGTTACAGAACATCAAAAGCTGGTGAAAGCGCTGTTTTCTTATTTTTCAAATGGGCTTTTAAGAGAATACGTTCAAACTGATTGGGTAAAAAATTGTAAAAAGCGGAATTCTGTGTTTTTATACTGCGCCACAGGAAAATGACTAACGTTTGTGATGCGCACATCGATGATACAAATTCGCAAACATTCGAAATTTTTATTTTTATTTAAAATTCTCGTACCCCCAGCGTTAAATTTACTGACAACGTCAGAAAATTAAGGGGAGCTAACTTTCGTGTAAATCTCTCCGAACGACGAAAATTGTCAGTCAGTGGGGTAGTCCTTGTTAGGATCATTCATGCTAAATAGCATACAGGTTTCTAAAATCATATTCTTCCTAGTAGGAGGGATAGAAGATGTTTTGAAGCTTGGTGCCTAACACTGACGCCTCGTTCTAATGTTTTAAAAACGAAATACACACAGATAAACTTTCCATGCCCATTTGTTCACATGAACACTATTTTTGAAAGTCGTGAGAGATTCATAATCAACCGATTAATTGTCTGTTGTTTATAGCCCGAATATATAATATTCGTCATAAACAACCCCGTGTACCGGTTGAAGAATGGTTGTGTGAAGTATGTAACCTTGGCGATATTGAGAATGAGATGCATTTGCTGATGGACTGTCCAGCGTATTCATCCTTAAGAAATGAACTGTTTATTCTTATTCAAATAAAAATGGAGAGTTCAAAAGGATTAATATGAAAAGGCAGTTTAACATATATATGCAAAACAGTCAGGTGCATTAATCTGTAACATGAGCCGTAGCTTCTTTAAATTAAGGGAGTCAAGACTGTCTTCAGTACAGTCTAAAATCTCAGGATAGATTGTGTTTTTAATAGACTTGTTTATTCTTAATGAAAGTTTATACACTTAATTGCATAAGATATTTACTAATACCTCTGACCATTTGATGTTTAATGTTGGATTATCATGTTGCAACTTGCCCCTGGTGGGGGAATAGAATTGCAAATAAACCTATCTACCTGTCAATTTTATGAGTTTGATACTCATCTGTTATATCAATATCATCGCCACACAAAACTCAATATCTGAGCCATGGCTTAATACGTCTGTTTGTTGATGTCAATATGTCGTAATGATGGACATGTCAAACTTTGGAAAAAGATTGTGTTGTTCGGAAAATAGTATGATGTTGTCCTGTAACACGATCAGTTTGCAAACAGTGATAAGATGATACTTATTCGACCATCTGAACGAGGCCTTAGGCCTCGTTCAGATGATCTAATAAATATAAAAAAAAAACTTCGCCATGTCTTCTTTGTCGCTTTGATCGTGTGAATGGCTATTCGTCAAATATGACCAGGGATGGATGATCAAACGGATTAAAAAGCGGCTTGACACAGCTATGTATGCAGTAACCATGGATATATCTTGGTTTTGACGGACGTGGAGTCATACGGGAAGTTGAAGAGCTTTCCCAGAATCAGTGTTAGAGACTATTTTTATCTGGCATAGAATGCAAACACGGAAATGTTCTTGCGATATTTCAGAAACTCATTCATTCTGGTAATGCACTCAGTTTTTAGTCACCTCTCAGTCCTGGGAACGATGCGCATTCTTTGGAAAATTTGTGCAGCTATTGCGCACCCCCTGTCGTGCTACATATCTCAAACTGTTTCAGGTTTACAAAAGAAACAAGAAAGGTTTTAAATACCTGCATATAACTCAAACATTTTAATTGCGATTTACGAACCAAGCATTTCCCGTGCATTAATTAGTCGTGTCGATATTCCGATGCAATTTGTTCAAATTGTTCCCACTAGCGTTGCTTAGGATGCAGAGATGTACACCTTTAATTAACCAGCAGGAACTATTGACGAACGTTTAAGAATTCATACTAATAGGTATGAAGGACAAGCTTTCTCCTTTTCAGTATTGATACGTGTTTATTTTTAAAACAATATTTGAAATTTTCCTCTGTTGATTAATATTCGTACAGCGCGGGTAATGATGTAACCGGCTGTTTGTATTGATATTTCGTTCCAATTACAAGGGTCGCTGAGTGCGAGTTTGGTTTTTCGTGCTCTCATACAGGCATCGCCCGATCGTTCTTTTACCATAATGAGCTACGCGGTTTTCAGAGTTGAAAATTATAAAATCAAATACTGTTTGTTATACGCTAATACATGGGGATGAAAAAACTGACCTCGCCTAGATATCAATAAGTACAACTTCGGAAGAGACGCCACAGCCACAATGAATAAAGAGCCAAGTGCAGGGGCGTGGCTAGAGGTTTCCGATTGGTGGGGATGTAGGGTAGTGAATTCCCAACTAGGAGGAGGGACCGGGAGGGGAAACTCCCTCCCGGTCCCTCCCCTTGTTGGAAATCCACTGCCGAGAAAATATTTGAAAATGAAGCCATGAAAAGGGGCATAAAATTGATTCTAGTAACTAAAATGCCAACACATTTATGATCGAATTATCAGGTTGTTATTATTATTTGGTATTGGCTGAGAACTTTGAGCAATTCACACTCTCCTAAAATTAAATGAGATCTTATGCAGGAATGATCAATTTTCGATGTTTCATCATTGTGGAACTGTGAATGATGAAATTAACTCAGGATAGTGATTTTACATGATGCGATTTTCTTGAAGTGCATTTCGAGGATTTTTTTTATTACGATAAGTAAACGTACTATAGAAATCTCGTACCGACTGACATCATGTATACTTATGAAGTTCGATATTGCGTACACTGTAGTTGTAAATAATAACAGTTGGAATTCTTGCCGATTTGAAACCGAGTTGCAATTTTGGGAAGTAAAGGAGACATCAGCATACTAAAGAAGCTCTAAAATCGGGATAGATGGAATTTCCAATTACTCATGACTTGCCCTCCGAATTTCCAACTATAGGAAATTTTGGCTAGAATTGGGAGTGACACACCCCCACCCCCACCCCATGTCGCCACATTCCTGACCAAGTGAGATGATATCAATGTAAAGATCCCAAGGTTCATTCACACAATCACATAATATCATAGTCTAGAACAAGCTGTCTTATAAGGTACCGGGGATGACTAACAATAAATACATTATTATATGTATCGTCACCAGTCTTTCGATTTTGAGGCGGGCTGTCGGTCTTGCGCGCCATCGCACCTGCAGGTTTTACTTTTTGCGAGGAGACAACAGCGAGCCTCGATTCCACTTAGCGAGTGATTAACCTTACCAAACGAATCGGTTGTATCAGTCTCGTAATATACGAACTGTGCAGTAGAAATAATTTCACCCAAACTATATTATGTACACCCCCCCCCCCCCCCAACACATACACCCATTACAGCGAGCTCGTTCCAATGAGAGGTCAC
The DNA here is from genome assembly GCA_031216915.1 of Pictodentalium vernedei. NCBI lineage: Eukaryota > Metazoa > Mollusca > Scaphopoda > Dentaliida > Dentaliidae > Pictodentalium > Pictodentalium vernedei. The sequence goes on from CM062291.1 coordinate 375,792,947, forward strand.
ATGATAAAAGATGTGACCCCCCCCTCCCCCCACCCCCCGCCACTTTTTGGAGCTTCCGCCGTCTGTGACGAGGTTCTGAAGAGGGCTGAGATATTCGAACAGTGTTATGACTTTGAGCTGTGCACATGGTTTTATTCCCTACAAACTACAAATACACTGACTTGGTGATATTTCATTCGGGAGTCTAAAAGAGGCTAAAGAACACAACTCTGTAGTCACGATGATTTGTTGTCTTCTAACCCGCAGTTTATAATGTCAGAGAGATGAACATTTAACCTTTGCCGATGACGAGACCGCTATGTTGAATTTAGGCAACGTCAGACGAGATGTGGACGGGACACGTTTTTGGAGTAAAGACTTGTGTGTTCCACGTCTGTGCGTTCAATCTGTTGTTTTAGATGGGATTTTGACATCACGGGAAAAACCTCAAGTTATGTCTTCCGCAAACGCTATTACTTATATATTGTGCGCATGTCATTCTGACTCTCACTTGACTTTTTCTGGCTTATTCCAGCCCTGATTCAACTACTAATGTGGTATGTTCTTTGCTTTCTGCGATTTTATTGTTTTCGAACGTTCTATTCTGGAGAGAAGAAACTATCAGCGTTGGTTACCCATTGCCTTGCTGCTTGAAGCCCCCGAACCTCTCCTGGCCACTTCTAATTATAATTTCATCTTGACAATGGCCATTTCTAAATCTACATATTCACTCAAGTGTTTCCACAAAAATCGGCTTCGATTTTGTCTTTCCATATTATTTATCTGTAGAATTACTTCCCCTGAGAGAGGACAATTTGTAAAACCAACACATTTCTTCAAATGTGGAATAAGTCTTCCAGAAGAAAACAATTTGTTACATCACTAACCCAAAAAGTTCGTCTTGGGCATTGTTGTTTTCTCATCAAATCTGGTTCGCCGGTAACCGAGAGTCTCGCGTAAAACAAATCTCTATCATACCTGTCTGAAGCTAGGCTAAACTGACGTTATTGATATGCGGACATTTTCGAAGCGACAATTTTACAAACGCGAATTGAAAACCTCAGAGTTCTTTCGCGCTGAACATTGTGGACAATTATCCCATAATTTCTTTTTTGCGCACACGTCATATATGGTGTTCCGTTTTTTATATCTACTGTTATATGATAAACAAATTATGCCACAGTCAGTCAATTGGATTGTTACATTCTGCCTTCCACTGTTAGGAATTCGACGCTGTTGTCAAGCTGATAGCTAAAAGTTGCGATTTTATTGTATGAAAGTGTAAATATTTTCGATAATGTTTCTGCCTGGGTTGGATATAAAGCGTGGAGATAGGTATGTAACGGACCCCGAAAACCATTTGTCATCTAAACAGGCAATCAATAACTCAAACTTTAGTAATTAAGTATGAAAGTTTAATGTCCATTACGACGCACTTCTTGAACGCCATGTGGGCCTCTGATAACAGATCAATAGTAAGAGAGACAATATTCTCTTCTGTAATAATTATCTGGGTAATTAAAGACCAGTTAAATTGTAATTGTTGAAAACCAGTGCATCACATATGGTCTGGACACACACCCATATTACGCGTCTATCCTGTCTCCGAAATGTCGAAAGAGTTTACTTCAAACGACATTCCCATTTATATCTCTATCCATATCGAATTACAAAGCACTCGTTCAATCAGAATTAATATGTTTAAACTTTGCGTTCCGACCGCATAAAGTGTGAAGCAGAATTCTGAAAGGCAGTTGGCCTGGGGGCACTCAGAGAAGGTCCGAATTTAGCCTTGGCCGTCGAGGGTCATAGGCACCGAGATTGAAAGTCCGCGTATTGTTGTAACCCTGTGAGGGTTATAAGGAACCGATTGTAGTTTGTTAACGGTTGCGAACCGTAGTGGCATAGTAGCCAAAGAAGTAAAAGCTGTAACGCTGAGGTCTAGACACCGTATTAGGAGCTTGCGTAAGCGCTTGAATAGCTCGCGAGTTAAAATAGTTTTAGGCGGTGCGAGAATTGGTGATGTTGAGAACACTTTGCAGAATATTTTTATGTAAACTTTGTTAAGTATATATCTGAAGGTGAAGAATAACTTAACCCCGTGAGAGCCAGACAAAGCGCAAAGTGATCGTGAACTGTGATAGACGCCGATTGAATTGTGGTTGAACTGTGAGAACGCTAGTATAGTCACACAAGCAGAGCATTATATGAGTGAAGCCCGACTGACGGCAAAGTTAACCTGCGAGGAGGAAGCAACGAGAAGTGAACAGACACTTTGTATTTGTCACAAACCGTGAGAGGATGAAGATGATGTAAGGTTGATCCAGCGGACACAGCTAGCTGTGAGAGACATTGTGGGCCCTAAAGAATAAACTTTTATTCGCGTAATTAGTGTATTTTTGTGGATAATTTTGTGATTAATTTGTTTCATATTATATTTCTTCGTACATGTAAATAAATAATCTTTTCAGTGAATTATCGTTGATCACCCTTTGGCGTTGTAAGCCACAGGCACCTTCAGGAATCCTAAGAGTCTCAAGCGGAGAGGGCATTGATGAGGTGGCAAGGTTTACGTTCGAACTGGGGTTCAGGCGACAGTCACTGGCTGTCGACTGAGCACTGATAAGAACATAAATTTTCCTCCATCACTCAACCCCGTAATCCTGCGACAGCTGTTATGGGTTGTTTTGTTTACCCACTTTTCTTGAAGTTGCGTGCAGACTATCGTTCAGTTAATGTGATGTCATCACATCCGTTTACTCACAAAGATACACGGATATTCTTTCACGATCCCAAATTCACATAGAAACAACCAAGATATTAACACAATCAGCGGAACTGCGCTACGTAATTATAAAATTACAGCTGTTCATTCAAAATGATAAAGTTATTGAAGATTTGGTCAAATTAAGTCATGGGTTAGAAATATGTCTCGTGTTGATTCAAAGAAAATGAATGGTATTTCTAGATTCAATCTTCTGAAATTTTTCAGTTGGTCGTAAAAGCGAACCATAGGTTCGCTTTTACGACCAACTGAAATATTGCAGACGATTTTATCTAAGCAACGGCGATCGACTATTCAAGGACTAGACTGGTTCTAGGTCATAACAAGTCTGATTCCTTACAGAATTAGATTGGTGGCCTGAGAGCGTGCTAAAATGCTAAAATACAGACCCATTACACATTAGGCTATTCTTATCTGCCCAATCCGAAGGCGTAATTAAAGGAGTGTAGGAGTGTGAGAGCCCCCCCCCTCCCACCATCAAATACTTTTCAATTCAGGACGTTTATGGATTGGCGTCTCATGTATCCATTAGCCCATCCTATTGTTCATGTAGTTTCTTACGAGACCACTTCTAATACTTGGACCTTTGTTACAGATATAACCTTATCTTAAGTCTTATTTTTGAAGAGGGTGGTGTGTGGGGGGGGGGGGGGGGGGGATCTTTCCCTCCAAACTATGCTGAGACCCTCCTGTATTTCTTTGCCCCACCGCTCTAATTTGATTCCGCTCCCTCTGGAGAATAAACACTGGAACTGTTGTCTGTTCAATAAAATTATAACTTTTTGAAGAGTGACGGTCATCCATGAACAGCGTGCAGTATATTCTTAATATTTATCATGAAAAGGTATTACGAGTCGAAAGAATTACATGCAGGCCCGAATGTAGAAGTGGGAAGGGGTTGGGGTCTGTAACTGATGACCATCTCTGTCAGAAATTTATGTTGTCTGTTGGGAAAATCGTTGGTTGCCCGAACGCCAGTATTTTCTCTGAAAGCCGCTAATTTGATTTGAAAAAGTTCACCGTTTTACGAAACTGCATTTTTCATTATGCATAAATACCCTATGTTTCATATAACCTATGTGTGAAAGAGTGCGTTATATGCATATAGCAATCGAGTATAGTCACGTACACGGAACACGTTCGTGTATTATTATGCAGGCGCTTAGCCAGGGGGCGTGCTACAGATGTGCAAAACACCTCCCCACAAAACTGGAGTTCTACTTGGGGGACGATCTCTCATTTTGATTTGAAAATTTTGTGACCTCACTTTTCTCCTCCCACTGCATGTGCAACATACGTGTGTCCCGGGTGAGATAGCAGGGAGAGACAGATGTATCCCATCCCCACCCACATGACTTTATACATTTATAACGTTATTAAGACGTTATGCATATCGTATCAGTTTCTTGTTACCAACTAATTCATATTGACGTCATCGGAATGCAGTGTGATCAAAGTTCGATGCTCTAAAACTCTTCAACCCTCAAGCTGCCACTGTTCCTAATCGATTTCGTGGTATATACCTTTGGTATATACATAACTTGTGCATGCTCTTTCCGATGGAGTCATCAGTTTCTCAAGACAACAAATACAAAATGAGTTGTTAGAATCAGCACGTGACTCCCGATTACCTCTGGGTAACGTAATCGCTGCAAGGTGGGGGAGAAAAATCACCCTCGATGAGTCTGAAGGCGGGAATGGGGAAATCTCACATTCGGGGTAAGATATTTGAACCAGACCCGAGGCAAGCCTCGGGTCTGGTTCAAATATCTTGCCCCTCGGGTGAGATTTCCCCATCCCACCTCCAGACTCATCGGGGATCATAATAACCCCAATACATCATACTAAGTTTTACAGAAACTAGTACACTGCAAAAAATATAGGTTCTCTTTAGAACCAAAACTGGTTCTAACCTTGTCCCTGAGATGGAACCAGTTTTGTTTAAACAGTATTTATTTCAAATCAAATAAATTTACCAAGACCGTTTTACAGAAACTAGTACACTGCAAAAAATATAGGTTCTCTTTAGAACCAAAAACTGGTTCTAATCTTGTCCCTGATGAGATGGAACCAGTTTAGTTTAAACAGTATTTATTTCAAATCAAATAAATTTACCAAGATTAGCATTCAATTTTAACAGAATAATACATGAACTGAAGTAGACTCAGCAGTAAACGTGGACCTTATTAAACGCAGTCGCCAAACACTTTGAAACAAAGCGAATATAAACACCTGGTATATTGGTTCTATGCAGAACCAAAACTGGTTCGACATGCCAACTGTTCATATCTCCTTTGCTTAATAATGATTTGAGACAGCCTCGTATAAGCTCTAAACTTACGGCTGAAACCCCCTCAATTTATGTTTAATTCTGTTAATATTTAATGTTAATCTTTATAAATTTATTTGATTTGAAATAAATACTGTTTAAACAGAACTTGTTCGGTCTCAGGGACAAGATTAGAACCAGTTTTGGTTCTAAAGAGAACCTATATTTTTTGCAGTGTAGCATGATCATGTTATTACAGGCCATGTATGTTAACCCTTTACCCAACGTAACGGCCAAAACCGGCCAGCGCTATTCTCAAAAATCTCCAATTAATTTTCTTTATTTTTTTCATTTTTTGTCTCAAAAACATAGGTTATGACCCCTCGTTGGAACGAGCTCGTCGAGCTCGTTCCAACGAGGGGTCATAACCTATGTTTTTGAGACAAACAATGAAAAAAAATAGTTATTCAAGAATTTTTTTTGCAAGTGTCGTCTGCTTTTCATGTTAGGTAAAGGGTTAATGTTACACCGAGCTTTTATCGCTGTTTGAATTCTGCCAGAAACACCTATCCACAGAATAACATATATAGGTAAAATAAATATGTAGAAAATACGATATGTTTGTCAACTTTATCGATCTTTTGTGTGTGTAATTTTCCAATAGGGTAAATGTAATTACATTTATTTCATAAATTTTACAGAATATTTGTCCAGATGCTGCCACAAAGCTCCATTCGAAACTCATTCTTAAAAAATTCCCGACTACGCGCATGCTATTATTTTAAAGAATTACTTTCGTTAAACGAAAATCTCTATCTATTGGGGTTTAACGACACTTTCGACAGCGAGGGTTACCTAGTGTCGGACAGTTTTACGGGTAGAGGAAGTCGGAGTACCCGGAGAGAACCACCGAGCAACGGCGAGCAACTGCCAGACTCACCAACGTACTAACTCCACACAAGCAGGGGTAGCATTGGTTGAAGACAAGTGCACCCGCGACGTACAGTTAGACTAAGTACACAGCACCACCGTGCCCCCAAGTGGGCAATCGGAATGAAGTGCCTTGTCCAAGGACACAACGCAGTTACCCCTGGCGGGGATCTAACTGTGAACCTTTCGCCTGGGCAATTCACCATGGGGCTCCAAAACTGATGCAGCCCAACACGTGTTGGTGCATAAAATTTTGTGAAAATGACCAACAGGCGCAATGGATCTGATTGCATAGACAGCCCGGCGGTATGCCGAAATGCTCTAGACTGCTGGTATATCCAAATGTATCTATATGGACTGCCATTGGCAGTCCACATAAAGACATTTCTACATACCAGCAGTCTAATCTGCATTTAAAAAATCAACTTTTCTCCCATTGGGTCGAACTACGGTCGGTTCGATGGGTCCCCCGCGGTGCAACCTTTTTTCCGACTGAGCTACGAAGATGATGTAAATAGACCATAGAAATATCATCTATGTGGACTGCAACTGATCAATCAGATGCAGGAAAACAGCGTTCTTTCAGTTCGAAAAATCAAAATTTGTCCGGGTCCCGGTGATCCTTGGTGTATTTCCCGGTACTATTTTTTGGCGCCGTCCGCCCCTGTACATACGAAGCATTTTCAAAATATCGTGTCTGCTATTATTTCAAAAATCTACACTATCATATCCACCTTTTTGTTGTGTTTTGTTTGGGTTTTGGGGCTTTTGTTCTTGCTTTTTTAATAAAAAAACTGACCTACAATCAATAAGCATGGTAACTACATTTTGTTGCATTGAATTTCTATCAGATTTCATGCGATGATTTGGAGCTGAGTACGTTGAGGTATCCTTTTCTATTCCCAGAGGATGACATCAAAGGGGTTGGCTCAAGTTTTTTTAACTGTTGCCGGAAGTAACAAAAGTTATTCATTTCTAATCTCCCGATTCGTTAAGACTTACTCATGCGTTTTATCCCCTCGCACAGCATGCTTTCGATCTATGCCACACACATATTTATGCCCACCAATGTGTAGATACAATTATGGATTAACACAAGTGTTAAGTCAATACATACAATATAAACACAAGACGCGCAGATGATTTACAACACTAAAATCCCCATTCAAATCAAACAACATTAATTTCATTATGAATGTCATTCTGATCACAGCTTGCAATACCAATGGTCAGATCGGGAAGTTCTTTCAAGGTGGTATATGCATACATCTGCGGCTCCAAAGGAGTACAGCCAGTGCACACCACCTCTACTTTTTGTAACTCATTTTTTTTCCTAAACACAAAGACTGGTGGGACACTATAAGTTATTTTTGTGTTTTCCAGGGTGTATGGGAATTTACACCGGTTTGGGAACTCATACACCCTGAGGGGAAGCCGAAGGGTGTATGAGTTCAAAAACCGATGTAAACTCCCATAAATCCTGAAAAACACAAGGATAACGGATTTATTTCCAAGAATTTTGGTATACTTAATACTTTAACCTACTGTGTGGGAAAAATGACAGAAAATTTGTACTTTGTAAGTTTCTTAATAAAACCAGACAAATATGGATGTCATTGGAACTGGCTCAATGAGCCAGTTCCAAAGACATCCATATCTGTAATATTTTTTTGCACATAAATATTAAATTTCCTGTATTTTTATTTTTGTTCTAACATAACCGAGCAGAAGTTATTAATTAATAATTAAAAATGGGTACTTTTGTTAGCCATATAGCCTACTATTGTGTATTCTTGTTTTTACACCTTGGTAAACCAAGGTGTAAGAAAAAGCCACTGTGGATTGGTAGTTACACCGTACCTCTCAGCCAATGAAAACGCAGTATTTTGTTTCATTTGGAAATAATGTATGTTATCGGTGATAACACACGGATCTCCAACGGAAGTCCATATGGCTGACAATTGTAGACCTTGGAAGAGGTTTACAGGGAAGTTAGCTCCCCTTAATTTTCTAAAGTTGTCACTAAAGTTAACAACACTAAGGGTATGAGAATTTCATATAAAAATTGAAATTTCGAAATATTAGCGAAGTTTTATCATCCATGTGCGCATCATTTCACAAACTTCTGGCATTTTCGTGTAAAAGAATTATGAAAATACAGAAGCTGACTTTTTACAATCCCCACCCCACCCCCACCCCAATCATTTTCAAGGCTTGACTCTTAATTTCTGTTTAAACCTATTTAAAAATAACAAAGGGGCGCTTTCACCATATTGTGATGTTCAATAACTTTTTTTTCGGTTCATTATATAAACCGACTGCGCATCATGACATATAATACAGACACAATCTTTCCATTCATATAAAAATCTAGAAGATAAGATTTGCTAATTGTTTTCATGGGAAGAATAAAATCCAGAAAATTACTGTAAAAACACATTCGCTAAATAAATAGCCAAATTGGAGGTTTACTTATTTTGCTTCTAATTAGCTTACCATAATAAAGTCAAGTTTCCTTTTGTAACTTTTAATACGCGAAAACAACCGAGAGCTGTCTATTGCTTTCGATTATTAAACGTATCAAAGGGAAACTCCGCTTTATTTTCTACTTATGTAATATGTGTTTTCTCAACAATTACTTGCATTTTAACTGGACATTCTACGCCCGTCTAATACGTTCAGGGTAGACAACTTTATCGAAACTCAATTTTCATGACGAGATATGCCAAGGATGATGTGATATCGCGAATAATACCGTATCATGTGAACGCTGATAATGCTCCTGTGTGGATCGCTGCTCTGATACACGTCTAAGATCAACATCGTTTAGAAACCGTACACATCGACAGTGTTTTGCAAGATCATCAAAACGGCGTTTTACAAATATTTACAAATTATGTTGCATCTGCGCCTGGCCCGGACTAAATTTCACATCTATTGACACGTTGGAACTCAGGGGACGAAATAGTAACACAAGTTCCCTTCGCAAATGTGGTTGGCGACAAAATGTGTTCTTTTTGTTGATAATTGTCGAATGAATTGCTGGGAGTCCTTCCAATAATTGTTTTATAGACGTGAAGGCGTGTAATAAACACAGAACGACACACGTGGATGAGTAGGTTAATCGATATGACACTTGTGCCATCGCGGAATGATAAAACTCGGCGCCTGCGGCCTCTCTTTCTATCCTTCCGGGCTGGCACTCGTGCCATATTGATTAACTGGTAGAGTGCTAAGTTATGTTCAGTTACCAAAATTTGTTCATGTGTCTTTGCCTTGTTACAAATTATGGGAGATTGCCAAGAGGCACTCTCCCATAAATTGTAACAAGGCAAACCCATATAGACTAAGTAATTTCGCTTCTAAGATAATGTGAAGCACATCCACAGAATATGACACCTTCAGGCTGGGGTACCTGCTCTTCATATTAAAGCCCTGATAGTGGCTTCTAGCACTGTACCAGTTAACCCATTCACCCACGCGTGCCTTCCTGTGTGTGTATTTTGGGATGACATTATGGTGGGGAAAGTAGTTGCGCCAGACATCACCAACAAGATGTTGACGTTGCAAAAAGAAAACCCAAAGTACTATTTCTATAGACTATACTTCATGCACAGAGCATTTCCCTTTCAAATAATCGTTGTAAATGCATTATTCTTTGCATCCCCAGCAGCCTCCACTGCATTCTATCGGCAACTTTATCAACGTGAAAATGTCATTTCCTACCAACATAGAGTGTTCTTGAAAGCCACTTGAGCCGAAGGTCTCTATTCGTAGAAAACAAAGAGAGAAGATTAAAAATAGTTGATGAATTTAAGTTTCATAATGTTGATCATGGCGTTCACACGAATTCGTTCCCAGCGTGCACGGCGCATCGTCGATATCTTATCACAACACTGCACTCCGTGCCACGGTAAACCAATTGTCTTCCTTTGTTGTTGCACTTCGATCATATAAATGCAACAATTGCTGAGAAAATGAATTTGTCAATAATCGCCTTTGAAGACAGTACATACACTTTATGTTGAAGAATTCCAGCTTCAGGTCCTGTGGATTTTACCCTTTTCCTAACACTAACAGAAGACCACACTTGCTAAAAACATTCTTGAATAACTGAAAATTATAACTTTTGCCTCAAAATCATAGCTTATGACTCTTCATTGGAACGAGCTATGTTTTTGGAGGGAAAAATTGAAAAAAATAATAAAAAAAACTGTGAATAGAGCTGACCATTTCTTACAGTATGTTAGGTAAAAGCTTAACTCTTCGAACACAAAACCATGTTGCTTCCACCATTTGCAGTTTATTTATTTATTTATTTATTTATTTATTTATTTATTTATTTATTTATTTATTTATTTATATTTTCTTTACCTTTATTGTTAGCTGAGTTATTGATATCGTTATGCTTGGAGTCGGTGCTGGTTCTGTTATTTGTTTCCTTGTTATTTACATGTGGAAGTTCCCCCCACCCACCTGTTATAATTTTTCACTTTATTATTTCCAGTTACTGTGTGTGTGGCTCCATTTGACCTGTCACCCCTGACATTTGTATTATAGAAGTTTCCTCTGCTGCACTTGAAGCGTTGTTTCTTCCATGATATTGTTTAACCCTTTAGCCAACGCATATGGTATCAAAATTTATTATTATTGTTTTTTTATAATTTTGATTTTTTTTCAGCTGCTAAGTTTGAAAATTACGCGGGCGAATGGGACCAATTAGTTAGATAAAGGGTTAAATTTTACTTTCTCTACCTCTCATGTACGTCCGGGAACAAGCTGGTGCTTCATTAATTATAACTTTGGTGAAGATGATTTTTATTACTCGGTAAACGCATGCGTGGACATCACTGCCCGCGTGTGATATACGACCAATCCACGACGACTGTACTGTATATATACGGTCATATATAGACGTCAGTGATCTCCCCTTTGTCCACTCAGAGTCTGCAGACGATAACCGCTTCGCCTCAAGCAGTAAGAATTCTATCATTTATTTTTCATCACAGTTGTTACTTCAGTACAAAGAGAAACCAGTTGGTAAGATATATTTGTAACACATTTGATTAGTAACTTAATATGGAATTAACTGCCGCCGTATATACCATTAGGTCACAAAGTCTGTAAACAAGAGAACCCACTTTGTCATGTGACCAATTACTATATCACGACGTACATATTGTAATTCTAACTGCCCTTATATCACAAAGTACAGGGAAAAAAAAATGGAAAACACTATTTTATAAATGTGAAAAAATATTTGAGTATGTTTTAAATAATATATTATTCCTCAGCTATCCGCCCATAACAGGCTTAATAAACATACCAATATAACAATAACATGACTTTAGAGGGCATTGTGATTAACGGCCCAACAGGTGCGAATAACAGCGCGACAGTTTATAAAAGGCCCGAGACGAAGTCGTGGGCCGTTAATAAGTTGAAGGGCTGTTATTCACACCTGTTGGGCCGTTAATAAACCACAAGGCCCGACAAAGTCATGTTATTACTATTATTACCACTGCGAATCTGAGAAAGTTTTGACCCTTTACCTTTCATGGCAGCCACAAACAGCCAATTGGTCTTCATTCAATTCGCTTGATTGAGACATTTTTAACGTTTTCAATTTGGGCAGATGATATTATCGTCTGTTCTCAAACAAACTGGTGTAACATGACTATCACGTGATCGGCACAGGCACTCTTTCAATAGCAACGAAGTTAGACAACTTAAAAACAGACCGCTTTTAAGTCAGAAATAAAAGCTTAAAATGTATACAGACTTACTTACTTACTATATACCGATGCTTGTTCTTATGGGACTAACTTTGCTGGACATTTTACATATTTAATAATTTAAATAAAAATCACATTTGTTGAAACTATTTCTGGAAACTGTTTCCATTTTCGAGTGTACTACAGCGAGGAACAAAAGTCACGACGTGTCGGGCTGTTAATGAGATTTTCAACTCATTAACGGCCCGACACACCACGTGACTTTTTAAGTCTTGTAATGCCTTGTTAAACTTTGTTAATGGGCTAGGGAACGCCCTATAAAGTGGTCATAATTGATGTTTAAGATGAAAACATGTCTTTAATGTCCACCAAACTTACAATGGTTGTCGACGTATCCAAATTATAGGAATATTCCCAAATTAGAGGGTACAGACAGTTTAGTTCATTTTTGTTTGCGTTTTTGTCCAATATGAATGGTTTCAACACTTAAAGACCTGACGACAATAATAATAATAATAATAATAATAATAATAATAATAATAATAATAATAATAATAATAATAATAATAATAATAATAATAATAATAATTTTAGAGCCTCCACATAGGGTGTCTATGGCTGTACAAAAAAATTGCTTTTGATGACTGAGAGGGGCAGATTAGTTACGTTATTTCAGAAATGTCCTCCTGTAGATACAGGTTTTTATACCCAACTTAAAACATTCAGCTATAAGTAGTTGGGGGGGGGGGGGGGGGAGTTCCAGTGTTTTAGACCTGCAGGAAACAAAGTTGTACCACCAATAGCGGTTAAATACGATGCGGATTGTACCACATTGTAAACATTCGATGAGCGAAGTGTCCTGGTTGGTTGATACCGGGAAAGCAAATCAGAACGGTTAGATGGAGCAGTTCCATTGATACACTCATTTACAAGTAAGTAAATTTTGACATGAATTTTTTGTTGGACAGTTCCATTAATGCACTTATTTACGAGTAAGTAAATTCTGACATGAATTTTTCTTTGTTGGACTGGAAGCCAGTGAAGTTCAAAGAGGATGGGTGTTATATAACCGTAATTACGACATTGTGTGATAATACATTTTACTGCATATTTACAGCCTACATCCTGTCGTTTGCAGTTGCTTTCTATGCAAGTCTTGGCTTCCTATATAGGCAGCCAAGATTTGATTAGAAGCAACTACCAAGGAACATAGGAGCTCCAAGAAACTCCGCGTTTACCAGTAGACTGTGTGTCAGGTACCAATTCTGCTGCAGTAAAGGATGCTTAAAGATGGTATTAGACCTCTAGGGGTTTATACCAATAAAGTCACTAGATTCCAAACGTTGTGACATTTCAGATAGTCAATACAGACGTGTTTATAATAGGGTTATTAGGCCAACCTAATGGCCCTATGAAAAAATAATTCAATAGCAAATTGATCGATGATATTCAAAAAAGACAAACTTAATCAACAGTTCTCAAGAACGTTTGACAGCATTGGGTTAGAGAGAAAACTTATTTAAATGAAGATTAATACCACTATATAATCACATACATTTTACAAAACACAAATAGACATTCCTTTCCGGATAAAAAGGCGAGTTGGCCTTATTATTAGTTACATAACCTTGGGCTTGTGCGCAATACGCTTTGCGGGTATTTAGTTCACATTGTTTAGTTTAAACAAATTCTGTTTACCTTATCATGGCGCAAACAGGGATAGAAGAGAATATGTTACAGTGTATTTCTTTCATTCTGGGAATGTTGCATCGGAATTGCACGTAAGATTTAACCATTGGAAAGGGAGGCAGGGAAAACTGCGTCCATGACGAGTACAAATCAGAATTGACAAGTGCTTTCACTTCAACCGGTCGCCAAACCCTTATAAAAAAGAACCATGGTAAACCATGGTAAATCCCAAAATACCCTGGTAATACCATGGTATTACCAGGGTATTTTGGGATTTACCATGGTTTACCATGGTACTTTTTTTATAAGGGAACCAACAGCTTTCCCGAACAGAGATTATTAAATAATATTATCGTTTTTTGTTTTGTCATTGTCACAAATAAATAAATAAACTGGTTCTCGGGTATTGCAGTTTTAAATTGGTGGGTGAGAGGATAGTTTGCACGCGACCTATTACAATTTTCCATCGACGTCGCTTTGTATTCCTTTATTATTTTACTTTATTATGTCCCTTGAATGCAACAAGACGCCATTTGCAGGGACCGATCAGGACTATTTAAAAAAAGCTCTAGCCTCGGAGCCTATTTTTTCAATTCATGCGATTTCAATTTACGGAGTCACACTGCTGTTTGTAACACACACTGCAAGTATGTAATAGCTCTCATCATTTTCATTTAGTGCACTATAGCAAACATTAATCTTCACTGTGGTTTCTGATCAAGTCTTGGCTGCCTATTTAGGCAGCCAAGACTTGATCAGAAACCACAGTGAAGATTAATGCTTGGTAATTAAGACTTGAAGTATTAACTTAAGCACTCTACAACAATGATAAATGATAATCATATATATAATACATGTAAGAGTGTCTCTCTCGATTATCCATTGAAAGAATATCAAAATATGATCTGAGAAGTTACGCGCCAACCGAGAAGCCTATTTCTGAGATTTAAGAGCCAGGTCCTGATGTTTCAGAACCAAATACGCACTGGCGCATGCCCAGGTCGGTCCCTGCATTTGCAATGCTTTAGATGTTTTTTTTCAGTTGATTTCTTGACTGTTTTCCGATTCTTCAGACAAATGGTTAATATATCGATGTAAAAAATATATCGGTTTTCATTGTTTCAAGCACCACGTATCAGGAAGAAGCATTCTCCGTTATTCTTGAGAAATTACATTTTGTTGATAAAATAAATACAACATCCTTTTGCTCGCCTATTAATTGCCAACACAAAGACAACGCTTACGACGACTTTCGATTGAATGCCCGAAATATATGTATATGCTGGGTTGAGACTAATTTATAAACATTTAGTTACTTTTGTTGTGAGATGCCATGACAGTGCCGTGTAGACACAGCTGTTAGAGATATATAGGCAGTACTGTGGTCTTAGACGTCATTCTTTTCATGTATTAATGTTGCATTTAGGCCTTATTGAGAATAAGGTTAAATACCGGGAACGGAAATTTTACGGCTCAGCGGCCCCCGGTTCTGAATGTCAATCACGATACCCAGGAAATTCATAGACCATGGTATCAATGATTGCGTATTATAGTTTATGAGATGAATATATATCAATTTCTTCCGAGACCAGCATCACCTTTGGAGCTATGGTTTAATAACGCGAACTGGAACTTCTCTGTTACCAGTTCTGAAAATCCGTGTTAATGCTCAGGAAATTCAAAGACTAGAATCGGGAATCAAAGGTTGCGGATTGCAACCTTTCATTCCCGGTTCTGTTCTATAAATTTCAGGGTAACGGGACTGATATTCAGAAACAACAACAGGAAAACTCCCGGTATTGGGAGTGATATTCAAAAACTACTTTGAACTTTTCTGCTCCCCGAAAAACTTAATGGGCGGGTTTATTCAACATTCCGAAAAGGCTGGTAGTAAACAATATATGCTCTACGTCTACAGATAAGGAAACCGGAATATCAAAAATAACATCAGTGCCAGAACTGTAAATAATATACATTACGCTAAAACCAGCGTATTATTAAGTACGTTCATTGTATGTCCTGGTATGAATGCTATGGATATTTTCCAACTTCATCTACGCTTGACGAAACAAATTGTTGGGGTAGGGGTTATTACATAGTCCATCCTCCCGAACACAAATGGCAAGGTGCTTAGTATTCCCTCCCCCATCTTCCAAGATCTACCCCTGTGCTTGTGATACCCAGTCATGTGTCTACCGTGTTGTCGGAGGCGTAACTATTTGGGTGTGGGAGATGTGCCCCCCCCCCCCCCCCCCCCACACACACGCAACTATTTCCAGTCGGGACATGTTTATTTGGAATTGATATCGATTTGTTGATGCTGATAGCCATGAAAATTCTTACTAGACTAGATTTGCTTCTTGGACTTGTGACTTTATTGGGATATAACGACACTTTCGACAGCTTGGGTAACTTCGTATCGGATAATTTTACGGGTGGGGGAAGCCGGAGTATCAGGAGAGAACCACCAAGCTGTGGCGAGCAACTGCATTGCTTCCCAACGTATAAACTTCGCGCAAGCAGGGTTAGCATAAAGTAAAGACAAGTACATCATCATCATGCAGTACACCTTAGTACACAGCGTTATCGTGCCCCTACGCGGACAAGCGGGATTAAGTACTTTGCCCAATGACACAACGCAAGTCCAATGCCACTGATCCACCACGTTTCCAGGACTTCTGTCACACACGCAGTCAGTCCAATGCAAATGGAGGTCTGTGGCTGATTGGGGCTGTTGGGATCCCAGCGTGACCAATTTTGAGTCCGGTACGTAAAATAAAAAGTTGGGAAGCCTTTGCATCACGGCTAATTGTATTTATCCACAAATTTCCTGAGTTTATTTTTTACTGCAATCCAGACTGACAAATATTCCAACTCCATGATCATGGCATGCCTTCAAAGAAGGCATGCCATGATAATGTAGTTGGAATATTTCTTCTTTCAGGATTTGAATCATGATAGTCGGGACAAATTCGTTGTTTTCACCCCCCCCCCCCCCCAAAAGCGGTCTTCTTTGCAACGCCCCAATGTGTCGAGCTGCTAACCTGAGACTGAATATGATAATTATAGCAAAACGTCTGAGATTGGCAGTGAAAATTTCAATCTGAAAAGTTGAAGCCAAATCATATTCGTACAGAAATCGAGAGAAATTTCCATTCCCATCAAACAATGTTTTCTCTCTTCTACGTTCAACGACGACACTTGTTCTCATATAAAACTACTATATAAATCACATAATTGTTATATTATGTCCGTCTGTCGATAAACTGCACGTGCAACTCGAATTCTACAAGTATCCTTGTCGGTCTATTCACGTGATTCAATAGGTTACTGGACAATCTGAGAACTGAACTCAAAAACCTTTCCACACACTTGAGAGGCACTGACAGATTAACGCACTCACTTCCGCACAGATGTGTCTCATCTTATCTAAATACATATTCGTATCTTCCATAGAAGGATCCCTAAAACCACCGGAAGCGCGATAGGTACATGGAAAACGAACGCCCTTCAGGTGCGAGAAAGTTCAAATGTTTAGTCTGCACAATGGTAATGCATAGACCATTATAAACAGTTTGACGGGACATAATGTGCAAGGCATTTGAGCATTTTACATGTTAGTCTTCTGAATTTATTGTAATTATGGATTAGAACATTTAGATCATCTACTTGCTGGGCAATGACTCGATTACCCCAGACGTGGTAATTCAGGTTTAACTCCAGCTGGGTGCGGTTTTGGTCATTCTATGACATCATGGAACAATTGGTTGACGTAGATTAGATCCTCATCCCGACTTTCGTTAGTTTGTACCAACGTTTGCAACAATGCTAACAAACATGATGATGAAGGAAGCGGTTCGGTTGAAACGGGGAGCAATGTGACAAACTTCGCTCAGTCTGATTATAGAGCTATGGCTTTCATTGATTGCTTCCAGAATTGAAGTACCACGAATGAACATCTTCGCGGAGACAAGAGCGTCATTTGAACCACTCTGCACATATTTCCAACAAACATTAAAACTAAAAATGTCCAAAATTCATTTTAAGGTGTTATAGGCCATGACAAAACTGAACTTTAAATTCGGAACTAAATTACATATTTTTAAAAGACAGTTAATTACAGTAGACTACCACCTTTGACTCTACATATTACACTTCTCTGGAAATCAGCTTGAACGTCTCTTTTTCAAATCTCCCAAGAGAGATGCAGAATCGAGATAGGTTACGTTTATAATATAGTGGCCGGGATTCGAATCACTGTCCAGAGAGTTTCTATCGGCACTGAACAACGAACACTATTCGGCTCCCGGCAGAGCTCGTGTCCGCCGATGCCGAGTAGTGAGCATGGTTCAGTATAGATTCACTATCTCGGCATAGATTCGAATCTCGTCACTCCATTCACAAGGCAACTTGACACTCTTTGTGATAGTGTTAATTTGTATACAAATTAAATAATTGCTCTGCTCAGGACACAACGCCCATCCATACATCACCAACTGCTTGTGGTTATTCCTCTGTCTCTTCTTGACTTCCGTAGTTTTAATCCGATCTCATAGGCTCTTCTCGTAAACGTCACGTTGTTTATTAGCAACCGTCAGTTGACGAAATTTGAATTGAGACAGCTGTGTTGAAATCTGATAAGGACTTACAGGGAGAGTTTCAAGATATGCATTGCCCCAGATCTTGCAGCTCACCTTGAATCGGATAGGTCTGCATTGATATGCATGTGCATGTGTTCAGATGTTAATATTTTTTTCATGCATGATATTTGCATGTTATGCGATGTTTGTTTGTATTATATGTTTATATGTAAGTGTTGTGATGTGCGAGAGGAAGTCGACAGACATATACATATGTATATGTCTGTCGTACATGTGTATCAAATAACTATTGCCTTAATAAATTATGTGAAGATATTCCTAGTTTTTGTGTCTAGGCTGAGTAATACAAAAAACATTGTGGACTTTTCAGAAACTACGAGTATTCAAACGTAACCAACACTTACTGCTCCTTGCAATGAAGCTCACCGCCTACAGTATAACCGGTGTGGATTGGTCACTCTTCACGGGTGGGAAATATTTCCACGGACGCAATAATATTAGTTTCCAAAAACCAATTATAGAAATAATCATGAAAAATTTAATTAACGAAGCACCGGGTACATCCCGGTACTTCATTAATTAAAATTATGCTGATGACACTTGTTATTACCTGGTAAACGCATGCGTGGACATCACTGGATTACGACCTGTCCACGGAGACTTCGTGTTCGATTTGTTTATTAGTGTGGAAGATAAGACCTTTAACAAATATTATTTTATAATTTCAATATTTGATAATCTCACTTTTAACACTTTACCCAACGCAGACAATAGCAAAATTTATTATTTTAATATTTGTTTTTTCAAATTTTTCAAAAAATTTCAAGGAAACCATATCATGTGACCCCTCATTGAAACGAGCTCGACGAGCTCGTTCCAATGAGGGGTCACATGATATGGTTTCGTTGCAATTTCTTGAAATATATATTTTTTTACAACTTAATTTGTAAATTACTCGGACGGATACAGCCGATTCGTTAGGTAAAGGGTTATGGGGCATTTGTCGAGGCGGTTATTCTCATTCTTGTGCAATCCAGCCTTTACAAAACCTATACTGACAGTTCTATCCTTCTATAGTGTAGATGAGCTGAGACCTGTATTTTTGAAATATAGTGTCATGAAAGAAAATTGAGTCAAACTTCTTTAAAAACGCAAACTTCGGTTACGCCTCTTATACTTTTCGTTAGATCTGATTTGAAATTGTTAACTTGAAAGAAACTCATCTATGTGCGGGTGTTCTGCACGCATTGCATCTACACCTAGATGGAGCCTTCTCGGCATACGTTTCCAGAGATCAGAATAGATGAATGGCAAACTTGACCTCCGACGTCGAAGCTTTCATTTCACCTTCCTGTTTTGTCTAGCAAACTGCGTACGGTGTCAACACGGTTAAATATCTGACATTCTGGTCTTCTCTTCTGGTGTTTACTCTTTATGTTTCAATTTATCCATCGATTGGAACGTGAATAGAAGTAACAGTTTTTGATGTTCCAACAGCACCGAGAGAGTGAAATACAGCGTGAATTGTCAACAAGGCTACATGGGCGCTTCAAAGAATGGGGGAACACTTGAATAGCGGTACAAAGAATCGGCCCTTCAGCGCTTTTATCTCTGACAATAGGGTGACGATAATGGAAGGAGAAATGTTGAGAAGCAATTCAGATTATGATAGTGTTACCGCACTGTTTGCCTAGCCATCGACAATAGTGTCATATTAACGTATCAATGCTGGTATCCAAACAAAAACCACAAGTTATTAAAGAAAGCCACTACAAAAATAGTTTGTTTGCCAGATGCACGCCTTTGCCGCACTAAAGACTATTACATTCTGGACGCGAGTTGGGCGTAGCGAACGATGCCATTGGGTGGCAAATACAGATTATTTATTTATTTATTTATTGGTGTTTTTAAGATCACATATTTCTGCACAATGGCTAATCATGACCATGACAGTTTTACGGATGGAGGAAGCCGGAGTACACGGAGAGAACCACCGAGCAATGGCGAGCAACTGTCAGCTCCCCCAACATACTAACTCCACACAAGCAGGGCTAGCATTGGTTGAAGACAAGTGCACCATCGACGTGCAGTACGCCTTAGTACACAGCGCCACCGTGCCCCCACGTGGGCAATGGGGGTGAAGTGTCTTGCCCAAGGACACAACGCGGTTGCCGCAGGTGGGATTCGAACCGAGGACCTCTCGGCTTGCAGTCTGCACCTCTTCATACTGAGCCACCGCGCCCTCCGGAAAATACAGATTTCTATAACAGTTAATTGATGTGGGTGAAGTGCGGTGGCTCAGTGGTTCGAGCATTGGACGCGAAATCGAAAGGTCCACGATTCGCTCCTGGCCAGCGATGACTGCGTTGTTTTCTTGGGCAAGGCAATTAATCCCGATTGTTCGGTGGCGCTGTGTACTAAGGCGTACTGCACTTGCTTTCAACCATTGCTAACCCTTCTTGGGCGGATTGAGTAAGCTGGGGAGTTTGACAGTTGCTCGACGCTGTTTTGTGGTTCTCTCCGGTTTCCTCACCCATAAAACTCTCCTATACGAGATGGCCCTGACTGTCGAAAGTGTCGTTAAACCGCAATAAATAAATTAATAAATAAATGAATAAGCTGATGTGGGTCATCATATTCCGTCGATCTGACGAATCCAGGGACCAATACTTTAAAACTTTTACAATTGTATTTTCTAGAATTGTATTTTCTACTTATTAATATAACTGACTAAAATGAATCATTAGCATTTTAAAAGACATGGCAATTTGCCAACTGGCAAATTGCCACATCTTTTAAAATGCTAATGGTTCATTTCAACCCATTTAAAGTCATAACTAGAAAATACAATTCCAGGAAATTCAATTGTAAAAGATTTATATTACTGGGCCCAGGTCCGCCAGAAATCCCTAAACTATTTCTTGAGTCGTTTTGCTGTAGTTATTTCTTCACTTTCTTAGCACCTAAACCTTCAAAAAGTACTGCGGGTGCTCTATAATGTGCATAAAATGTTACCTTTTTTCTCCGGAGAAGACCTTGAATGTTCACAAACTCTTAACCCTGCAAGAGGTGAAACGAAGTGGTTTGATTTTGCGGGTTTTCATTGCTGACATTGACATCAGACATATATTTTGTCCTCCACTACTACGCCCCTACTTCCGTCTGTGTAATTCTGAATGACTTCAGCAAAGCCACATAGCGAGGTTGCTGCCTTTTCGTGTAAGAATTTGTAAATGAGGAAGGCGTTCGGAAACTTCCGCCAAAAAGTTTTATTGTGACTTAAGATAGGGGTGGGGTTGTTCACTATACTTACCGGTAGTAATCTTCTTTACAGTAAATATCTCCATCTCGTGCAAAACATGTGAGTTCACAGTCCAACTGGAGTTTACATTCACAGCACTTCAAACAATGAACATGCCACTGTTTGTCAGCGGCCAGTAAAAAATAACGATCAATGATCCGTCCTCCACATCCAGCACAGAGACAGGGTAGTGAACCTTCTTCATTCTTTGGAACATCAACATTCTACAAAAGATACAAAAATAATACAAGTCAATTAACCATTGAAATGTAAATAACAACATCTTAAATCGAACCAAATTCTTCCTAACATGTCTACATTTGGGGACATTTTTAGACTAAGGACCGTGATAGGTGATCACATTTCGCCATTTTATTCAATAGCTTCGCACTGAAAGGCGGTGTACCAACATTTTGTCTTTAACGTTGTGATTTCTATACTACAGTTGCTACTATAGTGGCTGATGATGTCTGTGTCTTGGTTAAACTGGGGAGTGTACAGCACAGTGATCGAGACGTCGCCTCTTTCTCCATGTGGAACATTTTCACCACTGGATCAGTATTTCATAAGTGAGATATTGCACTATCAAAACCGAATCAAGAAAAAAAGGAAATAGCATGTAAGCTGCAATGTTTCGCGGTTTTTTTGACAGTGTTGTAGTGAGCAGAAAGGGGGGGGGGGGGGGGGTGGAATGCAGACAATTTCCACCAGATCGCATCCCAGACGCGATCTGGTCGAAATTATCTGTTTTCTATTATAGCGTCAGAGGTGTGTAGTACGAAGCCGGCGATGACCACGACGACGACGACTACAACGACGACGAATACGACGACGAATAGACGACAACGATGATAACGGTGACTACGATGATATGGCCGGAAGGACACCTGATACGTCCCCGAGATACAGATATATTTTTTTCATGCTCTGTGTGGTCTCAGCGAACTATCATTCCCTGGTGAAACTCTTTCAGAAATACGCCCCAGGTGATGGCATCGTGTGACATTTCACAACCCAGACCCCACGGCTATGCTATTCTTCAGAACGATTCAGATTACTGGTTTATAATTATCTTTATGTCCACACTTGCTCGAAATAAGATTTCAGATTCCCAACGAAAAAAAATGAGTAGCGGGGGGATATCCTGTTCAACGGGGGAGGTGGGTTATATGAGCAGTTGTTCCTATTTGCGATAGACTACCACGTGACTAAGTAGTACAAACTTGGGCCCAAAGGCCGTAATATAATTTTTGGTCTGGAACTTCTTGACGACGTGCCATACCAAAAGATTATATTACGGCCGTTGGGTGTAAGTTTGGTCCAGTGGCTATAGGTCATAAAATAGTTGACAGACATGAAATATTGTTTTCTTTTATCACTTTCCAAAGAGTGATTTACTGGGATTTCCGGGTTTGATTATAAACGATAACTTCACAAGTGAATTATGCAATCAACAATTGTGTCATGTACCCGTGCGCGCAAACGAAGACGTTTTGCCGTGTGTGTAATGGGGACTTCATTGTTTTTTTGTTTGTTTTGTTTTAACCATTTACCTAATATGAAAAGCAGACGACACTTGCAAAACAAATTCTTGAATAGCTATTATTTTCATATGTTGTCCCAAAAACATAGGTTATGACGCCTCATTGGAACGAGCTCGACGAGCTCGTTCCAATAAGGGGTCATAACCTATGTTTTTGAGACAAAAAATGAAAAAATAATGAAAATTAACTGACGATTTTTGAGAATAGCGCTGGCCGTTACGTTAGGTAAAGGGTTAAATAATATAATTATCGTTAATAATGAAAAGTAATAAAAAGAATAATCGCTTGACTGGACTGGTTACGTGAAATAATTCATTCGAGGCGAGGGACTATATTGTACAACACTCGTGCGCATTCACGCACTCGTGTTTGTACAACGTCCCTCACCTCTTATGAATTATTTCACGAAACCAGTCCTGTCAAGCGATTACTCTCTATGTAAACCTTCCCGTTTTGCATTCCGAATGAGACTAAAAATGAACTAAGTTTATAAACTGACATATAAATAATATAAACTTAAAATTTAACCAGCCTGAAAACGGTTCATTCTAAGTGTCGGTCAGAAATAGCTTTGAACCAAAGTCTTAACATCTAATATATACATTTTGGAGCCTGTAAAAAAACACAATATTTTAAGTTGAATTTGTGACTAGCTGTCTCTCTGGTGTGTTTTCTGGAACATTTAGGAAATAATATATATATTTATAATATGACTCGTCCGTTTTGTTGACTTTAAAACATTTGATATTTTGTTTTCATATTAATCAGTGATAGATAAAGCCTTCCGTCAATTTCATTGGTCAATTTCAAAACTAGGCAATTTGATTGGCTGAACAAAATACAACTGGGCCACATTTTCATAATTTGCATAATTATAGTTGGGATCTTTCATTGGTCAATTTCAAAACTGGACAATCTGATTGGCTAAATAAAATACAACTGGGTCACATTTGCATAATTTCAGTAGGGAGAATTTACGTTATCTGTCCTATTTTGGGTGGGTTATATTGTATTAATCTTTTACCTACAAGAAAAACGCCATTCATTTTTTTTTATATTTTCAATTTTTGCTTCCAAAACACAGGTTATGACCCCTCATTGGAACGAGATCGACGAGCTCGTTCCAATGAGGGGTCATAACCTATGTTTTGGAAGCAAAAAATGAAAATTTTAGTTATACGAGGATGTTTTTTCCAAGTGCCGTCTGCAACTCAAGTTAGGTGATGGATTAAAAAGTCATACTAAGTGGCTAATTTGTGCGTGTGTGTGTCATACGATAAATAGAATATGAAATGAGTGTTTTTTCTCATATAATATTTATGAAACTCGTCCGAATTTTCTGTTTGGGCTCGCCAGAGGCTCGCCAAAACGGAAAATTCTTAGACTCGTTTCATAAATATTATATGAGAAAAACACTCATTCCATATCCTCTCTCTCTCTCTCTATATATATATATATATATACACTTCATCAAATATTTTATATAACTTCGTCAATTTGCCGTCATGCTCGGAAGATTACTTCCTTCTAAGCGGCTTTCATTTTTGACTAATTCTTATTCCGTTACGTTAAGATTTTTGACTAATTCTACGTTCATTTTACGTTCCCATGACGCGATACACATTGGTACAGCTCTTAAGGTAACGGAATAAGAATTAGTCAAAAATGAAAGCCGCTTAGAAGGAAGTAATCTTCCGAGCATGACGACAAATTGACGTGTAAAGAGAAGGTGCACTTCATTGAGTGCAAAACCTCGCTTTTATAGGTCGAGATTATGTTAACAACCATTCTTTGGTGATTAGATGAATCGTTGGTCCTGGATTGTACATACCACGTTTGTAGACAGCCATCCTACCAAATTTGGCGTTGATGTTTTCACTCTGACACCACAGGTCTCCCGCCCCACCCCCTCTCTCTCTCTCTCTCTCTCTCTCTCTCTCTCTCTTAGACACCCATGGATACCTATCGACATAGCATTATTAAGACCATGACACTGGATCTTCTTGTGAGGACTTGCCTTTAACTCACTCCCATAAAAATGAGATATGTTAAAACAGAAGAATATGTTTAAGATACCAAACAGCAATGGGTGTCCAGCGTGCGGAGGGGGGATAACATCGAATTGACATTGGCATGCTCTACGAGGACAAAACATTGCATGAAAAGTTTATTAGACGCAATATGTAACAACACCCGCGATAATGTTGCAATAACGTTGCGAGGACTTGACTGTAGGTTCTCACAAACAAAAATGCCCTCAGAGTGTTGTTGTGAAATGAAATGTGACTCCTCACGACCCATAAACAGGTGCACATAAACGCACACGAAAACACACGCGTGCAAGAACGCATTCAAACATATTGGCACACAGAGACCTCATCGCATGAACACACGGAAATAACCACACCAACATGCACGGTAAACGACAACACCTACAAAGCCACTTTGACCTTCGTCATATTTTCTAAATGTGGAGACATCATGGGCGGAAGTGTTAATCTGGCCATTGTTATCTTTGTCTGTTATATTCTACTCAACTTCGATGTACATCGAAATGTGTTGTCACTTCACTGTCACCTCGACAAAAAGAATAAGTAAGACAGAGTCGGTTTATTTGAATAAGGACAAAATGTCAAAAACCTGCCACTTTTTGTGCAAACTTTAAAAAGAATGTCTCATTCATCGCCTTCTTTTAAACCTTCGCACTACGCTTTTAATTACTGACAATATGTATTAAATGTGTCTGTTATGCATGCTGTGTTCTTCGTTCAACTTAAACATCTATAGGTGAAATACGATTGAAAATAATCGTTTTTCACACACACACTTATTGTAAGATTATTGGACAGATCTCTCTATTTGAGCGAGAGACATTCATTTTTGTTCCCCCACTATTCCTTGTTTATAATAATACATATATAATATATATGTGGTTAGGCTTTAACAAAATACATCCGTTTATTAGCCTAAGATGAAAAGCACTCTGACAAGATCAAGGGTGCCAAGTCCAGGTGGGACGAGGTGGGGAGGTGTACTGAAAAATTATTTTGAAGACGTTTTTACAGCGGGAAGTTCTCGCGTAACACGCCATGTCTACTTGCCTCATTTGAGCATGGCAGTGTAACCACGCAGGAAGACTAATTTCGTTCGACGAAAACGAAAAAAAAAACATTAACTAGCTCGAGATCTGGGAGCACATAACCGGAGTCTATCGAATGCCACCGATACCATGTTTGCATTCATCTAGAAGCACAACTATTTTATTTATATGCAGTTGGTTGTATTGTTAGTGTTTAATGGAGATGCCTATTGGCAGCCCCCCCCCCCCCCACCCCAAGACGTAACAAAACAAATGAACACGAGCAAATTTCGACTTCCAACATTAATCGTTGTCCCAATTAGGGAGCTGTATGCTGAGGTTGGAAAGAAAATGTTTTCTTCAACTGACCTCAACTCTTCACAGGGGCGTTCAGTGGCTCAGTGGTTACGGCATTGGACTCTAAACCGAAAGGTCCACGTTTCCATCCCTACCAGGGGTAACTGCGTTATGTCCTTGAGCAGGATTCTTAACCCCGATTGCCCACGTGGGACCAGGGTGCGCTATGTACTAAGCCGTACTGCACGTCGATGGTGCGCTTGTCGTCAACCAATGCTAACCCTGCTTGCGGAGTTAGAACGTTGGTGAGTCTAATAGTTGTTCGCCGCTGCTCGGTGGTTCTGCTCGGGTATTCCGGCTTCTACCGTCCACAAAACTGCCCGACACGAGATGCCACTGGCAGTCGAAAGTGTCGTTAAATCCCAATAAAAAAACGTTTCACCGAACACGAAGAGTTGAAGACAATGGAAAAATGTTTTTTTTTTGGACCGAACCCAGCGAGCTCGATCATTTGGAGGGGGGGGGGGGGGGGGCAGGGGTCATAAACTATTATGGGTTTGAGGTAAAAGTAGAAGGAAACAAATTTGCACGATGATTTTTGTGAATAGAGTGGACCGTTTTTGGTCGTTAAGTCAAATGTTTTGTTTTTTGCACTGCAGCTGTTAATATACGCAGGGCCTGTCGCCTCTGTGGAGCTGCTATGGCTGTTCATTTCCTGACACACCACAGCTCCGGAAACTAAACTTCCCTTTACAGTTTCCGTTTGGGAATTCAGGACAATTCGCCACGGGGACACTGCTCTGCCCTCACTGACATCTCTCCATCTATTAACCCTTTACCCAACGTTACGATCAAAACCGACCAGTGCTATTCTCAAAAATTAATTTTCATTATTTTTTCATTTTTTTGTCTCAGAAACATAGGTTATGACCCCTTGTTGGAACGAGCTCGTCGAGCTCGTTCCAATGAAGAGTCATAACCTATGTTTTTGAGGCAAAAAATGAAAAAAATTAGTTATTCAAAAATTTTGTTTGCAAGTGTCGTCTGCTTTTCATGTTTGGTAAAGTGTCAACAAAATGATATTTTCCTCCTCACTAAACTACATTTCAGATATTAATAATTTATTTTAATAATAATCAAATAAAATAATGACGTACGTTTTATGTGTAATATCTTTTATAATTTTATTCTATTTCGCGTCGTGAGAAATTAGATAATGGAGATCAGTAATAAAGAGAAACAATAAAGCGCAAAAGATAGATTCATCAGATTTTCATAAA
Source organism: Pictodentalium vernedei (assembly GCA_031216915.1). Lineage (NCBI taxonomy): Eukaryota > Metazoa > Mollusca > Scaphopoda > Dentaliida > Dentaliidae > Pictodentalium > Pictodentalium vernedei. Next base: position 375,820,436 of record CM062291.1, read on the forward strand.
ACTGGGGATTTCTGTTTAACATAAATATGTGGCGATAAGATCATTTAAAATTTTCAGCCTTCAGCCATGAATATTAATGGATTTATTCCTAACATCGGTTCCTGTAAAGCTCTTCGCGGATTTCAGTCAGAAGTTCTAAAGTCATAAAACCACAGGGAAAAATACTCACAAACTCTATCAGACATGATTTACCGGAATGCATAAAACATGCATTCAAAGAGTGGTTTCAATTATTGTTAATTGTTCTTCCTTGTTATTTAACCCTTTACCTAACCTGAAAAGCAGACGACACTTGCAAAAATAATTCTTGAATAACTAATTTTTTTCATTTTTTGTCTCAAAAACATAGGTTATGACCCCTCGTTGGAACGAGCTCGTTCCAACGAGGGGTCATAACCTATGTTTTTGAGACAAAAAATGAAAAAAAATAATGAAAATTAATTGGCGATCTTTGAGAATAGCTGGCCGGTTTTGTCCATTACGTTAGGTAAAGGGTTAACATAACTTAACCCTTTCAACCCGATGTGCATACATTTTTGCGTGAAGAAAAAAAATGGGCGAACAGACGATACAAAGAGCAATGAATTTGAAGCGAGGTTCGCTAATAATTTAATCCAACAGCTCGACGGAGCCTCCCAACAAACCAGGATGGTTTCACCTATTTCACCATTGACAGTATTGATAAATAATACCTTCCAGGACGCTAGTGTTGAAAGGGTTAAATATGTTGAGAAAACACAGTTGGGGGAAATGTCCGCTGAACGAAATGTCGAAAGGGAAAAGTAGAAAAGACTCTCTTCTAGACACTCTTCTAGACCAATGGCCCAATTAAATGTCCTTGGACGAAGTATCCATAGGGGGAGTGGGGGGGGGGGGGGGTATGCCTACACTCTCGCGCGGTACCATAAAGAGCGTTGCAGTTGCAGAAAGGTATGGAGTTGGTATCCCTCTCGCGTGAGTGTGGGGGAGGGGGGGGGGGGCATTTCTTGAAACTTTTTCCTTGGGCGGCCAGTTACAAATTTATGTTGCGCTATTTGGAGATATTGTGAAGCTCGATAGAATGTCAATTCTCACTAAACCTGGCATGTTATTTGCAATATTATTAGTTCACGCCCCATGCAGATCGTAAAATTTAGGATTTTTTGGGTGGGTGGGGATTTAGGTGGTCACGCCACAGCTTTCCAGTGCCAGTTAGTCGACTATGGATTTTTATTTTTATTTTACTGCACTGAAATCATTTCCCATGGAAACATCAAGAACATGGTGATGATAAACACTACAAATATTTGTGTAACACTATTCACGTGACATCGGAAGCAGTGGGGCTATTAGTCCAATCGTCCACTTGGACACCTGCTCCATTACATTAACGTCAAATGATTGTAGATACTTCTTAACTTCAGCTCCCTTTTTCCTGAGGTTGTAGATGTAAGCAAATATGTTATCTATTGTACTACATGCAACCCACCCATCACTTTATCTATTATTAATCGGCCTCAACATACGGCAGAAAAATAGTAAAATTTACTTTCCCTTTCAGCTGAGGCCACTTGAGAACCAATTTAAAAATTTACAAAGAAACGGGTGAAAAACGAGATCATGTCGCGAAGCTAAACACACAATCAATGCGAACTAAGATGTGTATGTTTTGAGGGCAATATAGACAAATATTTCGCACAGTGAGATTTATTGAATATTAAAGAAGGGATAAAACAAAATAAATAAGCCACTTTTTCAACACAGCGGGATCACCTAGGGGATTCCTTCCATTTCTATTTATATAATATTTTGGTTCACAAAGTAAAACTGAAGTATGTCTTCAGATCTCATGACATTGTGAGAATAGTTGTACAACACATCCCTGTGGCGTGATCGGGAGAGATGTAGCACTCGACGCGGGATGCATTCATTTGAGAATGCTTATCCAATTTTGCCCGCCTCGTATTTACATGGTTCTGCCAAGGTCATGACATCTGTGGAATTTGTCTTCTTAATTCGTGTTTTGTGTTGTATCTGAAACAAAATATAGGCCTACGTATAGATAACTTACCCATTAGCGAAGCCCGTGGCGTCCCATTATCTGAGTATGCGATCTTAGAATTATACATAATAAATGATACATTTCATTATTATCCAACAATGTTTACTGTTGATTCATCACAAACTATAAATACCCAATCACAAAACTAAGATCCCTCTGACATTTTTTTTATTTTGTTGTCATGGAATTGCGGACGCGTTCTCGAGATAATTTGATCAAATATATAGACAACAGATATGTAAATGTTTATAATAAACCCTTTTAATCCGGTGTACATAAATTTTTGAGTGACGAAAAAATTGGTATAGCAGACGACATAAAGAGCAAAAAACTGAAGACATGCTCGGTAATAATTTAATCCAACAGCTCGACAGAGCTGTTGGATTAAATTATTACTGAACCTACCAACAAGGCAGGATGCTTTCGCAGCCCATTTCGTCGTTGACAGTATTGACTGAAAGGATACCTTCCAGGGCGCCAGTGTTGAAAGGGTTAAAATGCAGAATTTAGGGTAAAGAAAATTTGAGGTCAGCCTTCAGTGGTCCTACAGTACCGCTACGTCGTTTCCAACAATGCACACACAATTCGCTATGCAATTCAGGATAAATGTTATATTTAACAAGATTTCAGGAAGTCAGCTAAAAATTGGAGCACTGTTGTTTACCGGGGAAGTGTAGCGCAGTTAAAAATTAAAATGCAGGGGTGCTGCCATTCAATGATTAACTCTCAGCACATTGATATCAAAATTCCGAAATTTTCAGCTCTAAATATTTCTTTTCCGTAATGCAACTAGGAATTTAACCAGTTCAAACTTGTTTGACAGAGCTGAATGCAGAAGCGGAGTTAGTAACATCTACTGGAGGCAAGTATACCATCGTGCTGTAGGACGCCTTAGTACATTCCGCCTCCGTATCCCCAAATGGGCAATTAGGATTAACTATCTTGCGCAGGGATACTAGCACAGTGTCAGGATCTAACCGTAGTCAACTGGGATTAGGTCAAGGATACAACGCAGTTACCGCCGGTCAGGATCGAATCATCAACCTTTCGATTTAACCATTTACCTAACATGAAAAGCAAACGACACTTGCAAAAAAATTCTTGAATGATCATTTTTTTCATTTGTTGTCTCAAAAACATAGGTTATGACCCCTCATTGGAACGAGCTCGAGGAGCTCGTTCCAATGAGGGGTCATAACCTATGTTTTTGAGACGAAAAATGAAAAAATAATGAAAATTAATTGACGATTTTTGAGAATAGCGCTGGCCGGTTTTGGCCTCTACGTTGGGTAAAGGGTTAAAGTTCGATGCTCTAACCACCGAGCCACCGTGATCCCTCGCTGTCTTGGTTCCCTAGTCTAGTGTAGCTTAGGAAGAACATATTTGTGCATTTTTCTCTTTCTTGTACAGTACTGTTATATGAGACAGACCGTTGGAAAGCCTTTGACATAACAGCATAGCATACGGTACAGTCGCTGTTGACTGGTCGTAATCCATACGTGGGCAGCGATGTCCACGCATGCGTTTGTTTACCAGGTAACAAAAATCATCATCAGGAAAATTTTAATTAATGAAGCTCTGGGTTGTACCGGCTCTTCATTAATTAAATTTTTGATCGAGTTCCCAGAATTAGTGTTTGGTATCTAATATTATTGCGTCCGTGGAAATATTGACCATCTGTGGAAAGTGACCAGTCCACTCCACGGCGGCTGTACTGTAGCTTAAATGGTAGAGATGGGAAGTATTGGAATTTGAGTTCGGTATCGGTTTCGGTATGTTTGGAGGTATACTTCGGTACGGGTTTGGTATTCGGAATCTGACTTGACAGATTTGCTGACAGTACCAAAGAGGAATTCACATCAGGAAAAACAGAATATGTTGGCGTATCATTCTATCACAACGCTATAAATGACATTGCCAATGAACTCAACAGTGGCATTTTTCTTAGACCACAAATCACATCTCCAGTAATTTTGTGACTTCTTATGAACGCACCTTAATGTTTAAAGACCTATTTCGGGCTATTGTGATCTCAGAACATGTGCCCTGCCTATGCCATCCTTAGGAGGTACTGCTGACAATAGACAAAACACCTGGGTAGTGATTTCTAGTCAGGTCTTGGTTTCATTAACAGGTACCCAAGACTTGACTAGAAATTACTGCTAAGCAATTGGACATATACAGGTGGTACTGTAGTGGGAATTCAGGACAGTTGCCCAGTACATTGAGGGTTAACAAAACTGAAAAGAAAATCAATCACGACTTTCATGAAAATGAACCTTTCAACTGTTATCAAGCCTCAACAGGGACATATAAATAGTGAATGTAGGAAAATTCAGACGGTATCGGTATTCAGTGATTGGTTTGGTTCCGTTTTTCGGTCTATTCCCCATCGCTATTAATCCTTTGATACTTTTGTACGTTTTATGTGTACGAAATCAAACAGCGCCTTGATACTTTGTGGTCATTTGTTTTGTTATTATTTTTCGATTTTTTTAAAGTTTTAACCTCAATTCCTATTTTCTCCCGAATAGTGCTCAGTGACATCCGTTGAGCCAAATGTTATCGCAGCTTAAAATATAATCCTGCTGTCAAGACTTCTTAACTGGTTAAGTGCAAGAAGCCACTGCCAGGGCTTTCAAAAAATGAGGATACCAGAGCAAGAGCCAACACTTCCCTTGCTTATATTTCATATTCAGTCAAACACAAATAATATTTTGTTTATATAAATTCGTTTTATTACAAATTATTGGAGAGTGCCTGTGGGCACTCTCCAATAATTTGTAATAAAGCAAGTTTTGAATAACAAATTCAGACCACCAAAAATAATCTAGCCCTCAAGCAGATAATCACTAATGTGAAAAATATCTTATTTGTACTTTCCGACGTTTGACGTCACATTTTGAAAAACGTAGAAACTGAATTCCCAGTGATGTTTGAACGTCAGAATAATTAAAGTCTCGAAGGGTTAAATGGGGAATCTAAATGAATACACAAAACAGCATATATACGTACTTATTCAGTAGCCAAAGTTGTTCACTCGGATTTGTTTTGTTACAGTTTACTGGACAGTGCCTCCAATAAATCGTGCTAGAACAGATTCAGGTGACCAAAATACGCTTAATTCTAACCGAATACAAAGAACATCCATAAACTATCGAGCCTCTCAGTTGTGGTACCCTCACTCTCCTGCAAATTCCAAGCATGCGTTAATTACCTCCCTTGATTGCCTGTTCCAGTTGTTGGCACGGTCCAGTTCATCTGGTCCACTCATATCATATTTACACTGGACCCCCCCCCCCCCTCCCCCGTTGCTCTGTCTCTCCAGCAGGAGTGAGTGGCGCTCAAATATTTGTCACTTTTTTAGGTTTCATTACTCAATGTACTTCATTTTGCTTCGTCTACCAATGTACGTTTTCTCGGGGTTAACGGCACTTTATACAGCAAGGGTAACATCATGTTGGACAGTGTTAGGGATGGAGGAAGCCCGAGTACCCGGAGAGATCACTGAACCACCGAGCAGCGGCCAGTAACTGTCAGACTCCCCAACGTACCAACTCCACGCAAGTGGGGTTAGCAGTGGTTGGAAACAACTTCACCATCGATGTGTAGCACGCCTTAGTACACAGCGTCACCTTGCACCCGCTCGGGCAATCAGGATTAAGTGCCTTGTCCTAAAACACGACACAGTTATCCCAGGAGATCGAACCACTGGCCTTTAAGATTGAAATCCAATGCCGTAACCACTGAATCACCACGTACCCACTCTATGTACGCATTTGTTACTGTGTGACCAGGGACGTGGCGATAGGGGGGGGGGGGGTGGGGTTGGGGTCCCCCCCCAAATCCTGGCCGAAATTTCCTATAGTTGGAAATTCGGAGGGCAAGTCATGAGTAGTTGGAAATTCCATCTATCTAGATTTTAGAGCTGCTTTGGTGATGCTGATGTCTCCTTTACTTCCCAAATACCAACTCGGTTTCAAATCGGCAAAATTTCTAACTGTTCCTTTTTACAACTACAGTGTACGCAATATCGAGCTTCACAAGTATACATGATGTCATTCGGTACGAGATTTCTATAGTACGTTTACTTATCGTAATAAAAGAAAATCCTCGAAATGCACTTCAAGAAAATCACATCATGTAAAATCATTATCCTAAGTTAATTCCATCATTCACAGTTACAGAATGATGGAACATCGAAAACTGATCATTCCTGCATAAGATCTGATTTAATGTTAGGACAGTGTGAATTGTTCAAAGTTCTAAGCTTGAGCATTTGTTTTGCACGTATTCAATTCCCAGAAGAATACCAAATAATAATAAACTGATAATTCTATCATCAATGTGTTGGCATTTCATTTACTAGAATCAATTTTATGCCCCCTTTCATGGCTTCATTTTCAAAATCTTTCTCGGTAGTGAATTTCCAACTTCGGGGAGGGACCGGGAGGGGGGTCTTCCTCGTGGTCCCTATCCCCTAATTGGAAATTCACTACCCTACACCCCTCCAATCGGAAATTTCTAGCCAAGTCCATGTGTGTGACAGACCAATTGTTTCATGAGGCAGTGGGATAAACTTATCTAACTTTTCTCATCCACATCGAAATTGAACAATCGCATAAAGCGCAGCAATAATTCGTCCTGATCAACTCGTCCTTGTAACTACGAGAATATAATATCTATTTTGACAGTAGTAACTTTGACGGCGGTTGTACAAAAGTTGTCATGAGGTCCATCGGTACATGTCTATATATCGATTGATTAAAATCGGCGTAGGCCATTCGCTAGGTGACGTAGAACAATAAAACAATTCAGAGTGCTTGAATGGGTACAAAAAAATGTGAGATTCAATCGAATGAAAACAGCTATAGATTTCTTCGATCCGCAATGATTTGAGTACACACGTTAACAGTAAAGGTCCAGTGTTGTGTTATAAACTCGTCAACAAAAAAGAATCTTTGTGGCCAGGATAGGCTGTACACAAAGTGTAATATCGTACATTAAAGAAGAGATTGTGGTTCACTTTGGTTTCATTCTTAAGCATGTTATAGGAGGTTAAAACCACCAGCGAAGCAAACATACACTCATTGATTACATATAGGTCAGTAAAGTACGGAAAAGTAATTCGTAGAGAAAATGGTACCAACTGTATTAGTCCACTGACGTAATTAAAAACTACTCAAAGTTTGCTAAGCACCAAGTACATCCAACTACCTGTTTTAGGTTTTAGTTGAAATATTGTAATAAAAAGTGCATATATTTTTTATTTAATTATATCTTTAATGATTTTAGTACAGAAATTAAGATTCTATTTGTGTTTGACATTATTTTTTAGCTTTTGAATACGATAACCATGAAAAATGGATATTATTTGTAAAAGAGGAAATTTTCGATTGGATTGAGGTCAGGAGATCTTGCTGGCCAGTCCATACGCTCAATCTCCTCCCTCTGTCGGTACTCCCCGACAGCATGGGCAACATGAGGACGGGCATTATCGTCCATCAGAATGAATCCATCGCCCACTGCACTTGCATACAATCTGACGTGGACATCCAGGATCTCATCAGTATACCGTTGTGCAGTCAATGTACCACGTTCAAGGACACAGAGCTCTTTACGTCCAACCCGACCATGGTTGACACTCCACCATAGCGGTCATGCTCAGCAATGTTGGCTGCATGGAATCGATCTCCTGGTCTTCTCCATACCCTAGAACGCCTATCAGTGTGGTTTAGGTAGTATCTTGACTCATCTGTAAAAAGGACAGGTCGCCAATTTTCCCTGTCCATCCAACGTGGTCCATAGCCCATTTATATCGTACCTAGCGGTGGTTCTGGGACAGCTGAATGCAAATACATGGTCTTCTCGATCGGAGACCACCTTTGTGCAACCTGGCCCGGATAGTCGGCGTCGAAACATTACCCCGGAAGCATTCTGAAGGTCACTGCGAAGCTGGGTTGCTGTGGCAAAGCGGTTCCTACGCTCCCGAACGATCAAAAACCGGTCTTCAGCTGCAGATGTTGCCCTGTCTCTGCCACCACCATGCTGTCTTACTGGTGTGCCATACTGCTGAAATTGTGCCCAGGTTTTGGTGATCCCCATATGGTGCACACCAAGGGCTTCACCAACCTGACGATGGGTAGCCCCTTGCTCCACCATCCCTACAGCCCGCCACATGTCTGCTTCAGACAAATGTCTTCTTACATTTGCATTTACCATATTCAATCATTAAATCACAAGGGTTTGTGTTGAAATGAAGACTGAATACCCTACACATGTCATGTACATGTAGACAGTACACGAAAACATCATGAAAATCAAGGGGTACATGCTTTCCATGACTGTCACGAAACGTCTGTCTGTCAAGAGAGCTAATGTAAACACAATACATTCCTCAATCATATCCACCAAAAATATCGCAAATGTGTCAAAAGCAAATTTCACAATGATGTGTCAAATATTTGGTGCTTTGCAAAACTTTGAGTAGTATATAATAGGGAGCAGGCCTCTCCCTCACCCCACCACATATTTGTAAACTTTGGAAATTGGAGTTGTGTTGGATTTTTATTATTATTTTTTTTTTGGTTGGGGGGGGGGGGGAGTTATCGTCAACGCTCTTGTGAAAAACCAAATTAAAAGTTATCGATGACTGTCAAGAAAATTACATCTTTCGTGGCGTCCATTTTTGACTTTAAAACATATACAATGAGAATAGTTTATTTCAGTATATCCTGTTCCACAGACACCCTTCTCCCCAAGACACACACGCGTACCAGAAAAGAGCTATCTACGTCAGGAGAGGCGAAAGGCCACACATTTACAATGCTACCATGGTTCGACCCAGTGTGGGAAAGGTTACAATCGTATATCGGTAAATGTACCACGACTCGCTATAGTCTCTCGTTTGGACGAATATTCCGCTGTGTGGTCAGTGTCTTGTCAGTTCCTTCTACTTCAACCATCTTCCAACCCGAAGGCCAGCCTTCGGGTTGGAAGATAGTTGAAGTAGAAGAAACGGACCGAAGCGATCGAAAATGGGATTCTTTGGCTAAATATTGTTTGGATTTGAAAATAATGTTACAGGAATGCCCGTATATTGACACGTTTTCATGCGCCCATTTTAACTCATTGTGTAACTGCGAAACATATCTGTGGAAAAAAGTGGAGGGGCGCGTGTCCCCTGTGCCATCCTGGTTCCGTCGCCTCTGACTCTATGACACTTCCGTGGCCAGTCTATTTTTGTCTGTTTGAAACAACAAATGATTCATTTGATTTGGAAAACTTTCACGGAAGGTTTACATCAATGGCTACCGAAGACAAAGCATTGTGTTAGAAAGTCTACGTTTTCAAAAGAAAGTGTCAACGAAACGCATCAAAAGTCAGGTGTTAAAAACAGGAATTTATAATATTCTTTACGCTGACTGAGTCAAGTCGATATAACCTGGCTATTGAAAATATCGTTAAACCACCACTGAGCAAATAAATCAAGCCGAACTGTACGGCGTTGGACGTGATAAGAATGTAATAAACTCAATAACGTCAACGTTTCTTGGTGTTATTCGACGAGGAAACGGGTAAATTCGTTGGTCTCGTTAATGTCCGCGTGAACGGAAATGTCCGAAAGTACCCAAATTCTACTCACTAAAATGTGACCGAAGAGAACCGAAACCTATTCCTTGTTACACATTGGACACAATTACTCCTGAGTACCCAACTTGAGCTCCATCTCTCTAACCCTGTCGAAAGGCATAGCCATCAAAGGCAGAAAGAGATGAGAGAGAGAGAGAGAGAGAGAGAGAGAGAGAGAGAGAGAGAGAGAGAGAGAGAGAGACTTTATATATTGGATCAGAGATAGATAGACAGACAAACAGACACACAGACAGACAGACACTGAATTTATATATTGGATCCTTGTTTAAGTATTCCGTTCTAGAATGGGAACGCGTTGCATTTGTGTATCTTTGATTTTGCTGATGAAATGTTTTGTGCTTCGCTGTTGGAAGGGCTCACTTAGCCCATTCCAACAGTGTGCTTTACAACAGCGTATAATCAACTTAACAGAAGAATATATTGAATCATCTGGAACTTTAGGAACTGTGGGATAGGCCATGGCATTATACAATTCAACAAGAGTTGTTTTAATGTCAGGGCCGATGTTTTGATGTTTGTAATATCACACATTCGAATTATCGTAAAGTTAAATCCACAGAAAAGAGACTGAAGTTTGTTACATCTATCTGTACAGTATATTTTGACTCGTGCTGTTTGCCTAAGTGCTTAAGTGTCCTCCTTGCGATATTCTATGTCGTTGGAGGTCATTCCGTCGTTGTTGTGCAAGTTGCTCACGGCGAACGTCTGCGATTTACGGACTGCGATTTGAAGCAACATGGGTTTTATGTAAGCGGTACAATTCCGACAGGTAGTGTGAATGTTGTCTACTTTTGCGTTATAATATTAACGAGGATTGCTATAATTAAGACATTAAATTAATTTGCCTATCCTGTAATTATCGGTTAAGAAGTCAAGTAATTGTCTGTGATAATACAAAGATGAGTGGAGATTTTCTCTCAACAGGGAAGCGCTGTCTATTAATCCATTCAACGCAAAAACTTTGAGTAAGAAGAATACGACAGGCTTACAAACGTTGTTTTATGAATACGTATTTCTAACTTTTTCCAGATTCGTATGCCAGATCCGGATGGGTAAAAAAGTAAAAAAAAATCTCGATTTGGGGGTGCTTTACTTCCATTCAATGGGTTTTCTCTGCGTTCATGAGTAAATGGAACAAGATCTGATTCAATATTACAGTTTTATTTTTATTTTAAACTGGATAAGTAATATATTGTTGGTGAGCTAAAAATAATTCTGAAAAATGATTCTTGATTTTTGACATAGAGCTGAATTATTTTTGAACTTACCACAAAAACAAATACAGAACGAATAAATAGAATCTTTTCGTATCGCAAGTTAGAATATAATCCACCTTTTTTGTCAAAAATCAAGAATTATTTTTCTGAATCATCTTTAGCGTACCAAAAACGCAGAAAATATTAATTGAATCAAATCTGAAGAATAATTACATTTGTAACTCGCCTCGTTATCAATATTTTATGCAAAATTCATTTATAAATATTTATAAATAACCACATTTCTATTGGCTGGATCTTATACACGTGACTGGTATTCAAAAATCCTTGTACACCGGTTTTCCAGTGAATATCAACTTTCTAAATATAGCTTTTAGAAATCCCCTCTCTAGTTCTATTTCAATCGACGTAATCTCTATAACATTGTTTATTTTTATGTTATTCTGCAAATGATATCTATTTTATTGTTAAAGAAAAGTATTTCTGATTGATATAATTTAACTTTTAATTGACAAATAGAAGATTGTTTTATGAGGATGGTGTATATAATAAAACAGTTATGAACTTTTGTGGTGGTAAATATGATGTGATATGAACCTAAAAAACTTACATTGACCTCGGCTAACGCCTCGGTCAATATAAGTTTTTAGGTTCATATCACATCATATTCACCACCACAAAAGTCCATAATTAATCAATAAAGACGAGAGCTTAGATATTAAGATAGATAAAAAGGTGTTAAAACATTTAACCGTCAATAAATAATTCGTGGAAGTGGCGGCATGAGTGTGGGCTGTTTCATCAGTGGCGTAGCAAAGGGAGGTCTGGGTGGGTTCCTTGCCCGCCCCCCTAATATTTTTGGCGCCCCCTAACATTGGTCCATTGTAACTTCGACATAACTGGTCTACAATATAGGGCTACACAGACTACAAATGCTTCATATTCGCTCTTGGAGCACTGAAATATGTATTTCAGATACGAGCTTCACATTTCAGCATGCACAGTCAAATCAACATCTAAACTGATTCTTGTAAAACAACGATTATTTATTTATTTATTTATTTATTTATTTATTTATTTATTTATTTATTTATTTATATGTAATCCTACTTCTATATATGTGTGTTTTCTTATGTGAGGGATCATGAGTTTTTATTTATTTGTTTTTTTTTAAATTGCACTTTGTATGCCTGTGTCGGAAAACCAAGTATGAGACGGACGGACGGACGGACGGACGGATGGACGGATAGCAGTATTCTACTGATCGCCATCAAACATGGGCATCCTCTCAAAAATACATGAGAATTTTACCCAGCATTCGTCTTTCTAATTTTTTTCCAGAATATTTATTTTACAAGCCACCCCCCCCCCCACCACCCACACCGAGCTCTTTCTGGTGAAGGTTTAAGCTATGTTCGAGAGAAGGGTAAAATTTCAAGGACATTTGAAAATAAGATTTGGTGCTGTTTGCAGTACTCCACGTTTAATTAAGGGTTCATCATTTCACTCAGGTTAATTATCAGTTCAATGGAATTCGGTTGAATGCAAGGACACGAAACAACATTGAACAAAGCATCCGTTATGATGATCTGTAAATCATTTACTGAGAATTATTACATATCCTCCCTGCTATTGTCTTTGGGCGTCGGAAGCTGGGAGGGCAGCCCCCACCCTTGCCCTCAGGCTAGGGGGGGGGGGCCTCTTTTCTCCAGAACTGCACTAATGGAAACGACTTACTTTCCGATAACTGTAACTTAGAAATTCTCGAGTATCCGTTTCTATTGTATGTTACATGTGCCAATGGCAATGAGGGATGGGAGAAGTTTCAGGTATGATGACAGAGGCTGGTCGATAATCACGAAACAAAGATGTTATACAATTGGTGGGTGAGTGCTAGTTTTAAATCGTCCCTGGAGTGCAAGGAGGCGCCATCTGCAATGCAAAAGCATTGCAGATGGCGCCTTATTGCACTCAAGGCACGATACATGTATATATATATATAATGTCAATATTATTGATTGTCACATTACAATTTATGGTACGTTGTAAACTCCAGGTCTTAATTCATACTCATAGTCGAGTACCCTCTTTGATGCACATCTCCCCCTCCCTATCCTCGAATACTTCCGGTGCCCTTAGCTATTGTAAAATATATCCTCCAATTTTCTATATATATAGTTTTATACACTGTTGTAGCATTCGGGTATACTACGTAGACAACGGTTAATTTCTGCAAAAATCCCGCTGACATTTCTACCAACTGTTACACCAAGATTGCCTTCCCCCTCACACATGGCACGCGATCGGCAGCAGAAGGCTGAATTATTTATCCTTGAGAATTTTCAAAAGATATAAGCACATATATAATTATAAGAACGTTAATTGGACGCGCTTACAACAGATATCCCTCAAGTCTGCCTTTCACGTAATTACATAAACTCTCAAAAGAATTTTAAAAAATACATATATACACTCAGACTTTTACCTGTGTCCTTTCAAATATGCACGTGCGTCCACGAAGTTTGACTTAATAGTTTTAGAAATGATAATTAGTAGGTACAGGTGCGTGTTTAAGAATAATTAAAATTTTCTTTTGGAAATATATATATAAAGTATATATAGGATTAATTATTCCTATAGAATGTATCGTTTATTTGAAAATGTCAGGCAGGTGCACGGAAGTGAATCACTCCCCAACAGAAAAGGCGGAGTGTCGAGATACTCCTTGTGGCAAATGTTCTATAGAAAACAAAATGTGTAAATGAGCTATCTCCAGCTGCGGGGCCAACGGGGGTGGGGGATTGGGTGGGACTAGAAAGCCCCTCGCGTGCTTTTCTTCACAACTGCAGCATTATATTCCACTCGTACAGTCGGAATCCTTGATAGTAGTTTATATTATCCTCGCACTGATATTCCTGGGGTTATTTTCTTATAGTTGATCCTTCACTTTCCGGATCCTTAAGCCTCATGAAGTAATCAGGGTGCACAAACTCGTATGAAAATTAAAAAAAAAGCATTTCCCTGGGGAGACCCTGTCACCCGGGACTTTCACCTGTGGCGATCCACCGTCTTATTCCAACTCGGGGAAAAATAAAGTGTGGGAAATATTTTTCGGCTGGCATTGGTTTTCCACACATCCCATCCCACCCCACCCCACCATACCCACACACACTCACACTTCATTTCGCCTTCAGTTCAGAAAATAACTCTGACTTCTGTGCATTTAAATCTTCCTCTACAGAACCCAAATAGCAGACGACACTCGCAAAACATTCCTTGAATAACTAACAATTTTCCCGGTGGACCATAGATCCAGTCCGCCTCTGGCTTCAGAGAGAACGGCCGTAGATTCGATCCTGATCCGTGAGATGTGCGCTGTGTTTTCGGACAAAACACTTAATCCCAAATGTCCACGTGCATGGAAGCACGGCGGTACGGTGTACTGAGGTATATATATACTGTACATCGATGGAACTTATGCTTTTAAGTGATGTTAACCCCTAGTGTTCCGGGCCAGTAAGTTTGAGAGTCCACTCTCCTCGCCCGCCACCCCCCCCCCCCTCCCCCCCCCCCCCCGTAAAAATGTTCACATCTCTTGAATTCACAGTGAAAGATCGCATAATAAAGCAACTGCTGAAGGCATTCCACAAACCGTTGAAGTTCTATAAGAAATGCCCACATGGATCTGGAGAATGCCTTTCAAGATATTGATCAGTTACATAACGTTAGGACAGTAGTATGAGCCTTCTGTCTTAAGCTTATTTGGTTACCACCCGATACTGCCTGATACGGAAAATACGTGTGAATAAACAATGGATATTGCGTTTCAAACCAAGTACGACAACTTTGCTTTTTGGCCGGATTTATTTATTTATTTATTTAGTAGTGTTTAGCGACATTTTCAACAGCCATGGTCATATTGCGTTGGATGGTTTAATGTAATGGAAAAAGGTTAGCTTTAGACACAACAATTAGTCTAAAAGATGATGCCATTTTGCGAAAGCAGAAATTATGTGGAAGTAACGAAAATTTGTTGTTAGTACCTCAACCGTAATTTTAACCGTATTTTAACAGTGCAAGCCCAGGACCCGCCAAAGGATCTGTTGGTTAATTTGAAAACGGAATTCTGTTCGTGAAAACATTGTGTTTCTTGTGGTTAATGTGATTTAAGAATTATTGTATGAATGGAAACTCCACTCTGTGGGTGTTTTAGTGATTACCCGCTCTCTACATGCTATAGAGTTACTGTAGGCTACTATTGACGCGTTACTAAAGCTCAGCAGTTGTGTTATTAACACTGTTAGAGTGATTATTTAAAACTTCATCGAGGGGTGAGATACATATGTGTTATATGCACATTGTGCTTGTGCAGAATCTTTTATCGCGAGTCGACTCGTTTCTGATGGGGTATAGCTACTCGTCGCGCAAGCGCGACGAGTAGCTACACCCCCTCAGAAACGAGTCGAGTCGAGATAAAAGATTGTATACAGGCACAAACAGCACATAACACCAACCCTTCAGTCAACAAAACCCACAATGCCTTCTAAAAAACAGTCGTTAACAAAGAAACAGCCACAGTCAACTGATCAAAATAATGCCATTCCATTTTAAATTCTCTCAACCCAACGGCACGTGAAGAAATTCCTTCAATGTGAATGAAATTGTATAAAAAATGAAAAATGAAAAATAATCAAACTCGGCCCAAGTATGCTTTTTTCTGTCCGTCAATGATATTTTGAACCAAACTCAATTCAGTTCGTGAGGTAACTCAAGGGATAGGTGGGTGGTTTTGCGAAAACAACTAGGGAATTATATTTTTGTAGCGCGCAAGAATCTCTTTATATACATAACGTCACTTCATTCATATTTTTTAGAAGCGTGCGAACTACAGTGAGATTGACGTTACGTTTTTGCGATTCCGCTTCACCTTTTGGGTTTTGGGTGTTTTACATGAAGGATTGTCTATGTACTGTGTCGTACAATTCCTTGCAGCAAGGGATTATAATGTTGTGGCAAACTAGATACAGGGTGTATTGCATTATTACATGTTTTTGAAAGAAATGACTTGTGATTGCTAGCACCACAGAAAAAGTCCGTCAGGCGCGTGAATTCGTTTCTAGCGAAATCATATGACTTGTATCGGTATACTGCAATAGTGCTGTATAAGTATCACTGAACTAAACATTTAAATTAGAGTTACTCGCCTTGAAGTGTTGCACTCGGAAATGATGCAATCTCTAAAAATAAACAGCCTTGGGAAAATACATTGTTTCAATAAACGTTTGAAACATTCCATTGACATCTTGCATTATTGTTGAATATTCCTGATAAAAAAGAGGGTGATTTGATGACTTTTGGACCTAAAACATACAATTTACTTTTTGTGTGTTTTTGTAGGGAATTCCCTGAAAAATTTGTGCGCGAGACCGGCACTTCCCTTCGTGTCAGTTTTTCTCTCTCATTTGTTGCATGACCCCCTGTTTTCCAGTCAGAAAAAGTTGTCTGAAGGGCTATACTTGACAAAGAAGTTTGAATGCCAAAATTAAAGTGATGCGATCATATTTTTTTCGTTAGAACATTATAATGGTAGCCTATGGGAAAATATTTAATTCCGTGATACCTTCCATCGCTGAATTGTTATTACAACTGATACTTCGGTTTGTGATTGCGTTTTCAGGTAAATGGTATATAAATACGTATACAGAACTGCGAAGGCAAGAGCTGCCTCTTTCTGGGTCGGGTCGCGATAAGATTGCGATCCGGCCTTCGACATACTTAGACCGTAAAATAGCGATTTCAAAAATTATATATTGAAAATCGAGAAAGAATCATGAACATTGAAATAGTGTCAGAGAAGCAAAGTTTTCGCGTTTCTATCTCGACAGAGGAGATCTTATGGTGCTGCGGTCTATAAAGGGGACAGAGAATTTCGACCAGATCGCGTTCCCGTCGTGATCTGGAGATAATACTATAAAACCTTTACAATTATATTTTCTACCTATTAATATAACTGACTACAATGATTCATTAGCATTTTTAAAAAAATGGCAATTTGCCAGTAATCTTTGAAAATGCTAATGATTCATTTTAACCCATTTAAAGTCATAACTAGAAAATACCAGTCTAGAAAATACAATTGTAAAAGTTTTATTGTATTGGCCCCTTGTCGAAATTCTCTCTCCGCCTTGAAAATGACATTAATGTGAGTGACGTTGAAGTTCAGGGATCGTTTGAGAGACGAGAAGGGAATTGAGAGTTAGGCGCTTAACCAGGCTAGAGGAAGGGGCGGGGGAGGTACTTTCCCACACTTTTTTGCCTTATGCTGGATTAAGAGTTTTTACATTACAATACACGTAAAACTTCTAGAGAAAATACAAATCTGTTTTGAGGGTAGCAACCGCACGTGCAATCATTCGAGTGAGGCGAACGCTTTTTTTTACCTGCACTCAATTAGCATCGAGTTACTACACGTGTCGAGTCCACCGTTTTTGATAACAGTAATTAAGTAATAAATAAATCACCAGCTCAGCGAAATAACTTAGAATGGGTCATTTTTTGCCATGATAATATTTTTATATAGGCCTACCACAGATGTGTTCTTGTATGAAAAATAAAACAAAGAAACACACAGCTGAATCACTAATATAAATTTCATCGGTTATGGTGCAAGTAGAACAATGCATTAGTATTACGTTATGCACAGTGCAAGAACGCAATACCATGACGTCATGATGTTCATTCATAAAAAATCAATTCGTGGACGCAGAATGATAGTCAAAACATACGTCGTTAAAAATGTGCCCAATCTCTTCATTATGTGAACAAGTCAAGAAAGGGGGGAATATTTTATTACCACCGCATGGGTTTCCGTGAAGGTGTATTGAAGTCTCGACCACGCCTCTGGGTCATATATCGACGTGTTCTATCGGGCTCGTTGCTATGTCAAGAGACGAGGTCTCAACTTCACTGCACCATCTCAGAAAACTCACGTGGTGGTAACAACCTACATTATGTATTCCCACATACGAAGGCCCCCAAACTCTTCCACGGGGAAAAAATTGACACTTCATGCCAATTAGAGAACCCTGGGTATTTTGTGAAGGCTTACTTAAATACCCAGACGGTGAAGGAATAACTGTAGCAAAAAGATATCAAGCTGAGAATACGTGAAACAGTTTGAGGGATAGTAGGCATGAATGCATATGAGGTTCACATTATTTTCAGAAAAGGTGGGGACGGGCAGCCCCCCCCCCCCCCCCCCCCCACACACACACACTCATCTTCATGGCTACGTCACTGCTGAGAGTAGGTGGATAATTACAAGACACTTCTTCAGTACAGTCGGCGTGGACCGATCGTAATCCACGCATGGGCAGTGATGTCCATGCATGCATTTACCAGGTAATAAAAAAATCATCATCAGCAAAATTTTGATTAATGAAGCACCGGGTTGTACCCGGTGTTTCATTAATTAAATTTTTGCTAATTATTCCTGTAATTAGTGTTTGGAGTCTAATATTATTGCGTCCGTGGAAATATTACACCCGTGGAAAGTGACCAGTCTACGGCGGCAGTACTGTATATCTTCTCCCAACAGAATTCACGATATGGACAAGCATACACAGTGTCAACTGTGTTGATGTTGGTCAGAAGGATCAAAAGAGACAATCCAACGAAACTGTGAAATAACGGCCATGGGAGATAGGATGAATCCAACGGAGAAACCTATTCCCAGACAACATTGTTGAGTAAGACTATTTTACTGTGTTCCGCGAATTCTTTGGAAGGCTGGTTTTTCGAAGTGAGTAGTGTTTGCTTACTTCTGTTAAACCTTTACCTGTGGACGCGGTGGCGTTGTGGTAACCGGTTCTCGTCAGATCACCGAAGTTACGCAACATCGAGCCCGGTTAGTCCTTGGATGGGTGACCGTCTGGGCGATCGATTCGGATTCCGGCGTTGTGTCCTTGGGCAAGGCACTTCACCCAGATTGTCCACATGGGGGCACGATGACGCCGTGTACTAGGGCGTACTGCACGTCGATGGTGCGCATGTATTCGACCAATCTAACCCTGCCTTTGCTGCTGTGCGGAGTTACGATGTTAGGGAGCTGTCAGCTGCTCGTCGTTGCTCGGTGGTTCTCTCCGGGTACTCCGACTTCCTCTACCCGTAAAACTCTCACCGACACGATAAGACCTTGGCTGTTAAGGTGTCGTTAAACCCTAATAAATAAACCTTTACCTAATGCATTTCCTATACTTTTTTGTGAGTGACTAAAAATATCTTGTTTGACTCATCAAGCTAGTTCCATTGAAAAGTAAAATTCTGAACTCAATCAGAAAAAATTATTAAAATAACAAAGTCCGGTATGTAACTTCTTGTTATAATACTGGACGGATTTGGTTAGTTTATTAGATGGATATTTGGGTTTCCGTTTTTATCTTTATTCCATCTCTTATTTTCGAATTCCATTTTTTTTAAACAGTTGTCTCCCCCCTTGTGTTGGTTCCCTCTCTCGTTTAGAATTTCATCTGTTATAGAGGGGGCGCGGTGGCGTCGCGGTAACCGATTCTTGTCAGATCACCGAAGTTAAGCAACGTCGAGCGCGGTTAGTAGTTGGATGGGTGACTATTTCAGCGACTTGATTCGTGCTCCCGCGTTGTGTCCATGGGCAAGGCACTTAACCCCCATTGCCTACATGGAGGCACGATGACGTTGTGTACTAAGGCGTACTGCACGTCGATGGTGCGCATGTCTTCAACCAATCTAACCCTGCCTGTGCCGCGGTGCAGAGTTCAGAATTTCGATGTTGGAGAGCTGACAGCTGCTCGTCGTTGTTCGGTGGTTCTCTCCGGGTACTCCAGCTCCCCCCATCCGTAAAACTGTCACCAACACGATATGACCCTAGCTGTTAATGTGTCGTTAAACACTAATAAATAAATAAATAAATAAATAAATAAATAAATCTGTTATATAATAAAACATTTATATGTATAAAAGTAGAGTTTAATATATTCCCTGGTTTTCTAGGAACCGGGAACGGGAATGAAATGACTCTCATAACCGGGAACCGGGAAATTTCCCGGATAATATCAAGTAAATTTACGAGGGTAACATGACGCATTTATTTTAATGATAATGAGCATATTTCATTGGCACTCTCTCGTCTCCAAACGGAAAAGTTCTTTTCCTGCGATAAGTATGAAAACCCAAATCCGCTTCAATCTGGTCTTTATTTTCAGAATCACTCGCATTATCAGCTCTACCACTTTCTCCAACATCAACATCCTCTTCACTGCCGTCACCAGTTTCCTCTGCTTTAAGCAGAGGAGACTGGTGACGGCTGTGAAGAGGATGTTGATGTTGGAGTAGGTAGTGAATAGTGATACTATAGTGATTCCGAAAATGAAGACGAGTTTGAACTTTGAAACGGGTGAAGAAGATCTTGTTGTTGAAAGGGAGGAGGGGGTGGGGGTCCTCCAGAACTGGTTGAGAGTTATAGTGATTTGTTGAAAATGATTCGTGGGGAATCAGGACTGTAAAAATTTCAGGCTTGGAAGGGCTGACGAAATCCTACAAAGTTTCAATTCAGAAAACTTCAGTTCAGTACATAAACAGTGCCACGCTTCATTCCCGGTTCCAAGCTATAGATTTCCCGGGTATCGGGGCCGGCTTTCCGAACCGGGAACCCGGAAATTCCCGTTCCCGGGATTAAACCCTAATCAAAAGCCGGGGTATGAATTCTTGAGAACACTCTGTTATTGTACAGTCGCGCGAGAATCCCGGTTATGAGAGTATGATCGATCACAACTCGGACAACACAAAATTATATAATTGATAAGAATTCTTTATGTACACTGGGCAAAGGTCTATAAATGTCCATTACTACAGTGAAAAGGAAACAGACAAATTCGCTCCACGTAACCCACTAAACCTTTCATATATTACTTATATTATGTTTATGTACAGTATTAATCGAAACAAGTAGTATCCTAATCGCAAAAAATAGTTTATTATTTGCCGTTATCTTGCTACCATATAATCACATGTCAGACCCACATGAGCCCGGAGATGGGTTCTCCAACACACCGTCATTTTAACCACTTCACCGGGGTTTACTCTGAGGCCAATTTTTTTTCATCAGATAGCATTCCTGCTGAGCCTCAGTCGTATCAGTGGCGAAGATGGGTGTTAGCCACGCCCCAACCATTATGGGAAAAATTTTCCCTTGAAATTTTTGTTATTTTAATATCAGTGCGAAAGGGTTACACTACCCTATCTTTATCATATGAGCTTTCGAGAACAGAAAAAAAATGATATAAAAAGAAAGGGGCTCTTGAAAACATTGACGCTTGCCCTCGGCGGGACTCAATTATGGTTTGTATCGCTAATTTCGGCCAGAATGTGCGTAGTATTGCCACCTCCACCATCCCGTATATTAAAATATTCAACCTCCCAAATGTGTCTATTTTTTGGAACAATAATTGTTCAAGCTTTTACTTAACGCAATGACCCTATCCAGCTAACGATATTCACTAAAATCGTTATTCAAATTTTATTATATTTTCAATATTTGCCTCCAATAGATAACTTATCACCCCTTTATTGGGGTGAACTCGCCCCGATGAGGAGGTCATTAGCTATGTTTTCGAGGCAAAAACTAAAAATGTTTAGTTATTCAAGAAATTTGTTGCAAATGTCGGATTCTGTTCGTGTTAGGTGATGTGATAGGCTAAATTGCCAAATCTCTTTTTATAAATTTATTTATTTTATTTATTGGGGATTAATGACACTTCGGAAGCCTCGTGTCGTTTTTTTTAAATGAAAGTTGGACAATATTGTAAGTAAAAAACAAAACGTTAGACAAAATATTTGGTAGGTAAGATTCCCACAATGTTATGGAGTCGACGAGCTTGCTCAATTGAAGGGTGAAAAATTATTAAATGCTGTGACAAAAATGGAAACTGATGAAGGCAGAGGAGTTTTCCATTGACGCATCCTTGTCTATTTTAATTTGGGATACCAATGCAAAGTCATGGTATAAGAGGTGTGTGAGTTGTGTCTTCGCCTAGGACAACCCCAACAATGAAAATACGCTCAGTATTAGGGGGGGGGGGGGGGGGGGGGCACCAAAAATTTGCAAGACGTGACGTGGGGGTGGGTGGGTCTTTTGAGTGCGCCAAAAATGTGCATTTCCAACTTGTGCAATTTTTTGAATTTTTTAAAAATATATCAATATATCAGCTAATATATACCATCATTTGTGTTTCAAACCTTAAAGATGATGTTATACATCACACTCTTAGCATAAATACAGCATCAGGAGGCTTTATATGTAAGAATATTGGACTTAATCGGGGAAAATGTCACACGTTAGTAGGGGGTGGGTGTCTTGTTCGAAATGTAGAAAATGTGCAGACAATATTTTGGGAAAATTCTCTCTGATGCACTAAATTCAACCCAAGTTATTTATTTATTAATAGAATTTGTATGGATAGAAGAGGAAAGTAGCAAATACCTGAGAATACTGACAGAACAATTCAAATGAAAATTTGTTCCCGTACATGTACACCTGCTCTGGCCAAGCCTGATAATGAACAGCTTGTCATTTGTAGATTGGGGCCCACAGCAGCCCACAGAGGTTTAAATTGGTGGTACCAGTTTAAGAACATTATGAACCCCCCCCCTAAAGACAGCTGTGCCTACTAAGTTTATAAGTTTATTTTGGATTTTAATAGGAGAGTGGGGGTGGGTGTCTGAGAACGTTCGTAGAACATTTGCACGTAGGGGTGGGTGGGTGTAAAAAGGAGCTGAATAAAAAATAGGACGTCACGTCTTGCAAATTTTTAGTGCCCCCTCCCCCCCCCCTCCCCTGTCAGTATCATAAAAATTTAACTTTTTGAGTTTGACGTGAAATTTGGTAAGTATTTTTATCCCACAAACATAATTTCATCTGTCCATTTTAAACCGATTGCTACACAATATACGCTGTAAAGGAAGAAATATCGAGCAAACCTGTTCATCGAATTATAACCTTCAGCGTTTGTAGCGATTGTCACCGCTGAGATAATGAGAAAAATAAAGAAACTGAAAATAAAAACAGAAGAAAACCTGGAAAATAAGAAGGAAAGTCTAGGGAAAGATATACCAATTTAATTGTTTTTTAAGATAATTTTTTTTCTTTTTGTGACTTTTTTATCCGCATTTTTTCACACTGAAGCTATAACCCCTTGCATGCTTGTTGGCAGATATTCCTGGCCAGGACAGGATTTCTCTTGCCACTTAAATAAGTATAATTTTGGCACATTTAATCAAATTTTATTCCTGTAAACAAATGGAAAGGATTTTTTTTCACTAATGAGTTCTTGAGTTAAATTCAGATGAATTTTTCATCAAATCTAGTCATGGCTGCTACGAAGCAGCCATGACTAGATTTGATGAAAAATATCTTGAAAATACTCAGCGGGTTAAGAGTTAAGTAGTTAAACAAATCGTACCCGAAGATAGCCTTTTAACCACTCCATTGCACTTACAGAAATCAATCGTGGACTGGCAGAAAGAATCGAAATTATTGAATCCCTGAAGGGCTTTGGGGTCCAACTGACACACCCACCAGAGTGGGATTCATTAAGACGCCTGGCACCAATGAGGTATCGCAGTTTTTTAAATCCTTGGTGACCTCAGCCATCGTTAATCCTTCATTTAGCGAATCGATAGCTCCATCGGGCTCTGTATCGAAAGTGGCCATTCAAAATCAAATAATTGTATTTTTGCTCCCCCCCCCCCCCCCCCATAGTTTATTATGACACACCAACAGAAAAACGTAAACGAGTCCGTTCTAGTGAGGTAGTTAACCAATTCGCTGGCACAACCAGATGACGACATTCGCAAACACATTTTTGAGTAACTAAAAATTTTGTCATGTTTCTCCCAAAACATAGTTTATGGCGCCTCGTTAGCAAGAGCTCGACTATAAACAACACTAAAGTACTTATCAGTTTTCTTAGATTTCATTAACTGATTGTTACCATAGTAATAAGCCACAGCAAAACTATTAATTTGTTGTGGTTCTTCAACCCTTTAACCAATTATAAATAAATTAGGGCTGAAGGATTAAATTATTACCAGACATCTCAATGAATATAAAATGGACACGCCCAGTTTACTGTAAATGAGATCTTTGATTGATACTGCACATGATGTCAGTGTTGAATGGGTTAACACGCACGCGCGATAATTACGAAGGAATATTTCTTTTCGTTTAATATCTGTTACAGTTCTGAACAAAGTAAAAAAGTTTTTTCCCAAACGGAAATGTTTATTTATTTATTTATTTATTTATTTATTTATTTATTTATTTATTTATTTATTTTTTTATTATTTATTACCATAACCATCGTTTCATGTGGTAGTACAATTTATTTATTTATTTATTTATTTATTTATTTATTTATTTATTTATTTATTTTGTTCCCGGGCGAGTTTTGATTTGAGGTTCTTATCTCTGAAAAATTGTAGTTGCATGAAATAATATCGCAGCTCTTCGTGGTCTTTTTCGTCATTTATTGGTAAGAATTCGTAATTGGCATATCATTACGTTCGTTTATAAAATGTAATTGCCCCATAATTTCGAAGTGGAACTAACTCCTTTCAGTGGCCATGGAACTGATATGAAAGTGTGGTGGAGAAGTGGTGGCTATTTTTTAATTTTTGCGCCCGAAACATAGCTTATGACTCTTCATTGTAAAGAGCCCGTGGAGCCCGTTTTAATGAGGAATCATAAACTCTGTTTTTGAGGCAATGTATTATTGGTCCAGGGTGTTTTGGCAAGTGTCGTCTCCTGTTCGTATTGGGCAAAGGGGGTAAATAATAATAAAATAATAATAAATAAATATTGAATAAAAAAAATTACTTGACCATGTTTTTAATTAAAAAATAGAGTGGGGTGGGGGAGAGCAAAATATGTGATCTGTAAAGGGGAGGACATGACATGCTCTCAGCCCAACCCGCGTTTCCGTTATAGATTGAAAACAAAATAAAGATAGTATTCGAGTTACCTTTTCAAATTGAGTGATCTGGTAAACAAAAGAATGAGTGAATATGTTTTACTAGTAGTGGTATAACGAGAGCTTTTAACCAAAACCGGCCAGCGCGATTCTCAAAAACCGCCAATTAATTTTCAGTATTTTTTCATTTTTTGTCTCAAAAACAGAGGATATGACCCCTCATTGGAACGAGCTCGTCGAGCTCGTTCCAATGAGGGGTCATAACCTATGTTTTGAGACAAAAAATGAAAAAAAAAATAGTTATTCAAGAATTTGTTTTGCGAGTGTCGTCTGCTTTTCATGTTAGGTAAAGGGTTAAAAATATTTTGGTTTTGACGTTATCAAAGATGTAAATGAAAAAAATTCAATACTGTTGCCTTGATTTCGTTAAGCCTTGAGTGGTATTAAATTTTACAATACAACAGTTAAACCCTTTGATAACATTCCTTTTGGAAATGAAATATATGATTATTTAAAAAAAAATATTTTCGCAAATTTAATCAAACGTTCAAACTTATCAAAATTTAACATTCTAGAATTTAGGACTGAATTTCACAAATAAACCGACAGTCTGTCTTTTTTAAAACTAACGCTTTGACCGCACTATTCCCAAAACCTAAATATTAGTAAACAAATCTAAAATTATATTCGGATCTTATAACTATATTTAATTTAGATATCCTGGCACCAACAGTGAAGTTCCAAATCAAGATATTCACTTTTTTCATTAACCCTTTATCCAACGTAACGGAAAAAACCGGCCAGCGCTATTCTCAAAAATCGCCAATTAATTTTCATTATTTTTGTCATTTTTTGTCTCAAAAACATAGGTTATGACCCCTCAATGGAACGAGCTCGTCGAGCTCGTTCCAATGAGGGGTCATAACCTATGTTTTTGAGACAAAAAATGAAAAAAAATTAGTTATTCAAGATTTTTTTTTTTCAAATGTCTTCTGCTTTCCGTGTTAGATACAGGGTTAAATTGTTTGTTATGAATGCGAAAACAATCCAAGTTTATATTTATGGATTGAATTCTCTCGATGTGAGATACAGCGGTTTTAATTTCCGACTAGCCTCACAAAACAGTCATCATCTCATTTCTTAGCTGAGGTGGAAGACGACAGAAGTACTGATTCTACCACACGTCTAAAAAATCATTTTCTTTTCTTTCAAATAATATTTTATAAACAGGACCGAAGGTGGTCGCGTTCGTTGAAGGAGACTCGCCCCGCCCCCTCTCCTACATAAATCTACCCGTTGAAAAACTGACTTCGGAGAAACATAGGTGCTTTATATATGTGAATTTCAATGCATACAGTAACATTTGAAAAAAGTTGTAGGGACACCTTAAGCAACTTTCCATTTTTCATTTGTTATTAATTCCAAGACTTTGCATCATTGCTTGTGAAGCTCTCCCTGAGAGCTTATCAAGAAATGATGCCAAATCTTGTAATTATCAAAAAAGAAAAATGCGACAAATTTCCGAAATGTATTCCGTGACAAAAAAAAAGACAAAAAGATGCTCCCGAGGGCTCCAGATAGGATTATTTTGGCACAGTTTCTATAAAAATTTCGCCCGAGGAAAGTCCCTGGATCTCCACCAAAATGAATGACACACTCTCCCCAAACTGATGGTTTGATCTCCGCGGGAGGTTAATGTCCGCGTCAGGATGTCATTTTCGTACTTCAGGAAACTTTCATCCGTCCAGCTCTCTCATATCGAGGGTCCAAGCTCTCACGGCTTTATCATGCCCGCGAGGGTACTTTATATTTTTCTCAAAGAATAAAAATGCAAAATACCAAAATTTTGAATGTTATTTTTATGTATAGCGCTGGGTGTATGTAACCGAATCATTACATCGTCGGCGAAGGGTGTGTGGGGATAGCCTTGTATCTGTTACAGGTTGGTGGTGACGAAATGAATTTATATTTTTAAATATAAATGGAAAATATGGTGCACGCCCCCCCCCCTCCTTCACCTCCCTATTAAAATTTTGTTTTGTCAAAAGGTGGAAATTAATTTTAAATAAATATGGAGGTTATTGTGTTTAGAACTGGGCGGAATTACTGTGTTTATTGTGTAATGTTTTTTTAGTATTTCTCCCCACAAAATAAATTTGATGTATCAGTTCTCAAACGATGGCTCCACTATTTTACAACCATCCTGAGTGACAAAGGGTCCAGTAAATGTCTTCATTGAATTATGACCTTCAACTTTTGTGACGATATTTAAGGTTTAAACACTTAAAATCGGATATTTACACAAGAACAAGAGAACAGTTATACGATTAAAATGGGGAAAAGAATACAGTTAATCAATTCATATAAATTGTTTCAAAACGTTATCATTGTAATATAGATTCAATCTTAATTCACATTCAATTTGTGTTGAATGTGATATTCTCTATTTTAGATCAATAGAATTGATGTTATGACCTGTGGTCTATGAATCAGATTATCCCACGTTACAGCATTTAACCCTTTACCCAACGTAACGGCCAAAACCGGCCAGCGCTATTCTCAAAAATCGCATATTAATTTTCAAAATATTTTCATTTTTTGTCTCAAAAACATAGGTTATGACCCCTCGTTGGAACGAGCTCGTCGAGCTCGTTCCAACGAGGGGTCATAACCTATGTTTTTGAGACAAAAAATGAAAAAAAATAGTTATTCAGGAATTTTTTTTGCAAGTGTCGTCTGCTTTTCATGTTAGGTAAAGGGTTAATCAAATTGGATAACCATTTGCGCATAATATGAAAAACATACATCCGGTGAAGTGAAAACTCGGTGAGAAACTGAATTAGCAAGAATTGGTGAAAAGAAAAATAATTTATTTTAAAAATGAGATAAACAATGTAATCGACTATCGAAAATTTAAATTTTGAAGAACCCTTTGAAGAAGAATACTGGAAATCTACAAAATTAGAAACAATTTGTTATAAAAATCATTTCTAAATGCTTATGCTGCATTGATACAGTACAGCTGTCGTGCACTTGTCACTTTCCACGAGTGGGCAATAATGTTAGTTAGATACCAAACACTAATTCTGGGAATACTCATCAAAAATTTAATTAATGAAGCATCGGTTACAACACGGTGCTTCAGTAATTAAAATTGTGCTGATAATGATTTTTATTACCTGGTAAACGCATGCGTGGACATCACTGCCCAAGGGTGGATTACGACCAGTCCACGAGGACTGTACTGTTTATTAACAAACCAAATCAAGGTCTTTTTGTCGTCAGTGGCGAATATAGTCCTTTCTTGGTTGGTGCCGAATTATAATATATCAGAGAGGAAAAGGCAACGTAAAGCAATGACGCGTCCCCAATTGGGGACGCGTCATTGGTTTACGTGGCTAATTTCAGCCTGAAATTTTGTTGTTTTGATTCTCCATATTAAAATGGGTGTTCCCTCCTCTTCAGATAATTAATAACGGATGTTTAAAGGGCGTTATAGTGTTGATTTTAACTGACAAGTAGCAATTATTTTTAGCGTAAATGGACAATAAAGGAAATTAAAATATCCAACAAAACTCTCATTTTGATACCAAATACATGTTGGCGAGTGGCCGCCTCTCTCTCCCCCACCCCACCTGTATCGGCATCGTAATCTCAAAAGAGAATGTGAAAAAGTCGATAAGCATTGCGTCCCGCCACGTGAATGATTTATATCAAGAGGGCAAAATGAAGGATTGAAGGTTTCAGAAAGACATTAATTACTTAGAATTTTCTGGTATTTTTTTCTTATGAATAATCGATCAGATCGTGAAATAAAAAAAAAATCCTCTCATTTAACGAAAGTGTCTTTACAGTGTATAGACAAAATGTCAGTCTGTCCGTCCTGCTGTTTCAGTTTTTTCCCCGTTGCAAGTTGCGGGACCCAAGTGTGTGTTTAGGTGTTGGTGGGGGAAGCTGCACACACCTGAACATTTTACAAGGTCAACTTTCAATAATAATAATAATCAGGTCTAAAAATAAAAAAAATAAAAATATAAAACTACAAGTTGATGCGTGAGTGCCAGATAAATGTCCTCAACTTTTCTTCACTTATATAATACCTTACTGGTACAGTTATATGAAAAAGCTGACTGAGAATTTCAACCGTATCGCGACAGAGTCGCGATCCGATCGAATTTCTCTGCCCACTTTTTTGTCGCAATACTTCAGAATTTCGCCTGTTGAAAAGGAAACGCCCGAACTACTAATCTAAGATGCGATGTTTTTTTTTCGTTTTGTTCTTGATGCGATTTTGATTTCGTTGTATTTTATTAAGAGCATTTTGAGCCAATGGTCTGTGTCGCGATTAAATCGTGTTCTGATCGCGAAACATATAGCTTTTATGATCACATTACTGTACTGCAGAGCTCTTTCAGACAGCTTCCCCCGGCCAGTGAGAGAGATCTTATTCTAAAGGAAGGAAAGAGTATGGAATTTTCTTGCAGTTCTCCAAGAATTTATTTTATTTGGTATTGAACGGACGGAAATATAAATTTCATAACTTAACTCTTAACCTGCTGAGTACTTTCAAGACATTTTTCATCAAATCTAATATTGGCTGCTCTGAAGCAGCCAAGCTTGGATTTCATGAAAAACCCATTCAAATTTAACTCAAGAAATCATTAGTGAAAAAATCCATTCGATTTACAATGAGAAAATTTAATTAAATGTACCCAGAGTATATTTATTTCAGTGGCAAGAGATTACTGTCCAGGACAGGAATATTCGTCAGCAGCACGCAAGGAGTTAAACAAATAGCTTTCAAACGTCAGAATTACATACTTAATTAAATAATCGAATGTATATTTTTATACATTTTATTTAACCCTTTACCCAACGCAGACGATATCAAAATTTATTATTTTAAATATCATTTTTTCAAATTTCTCAAAAAATTTCAACAAAACCATATCATGTGACCCCTCGTTGGGACGAGCTCGTTCCAACGAGGGATGACGTGATATAATTTTGTTGAAATTTTTTGAAAAATAATATTTTTTCAACTGCCGAATTTGCATATTACGCGGGCGGACGCGGCGGCCGATTCGTTGGGTAAAGGGTTAAACTAAAATAATAATTTAAAATATACCAACCGTGGTAAGACCACTGTTCACAATTACGGTTTCAGTATGCAAGTAGTGGTATTTAAGTCTTATTAAGTTTAAAAAATAACATTTCCGCGGATGCGTGTTGGTATCCGGGGCGCTTAACCACGAGAATGGATCGCACGCTATAGCTTTACTAAAACATTTCCTGTCGCACTCCCCAAAGACTACTGTAAAACACACTGTTGAATTTTGTGTGAGGACTTTCCTTATTAGCACTTTCTACATTTGGAAACAAACGGTGTAGCATGAGGGTTTTACGACATATTTTCGCATCATTTCTCAGTATCCTTTGCGGCGAAATCCAAAAAGAAGTGCGAACAAAAGGCGCGATAAGAAAGGAACGAAACGCGCGGTATATAAAAAGATTACACAAAAAGTTTGACTTTAATAATTTTTAAAGACTTATTCGGGAAGGCATTCGTCCGCTCCCACTCTTCTCCCATCCATATACAAAATACAATCGTTTATACATAGTAACAAGACGTGCTCAATCTCTTCCCACTACATACAGTATATACGTATTTAAAATACATCCAGTCTTTGGGTAAAAACTATGAGATTTGGGTTAACTCAAAAATTTGGCCGACATGAAAATAGTTGAAGACTCAAACCTCTTAGGGTACTCCGACTTCCTTCACCCGTAAAACTGCCCGAACGAGGTGATGGCTGTAGAAAGCGTCGTTAAACCACAATAAATAAATAAATAAATAAATAAATAAATAAATAAATAAATAAATAAATAAATAAATAAATAAATAAATAAATAAATTGAAGACTGAGACCGACTTTATCATTAACAAAACAATTCTTCACCGTGATCTTTGTATGAATTACATTCACAAGCTTCCAAAGACAGTTCATAAAAATGTTGCAATTTTAATGAGTTCATATTACAATTCGTTTGGGTTTTTATTGCAACGATTGCGAAGAATGTATTATTCATGCCCATTTCAGGTGTGGTGACTGAAGATGAGAAGCAAGAACGATTTTCGCACATTCTAATTTTTTAACAAAAATGAGTTAATATTATTTCGCCGAACGACACTTTTAAAATGATTACGTTTTTTGCATATTAACAAGAATCGTACGCTGTTGTCCCCATCTCTTACGTTCGTAAGAAGGCTAGTTATAATTTTAGAGATGAAAAAAATATAAAGACCCCCCCCACCCCCACCCCCACCCCCACCAGCACCACCACCAAATAATAAAAAAAAAAAAAAAAAAAAAATAAAATAAAATAAAAAAAAACAAAGGAACAAACAAAAAACACCCCAACAAACAAACAAACAAAAAAGACACACACAAAAACCCCCCAGAACACTCTAAGCAGTGGAAGTTTTAACTTGGGGGTCATGAAGTCGATACTTCCGCACTCGCCTCCCCACCCGCGGTGAAGCAAGGGTGTGAGTGACGATGGCACAGCCCAAGTGATAAAAAAAACGCGAAGGACACTAAGCGGTGGAAGTTTCAACTTGGGTCATGCGGTCGATAGCCCCACCCTCGCTTTTCCAGGAAAGTAACGGTGGGGTAACGACGGCGCCGCCCAATTCTAAAAAAACCCGTTTGGTGTTGAAAACGCAGTTAAAGTGACGAAGAGATATCTATGGAGCACAGTTATTTAATTTTTATCTATTTATTCATTTATAATATAAATACATTCCTGCCGAAGCCCACCCAAGTCAGCACTCGTGTCCACACTTCTATAATTGGAAAGCTTCTAACAGCACTGACATTTAATTAAATATTAAGATAAAATACCGACCTGTGGTGGCCCGTGATCTCGATAATGTCCATTAAGCGGATAAGGTGGGTAATTAGGAGTATATCCATCCGTCATCAGTAAAGTTGGATGTTCAACCATCTTCTGATTTAAAAAGTTTTAAATTATTAAAAAAAATATAAATCTATTTTTTGAAATCTTTCAATGACAGTCCAGAAATCCCTCTCTCCATTCTAAGTTCTTCATAACACAGCGATAAACGTTTTCCATTCACAATGATGTGACTTTCACGGTCTGAAATTCTATACTGAACAAAACTTCATATTCTTCAACTGGCTTAATCAGTTGTCAAAAGAAATTTGTCCACAGCTACCCGTTAATACATGGTATTTGTACTTCACATTGTATTTATTCCATTGTAAACATTAATATGACCACACATAATGAGAAGGGCGGAACCTCCACCGGAACCATCGACGGCTTGTCAATTCTTCGAGGGAGGTAATTGTTTACCAGTCACTGCTTTTATTGGTTGCACGGCACGAGAAGCAGAAATTGATTTCCACTCGTCACCACGCCTACTGTCAATCATCTCAGCGTGAAGAGCAGATGGAAAAGAGATTAAGGTTTCAGATTTTTATCTCAGACACAGCTTATTTCTATTTTTGTTAAACATTGGATATCATTTCTGTTTTTTTTTTAACTTTTCATATGGAAAAATGGATCAGAACGGGAACCAATCGACAAAAACACATAAAAAATACAATAAGGCACAAAGTATAACACAATGTGACTTTTTTTTAACAAACATCCTTTTTATGTTAGTATGGAACCCCAAAATATCACAGTTAACAATGTGGTAAAATAGTATTTTTTATCTGCATGTAATGAAAGAAACTTCCCGATACCAAAAATAGCAGTATGTCTTTCCGCACAAATAACAACAACCAGACGGATATGTATTGTTGGCCTTTTATAGCAAAACAGAGAAAAAAACCCTTGTTCAGACGATGGAATAAATATCTCTAACCGTTTGCACACGGTATGCATACATTTGAGAGGAAACTAAATGGAGAAGTTGGTAGTCCGTGTGGAGACAATAGCATAAACACAAAACTGGATTGGGGAAGCAGTTGTAATTTAAACCTACATACCGAATACAAGACACACTCACCCCAGTTCTGTAGTACTGTATGAGATGATGCCATTCAGGGCAAGAACACCGGAAGCATTCAATGGCAAGGCGGCAGGCTTATCAAAACGGCCACTCGACTCTGGGTATGATCTTAGACCGGGAGTTTACAACGAATATTAAATTGTAATATTGCACTCAAAAGTGTTGGCAATATGCAGTGCAGTCGCCGTGGACTGGTCGTAATCCACGCGTGGGTAGTAATGTCCACGCGGGCGTTTCCCGGGTAATAAAAATTGTCATCAGCAAAAGTTTAACGAATGAAGCACCGGGTTGTACCCGGTGCTTCATTAATTAAATTTTTGCTGATTATTCCTGTAATTAGTGTTTGGAGTCTAATATTATTGCGTCCGTGGAAATATTACACCCGTGGAAAGTGACCAGTCTACGGCAACCATACTGTATGTCTTCTCCCAACAGAATTCACGATATGGACAAACATACACAGTGTCAACTGTGTTGATATTGGTCAGAAGGATTAACAGAGACAATCCAAAGAAACGAAACAGTGAAATAACGGCCATGGGAGATATGATGAATCCAACCGAGAAACCGATCCCCAGACAACATTGTTCTTCATTAATTAAATTTTTGATGATTATTCCTGTAATTAGTGTTTGGAATCTAATATTATCAATATCTAATATTATTGTCCGTGGAAATATTGTCCACATGTGGAAAGTGACCAGTCCACGTCGGCCGTACTGCACATATTGCCTGGATCGAACAGTTATGCACTTACAGGACCTTTCGTCTTAAAAAAAAACTTTAAGCAATTCTTAACTGGTAGAGTGCTGGAAGCCCATATTTGGGCTTTTTTCTCAAGTGCAGGTACTTTAGCTTGAAGACTCATATTCAGTGGATGTGCTTTGTATTATCTTTCAAGTGATATTATTTAGTCTGTAAGGGTTTGCCTTGTTACAATTTATGGGAGGGTGCCATGCACTCTCCCATAAATTGTAACAAGGCAAATACATGTGTACAAGATTTGATAGCCAAAAATAATTTAGCACTCTACCAGTTAATTACTATACAGTTTTTAAAAGGTATGTTGCCACTAGGTAACGTAATTCTGGGAGATAGGGGGTAGGAAGATTATTTTTCAAACTTTGTCCAACAGTATTTTTCACCTTTTGCTTTCAATTGTTGCAACGGTTTGTTTATTTCTGTTGAATCAGAACCTTGCTCACGAGCGTGTTTATCACGCAGATCCTTTCATCTCATAGCTCCAGCATACTTGAAACAGATTTGTTATCGCTCCTTGAGTGCAACAACATGACATCTGCTTTTGCTTTGCAGATGGCGCCTTGTTGTACTCAATAGACGATATAAAGCGTCCGAAGTCACCACGCCGATTGTTTTACTTCCTTGTTTGATGATAATCGACACATTCCGTCATTATACCTGATACCCCCCCCCCCTCCCCTCCCTCGCCTACTTGCCTTTGGCACACATAAGATACGTTAGAAAACAAATACTCGAGAGTTTCTCAGTTACAGTTCTCGAAAAGTAAAGTCTTTCCAGTAATGCACTTTTGGCAAAAAGGGCGCGCTCTGCCCCTCCCGTCCAACTAGCCTCAAGGCAAGGCAAGGCAAACTGCACCCATTCCCCACTTCCGACACCTTTGATTCAAGGTGTTATGGTTTAAAGGGATGATACGCATGCATTTGGTGGAAATTTCAGGGATAACACATACAGGTCATTATCACATTTATCGGATAGCACCATCTCCTCAAAACTTTCACATATCCAGCATAAACGCAACCTGATGGAAACTGAGATTATACACACACTGTGATATTTAATTCATCATCTGATCCAGGCCTAAGACTTTCAAAAAAGGGTTCATTTTGTTACCATTAGGGTACAATTTTTTCTCCCCTTTAAAAACACAACTAAACTATTTGTATATATTTAGACTGACCGGCAACACTGAGCCCAAATGACATACCAGATTTAACCTTTTACCTAACATGAAAAGCAGACGACACTTGCAAAAAAAAAAATTCTTGAATAAATAATTTTTTTCATTTTTTGTCTCAAAACCATAGGTTATGACCCCTCATCGAGGGGTCATAACCTATGGTTTTGAGGCAAAAACTGAAAAAAATAGTGAAAATTAATTGGCGATTTATGAGAATAGAGCTTGCCGGTTTTAACCGTTACTTTGGGTAAAGGGTTAAAACGCATAAGAAATACAATGCAATTGAAAAAAATAGATAAAACGCTACATCGAATTTTATTAGATGGGATTTCAAGTATCATTTGAAAGTTTCAATTTGGGACACAAATTAATAATTATGCAGGGGTGGGGGAGGGGGGGGGGAGGGTGCTTGTTCGATATGCGAAACATGAATTATCTGCTGCTACGCAATATACTAACATTAAAGGACCACCCAAACTACTGTATATATAGAGGTACAGTAGAGCCCTGTTAATTGAATATCCACATAGCCAATGAAAATTATTCAGTTAACAAGAATAGTCAGTTAGCAGGAATAGTCAATTGACAGGGATTTGTATTTCATGTATTCAAGCAATAAACGGAATATTTATTCTATTATATCTTGTTTGACAGCGCTCAGGGAGCTTTGTCAAAGAAGATACAATAGATTAACTCTTAACCTGCTAAGTATTTTCAAAATAATTTTCATGAAATCTAGACATGGCTGCTGTGACTAGGTTTGATGAAAACTTCTTTAGAATTTCACTCGAGAAATTGTTCATCAAAACGTCCATTCAATTTCCAGGGAGGAAATTTGGTTAAATGTGTTCATTTATACTTCTTATTTCAGTGGCAAGAAATTGTGTGTCCTGTGCAGGAATATCCTCAAGCAGCATATAAGATGTTAAATGCCTAAGGGCAATATAAACAAGAGAAGTTTGAGAAGTTTGGTAATTATCACGGTTATTTTACATGGGTTTTTTTTATTCAATTAACCCGAGTATGCTCTATGACATATATGCAATTGACAGGTAGAATTTGTATTGAAGGTATGTTAAATAAATTAGTGTTTGGAAGTTATATTTAATTAATTAATTATTGGGGTTTAACGACGCTTTCGACAGTCAGGGTCACCTCATGCCGGGCAGTTCTACGGGTGGAGGCATCCGGAGTACCCAGAGAGAATCACTGATCAGCGGAGAGCAACTGTCAGGCTCCCCGACGTACTAACTCCACACAAACAGGGTTAGCATTGGCTGAATATAAGTGCACCATTGACGTGGAGTGCGCCTTATTGAACAACGGGACAACAACAGCGTTAAGCATTTCGTCCCTATATCGCTGTCCATTCAGATTACTATCGATCAAGATGGCGCAAGGAAATTCCTACCCAAACCATTACACTCTCCCCGCCGAGACGGTCGCATTCCCGCACGCAATAAGCATCAGAAAACCGTTCTCATCGTCGGCGATAAACTCTTGCCCAACCATCAGTGCGCCGTAGACAAAATCGTGATTCATCACTGAAAGGAACTGTGCTCCAACACTGCCGAGTCCAGCGAACACGCTGACGTACCCATTCCATTCTGACGATACGATAACGCTGGGTAAGGATTGGTCCGCGATATGGACGCCTACTTCGGATGCCGTGTTCAGCGAGTCTGTCGCGGACAGTTTGTGCACTGATTCTATTGTTAGTTCTTCCAGGAGTAATTGCTGCTGTTCTCGTCGCCAGAAGGAAGCGATCCCGCAAGTGAGAAGTCCTGATGTGTCGGTCTTGTGCAGGGGTCCTTACTCTTGGTCGACTTGAACGCGGTCGGTCGGCAGTAGATCCAATGGGGCAGTAAATAGTGGCCACAGTGACTCTGAACTCAGCAGCGAGCTCATCTGGAGGTACAGTCTCATGCATACCAATGGCACGCAGCATCTGATTTTCGGTTAACCTTGGAATTGTTTAAAATGTCGGAAGACAAAAACTAGCGTGTTTTTTCAATAACCCAGCCTCTCTAGCGCAACATAGCACAAAGTCAGTCGTCGGTCACCCATTCAATTTGACATTCCCAGGTGGGACGTGCTATTTTGAAATCCGTAGCAAAATTGTATACCGTTGGGTGGACAACAACAACACGTCATTAAACTCTTTGCACGACGTCTTGTCCACAAACATGCAACACTAGAACTATTATATTTCATCCTTTATATATGCTATTTTTTCTTCACATTTATTTCTATTATACATTCTTTTTTGACACAGTATATAAATACATTCCAAGGTTATAGTTATACTATAACCTTGAGTAGACGAATCATTGGTGACCTAGCGACCCGTGATCAGTATAGGGGCACCAGATTGTTGTTTAGCTGGAGCGAGGGTGGGAACAATTCTCCTTCGGGGTGGATGTGGAGCGAGTGTTTGTATATGTGAGTGAGGAGTGAAGTCTTGTTTTTGGGGGGCAAATCCTCCCCGAATCGCTCCCACTGCCGATGACTTTGTTAACCCTTGGTAAGATGGATGTACACAAGCGCTATCCCGTCACGATGTTAAAAATAAATTGTCGAACTCCACCTGGATTCCAACTGGCTTCTGCATGTGATATGATGTGATAGTGTTATGTCTTTAAAAAAAAAATCAGAACAAAACGCACCCTGTTATACAATAAAAAAGTAATTATAAAACAGTAAAATCTTCCTCCTCTTGGGCGCAATAAGGTACCACCTGCGATGCTTTAGCATTACAGGTGGTGCCTCGTTGCACTCAATGGAGAAATATAATTCACTTGTTCTCTCTTGCTTTATGCCCCAAAAAGATTCGAACGCCAAAACATTTATACAGGGAATCTAGAAACCCGTTCCCTCGAGGCCACCGCCCTGTCCCTGGTACAATAGGGTGAGCGAGTGCAAATAATAGCCATTTTGATACAAGAAAAGTAATGGCCATTATCTCCCCAACAAAGGCCTGATAAAGCAGACCATCGTTAAAAAATAAACGCTACCGCGCATATGCCTATTGGTCTATATTAATCATTTCTACTCTACGTTCTCGAGTGAGAACGCCCATGCAATACAGGCTTTTACAGTTTGGAGAGGAAACTTTGCACTCGAAGGGAAGCTCAATTATAATATAATCATACGACCCGATATACAGGGACGTGGCTAGATGTTTCCAATTGGGGGTGAAGGTGTAGGGTAGTGAATTTCCAACTAGGGGGAGGGACCGGGAGGGGGAAACCCCCTCCCGGTCCCTCACCCTAGTTGGAAATTCACTGCCGAGAAAAAGTTTGAAAATGAAGCCATGAAAGGGGGCATAAAATTGATTCTAGTAACTGAAATGCCAACACATTTATGGTAGAATTATCAGGTTATTATTATTTTGTATTATTCTGGGAATTCAATATGTGTTAAACAAAAGTTCAAGCTGAGAACTGAGCAATTCCTAACATTAAATCAGATCTTATGCAGGAATGATCAATTTTCGATATTTTATCATTTTGTAACTGTGAATGATGGAATTAACTCAGGATAACGATTTTACATGATGTGATTTTCTTGAAGTGCATTTCCAGGATTTTTTCTTATTACGAAAAGTAAACGTACTATAGAAATCTCGTACCGACTGACATCGTGCATACTTATGGAGCAGCAGTACACTGTAGTTGTAAATCGTAACAGATGGAATTTTTACCGATTTGAATTTTGGGAAGTAAAAGAGACATCAGCATCACTAAAGAATCTCTAAAATAGATGGAATTTCCAACTACCCATGACTTGCCCTCCGAATTTCCAACTATAGGAAATTTTGGGGCAGGATTTGGGGGGGGGGGTGAGATCCCCACCCACCCCTGTCGCTACGTCCCTGCCGATATAGGGCTGCAGGAATAAATTATTATTGACCCCCTTACTGTTGTTCTTTTAAAGCGTTTTCACGATGACACCCCAAGTAAAAAAGGTAAATCCTCGAGGCGAAACTCATGGAAATAAATTAGAAGTTAGGGTGCCATATTGCAGTGGGTGTAAGGGTAGCATATAGGTATGACTGTACTAAACATCTGAATTAGAGTTACCCGCCTTAAAAAGTTCAACTCGGAAATGATGCAATCTTCGAAACTAAACATCCTTTGGAAAATATATAGTTTCAATAAACGTTTGAAGCACTCTTCTGACATCTTGTATTGGTGTTGAATATTCCAGATAAATAAAGAGCGTGATTTGATGACTTTTTGGACCTAAAAAATACAATTGACTGTTTGTGTGTTTTGTTGGGAATTCCCTGAAAAATATGTACACGTAACCGGTACTTCCCTTCCTGTCAGTTTTTCTCTCTTATTTGTTATATGACCCCCTGTTTTCGGGTCAGAAAAAGTTGTCTGAAGGGCTATACTTCCCAAAAATATTTGAATGCCAAAATTAACGTGATGCGATCATACATCATATTTTGTTTTCGCCTGAACGTTACAGGCCTGAAAATAAGCAGTCTGACATTTGCAGCATGAGGTCCCCTGAGGGTGGATTTGATGATGCTGTCCCATACAGTGGGCCAATTTATCCTCTGGGTACCTCTTTCTGTTTTGTTTTGAGACCTGATTCAGACTGAGGTTCACAGAGGGTAAATTTAGTGATGCTACCCTGCTATGCAGGGTAGTATCACTAAATTCACCCTCTGGGGACCTCATTTGGCAGATAACAGTCTTCTTATTTTCTGGCTTGGAATGTTATAATTGTCGCCTAGGGGAGAATAGTTAGTAGTGTGATACCTGTAAGACACACCAAGAGAATACAAAAACACGATGTAAGATCGAAGAATATATAACTTATCTGTTTAAAACATTTCCATGTAAAGAATTTACTTTTAGTGGCGAATTATAATCGACTACCTACCTTTAATACCTGAAGTCATTTTAGGTGCGGACTGGGCCAAAAATGTTACCAGGAAATGCACCGGAGGGGGCGGACCCGGAGAAAATTTTTATTTTTCAAACTGAATGGGCGCTGCTTCCTTGCTTATTCGGCAAAGATGGTTGCGACAAGGGGAGAGGGAGGGGGGTTCATAGTACCGCCCACAGTTCGGACCAATGCGAGACCATTTTGATTTTTCGAACTGGAAGAATGCCGTTTCCTTGCATCTGAGCGATCAGTGGCAAACTAGGCTGCTGGTAAACCGGAAAATTCGAAACGCCCATGTGGACGGCCATTGGCAGTGCACAGAGAGGGCATTTCGATATACAGCAAGTCTTTTCAATCAGATCCATTTCGCCTTTTGGTCATTTTCACGAAATTTCATGTACGAACAGGTGTTGGGCTGTATCAATTTTGGGAGCCACAGCTCTCCCCCTATAGGGGTCCCACCGGGAAATCTCCCGGTGGACCATACGGCTAGTCCACCTCTGAGTCATTTGACACCTTCCTGAGACGAACTACCACAAATGCGGAGCTGGTGATAAGGGGTTGAGGCATGTTCCAAGGGTTCAGTCGACCTTTTTTGATTACCATCTGAGGACCTAACATGTCGCAGATCTTTATATCTCTCACAAATCTACCATCCAATAATACTTGTTATTTGAATAAAGAAAGTAACTTTTTGGGGTATTTTCATCAGGATAAGGATTGGGACGCTGACATGATTATCCATAGACTACACTGTTAGAAGTCACCGTCAAATTTACGGCAATCTACTGGCAGCCAACTGCAGGTCCACTCACCGTAAATTTTACTGTAACTACCCTTTCTACTCGAAGCGTAATCAGGGAAACAGAGAAGTGTTCATGTTTAGTGGGGCTTATCTTTTCAGTACGTTTATTTATTTATTGGTGATTGACGTCACACGTGAGCAGCCATGGCTATAACGTGGCGAGAAAACGATAGAGAGAAAATATGTCGAGTATGAAGTAAAGAAGATTGAATAAAAATGTGAAATAATTACAACATAAACGCCAAAGACAGGAGTGGTTTAATCCTTTGAACCCTCGTTTCCTGGAATGGTATCGCCTTTGTGTACACTTACAGTGAAATGGATCAGTCCAGTATCGATATACAGAGAGGATAAAGTAATAACTGCAGTCTGCAGCCGTCTGGCTGCAGACTGCAGCTATTATTTTATCATCAATGTCCCGTGTATAGATCTCTTATAACAAGACAAAAATGGGACGGAATTATGCCTTAGCCCAAAAAATCGGGCTCATGTGTTCAAAGGTTTAAATAGTAGTAATAAGTGATGATACAAGAAAGGTTAATACATTATAAATCAACCTGATGATTTTGTGACATGAAAAGTCTAGTTTAACCCTTTAACCCAACGCAGACGATATCACAATTTATTATTTTAAATATCATTTTTTAAATTTCAACAAAACCATATCATGTGACCCCTCGTTGGAACGAGCTCGTTCCAACGAGGGGTCACATGATATGATTTTGTTGAAATTTTTTGAAAAATCGTATTTTTTCAACTGCTGAATTTGCATATTACGCGGGCGGATGCGGCCGATTTGTAAAGGGTTAAAAGCATAAAAACAATTTTAAAATTTATTAAAAAGATTGGTTACTTTAAGAAATGAGAAGGGGGCGCGGTGGCGTTGCGATAACCGGTTCTCGTCAGATCACCGAAGTTGAGCAACGTCGAGCCCGGTTAGTCCTCGGATGGGTGACCATCTGAGCGATCGAACCGGACTCCCGATTGTCCAAATGGGGGCACGATGATGCCGTACACTAAGGCGTACTGCAAGTCGATGGTGCGCATGTCTTCAACCAATCTAACCCTGCCTGTGCTGCAGTGTGGACTTATGATGTTGGGGAGATGGCAGCTGCTCGTCGCTGCTCGGTGGTTCTTTCCGTGTACTCCGGCTTCCTCCACCCGTAAAACTGTCATGGTCATGATTAGCCATTGTGCATAAGTATGTGACCTTACAACACCAATAAATAAATAAATTTGAAATGAGAAAAATTGTGCGAGCTCGTATGATAAAATAGATCTCATTGGGATCATAAAGTGAAATACTGCTCTATGCAGCACTGTAAAAAATTACCGTAATTCTACGGTTAACTTCTGTCAGATGACTGTCAAATGCAACGGTCTCGAGACCGTAAATTAATTTTAACAGTGTTGACGCAGAAAAACCCGCGAATTTGATCCAATGAACGTATTTATCCCATCACGCTGTCCAATACGTCGCACAGCGGTAAAAATGATGAATTATGGGATGGGCCTTGCCATATATCACTCTGGAAGTCGCCATTTCCAAGAAGGACGCCCGATGCTTTTGAAGACGAACAACAACGTACTATCAATTTGTAAGTTTGTGGCCAAGTGAATCATGTTCATTGCAGTCAATTTTTTATGCGTATAATTGTTTCGGTAATCATGCAGAATAGCAGACTGTTCGTACTGCGTCACCGATATTCGATGGATCGTATGGCTTGTGGCCACGGATCTCCTCTAAGGCGGGCATACCCAGGTATTTGCGTTGCTTTTATTGGTTCAAGGTAAAATGCGGTTAATGATGGCTGGAATTAAATTATGGTTTTCAGTTGATTAAGGGCCGTATGGCTGGAACTCTGCCTCCGGTCATTTTGACCGTAATTATTTTGATGGTAATTTTTACGGGAAAATAAGGCAAATGAAATTTTTAAGGTCATATGACCGGCAGCTAGTTTCCAGGCATATGACCGTACGAATAACGGCAAACCTTAAAAAACAAATTACGGGAATATATGACCAATGACATTTAATAACTTTTTTTCGGTTTGCCGTAATACTTACGGTCATATGCCTGGAAACTGGCTGCCGGTCATATGACCGTAAAAAATTACGGTAATTTTTTACAGTGTAGAAATCCAAACTGACTGTCATTTTTATCATCAAGTTGCTTTTGCAAGCAATTGCATTGTAAGCAACGACGGGAAGATGGACTAGACTTCATTTCTACTTTCATATAATCTCTTGAGTACATCAATACGCCATCTGCAATGCGTCCTGATGCATTCATGGATGATAAATCGTATATTTTTGTTGGACCAGATTACTTGGCAAACATTTCATCACGTAG
Organism: Pictodentalium vernedei; assembly: GCA_031216915.1. Lineage (NCBI taxonomy): Eukaryota > Metazoa > Mollusca > Scaphopoda > Dentaliida > Dentaliidae > Pictodentalium > Pictodentalium vernedei. Next base: position 375,863,393 of record CM062291.1, read on the forward strand.
CTTGGATGCCACTCTTAAGGATAATCCGATATGACCAACAATAACTGTTATTTTTAAAGATACCACTGCGCGTAACATACTCAATCGATTATTAACAGTACATACGGAGGTTGTTGTTGCCCAATAATCTGTCTCCTTAATGATTTATAGTAGATTCAAGATAATAATCCGCCACCGTCATTTTGAAAAGAAAGGTTTTTATACAATTTCGTCAACATACAGTTCCAATCAACACAGGAGTTCGGGACGCCGGCGTAAATTCGGTAACTTGGATAATCGAAGAAGGCACCGTTTTTGTTCGTAAAACCTCAAAACTACGACGCGTCTGCAAAGTACATTATTGAAAACAAAAAAAAGGCCAAGTCTGATATCATTTGACGTGTATCACAATGAGCAGGATAATTATTAAAAATTAAACGCTTTAATTCCGTATTTATTTATCAACCGAGGTTTAACGACACTTTCGACAGCCAGGGTCACCCCATGTTGGGTAGTTTTAGGGGAGGGGAATCCCGGAGTACCCGAAGAGAAAGACCGAGCCGTGGCGCGTAGCTCTCAGATTCCAAAATGAATAAACATTGCACAAGAAGGATTAGCAGTGAATGAAAGCAAGTGCATCGTTGATGTGCAGTTAAGCAAGAAAATAGGCAGACTATCATCTGCAAAATGAGGTCCCCAAAGGGTGAATTTAGTGATGCTACCCTGCACAGCAAGGTAGCATCACTAAATGTACCCTCTGTGAACCTCAAACTGAATCAGGGTCTCAAAACTAAACAGAAAGAGGTACCCAGAGGATAAAATGGCCCACTGTATGGGATAGCATCATCAAATTCACCCTCTGGGGACTTCATTCTGCAAATGTCAGACTGATTATTTTCAGGCCTGTGCGCCTTAGTACACGGCGACATCATGCCCACAATCGGGATTAAGTGCCCTGTCCAAGAACACAACGCAGGAGTGAACCGTGGACCTTTCGGTTTGAAGTTCAATGCTCTACGTACAGGATTGTGTGTCGTTCAATAATATGCCTTTGGTATAGTATAATAGGCATAGTGTGTGTGTGCTCTGGATGATCGCGGAAGTGACGTCATACCACAATGTGTTCAAGATCACTAATATTTTGAAATTCAGTGATCTTTATAAATTCAAACTTTCCGTTTTATGTACGATTGGAAAATAAATTACGATCTTACTCGAATCATTCGAAATTTTTTTCCAGTATTCATTCCACTGACGGATTTTTCGCAAGACAAGCATGGCTGATACTGATAAAAAAGCAAGAACCCAATTTTCGACAAAAATTACGAAACACAGCTTCTTCAAATTGTTTTGGAATGAACTCGAGACCGACGTCCGAGCTCGTGATATCTTTCTAAAAGCAGCTAGTTTGGAACTGCATAAATAGCTACTCTTCCAATGTCATATGTCCGCAGAGCGTGTGTCCAGTCTGTACATCTAGCATCTGAATTTCCTGTAGGAATCCAAGCTGTGAAGAAGAGCTTATTTACTGTGGTAAACCCATTGATATCTATACAAACAGGATTGCCGGAACGTCAGCAATAAACGTCGCAAACCCAACCTGCCCCCACCCCAAGATGACTTCAGTCCAATCAACGCGATACCTTCGCGCATCGGCGACTTTTGATGACGTGAATGCTGTTACGCTGTAACTGTTGTCACAACCTACCAGGGGCCGCAGAGCGATTTCGAAAGTGGGGCGGCAGGTTATTTATTCCCGGTTCCTTATTCGACATTCTTTATCAACCGATAAAATCGGTTGATTACGAACCGAATGTCGAATAAGGAACTGGGGAGAAATAACGGCAGTCATGTCTGTTCGGATGTGCATGTAAAATGGCTGTCCCCTATGCGAAGAGAGACACTAAAGATCCTCGCAGTATTTAAGAACATCGAGGCCAGGAAGTTGCCACTTCGGGGGTCATCCCGCATCCCTGCGCAATTTGGCCAAGGAGAGGCGACAATATAAGTCGTATAACTTTCTCGCCAGTCCTAGTAAAATATATAAGTTTAAAACTAAGAACGATGAGATGATCACCAAGAACATTTCTCATGAAACGTAACCCGCGTCAAACAAAGAATAGTGTCCTCTACAACACAATTAATGATAAATTTATAGGTCGTAAACTCAGTTGAGTCATTTTTGGTTCTTAAAATGTGTTTTAAGCTTCTTGGTGACTAAACGGCTGTGAATTAATCCTACCTATCGGCTGTAAATTAATTCTATGCAGACCGTCAGTTGTATCAGTACACAGTAATAACTGGGACCTACTAAGACTTGAAATTCGTTTCGATTCGAATTCGTCCCATTGCGGATTCGATTCGAGTCCCATTAATTTGGAATTTTTCAAACCCTCGAGATATTCTCAAAATTCTACCAAGACAGTGTGTACGCTTAAACTTTTCCGTTTAGAAGAAGAATTCAAGGAGGTTTCGCTGCCGAAAACTACCTTGATTTCGTATTTTAGAATATTCCGCTGTTTGACTGACTTGACTAAACAGACGAGTTGTCCCTGAATACAGTTGAATACAATATAAGTGGAGAGTGGCAAAATGTATTGTTGTAAGAAGGTGTAATATCTACAGTTTTGGAAGCGGTGAGATTCGATTCGATATTCGTTTTGCTCAGAGATGCGATTCGAGATTCAATTCGATTCGAGATTCGATTATATTCGAATCGAATTTCGGATGGAATCGAATTTAATCTAGAATAAAATCTTGAGTTTGAGATTCAATTCCATTCGAGATTCGATTATATTCGAATCGAATTTCGGATCGAATCGAATTGAATCTAGAATAAAATCGAATCTCGATTCGAGATTCGATTTTATTCTAGATTCAATTCGATTCGACCCGAAATTCAATTCACAATCCTCTGCCTGATTCTATTCGGGACTCGATTCGATTCGCAGGATCTTAGCAGTGATGCAATTAAAGTATACGTTGGGGATTTAAATATCACACATGCACCATCCGTAGAAATCAATGGTTGCCAGATAAAAAGTGTCTGGTGTTTCTCACTCAGTTTTTGACCAATGTTTTCCGCAACCACGTTTTAATATCTGACCAAAAACGTGCTTCTTCTCCTCTCTGAAAATCATGTTTATACATCTCTGGGCTATATATCGTAAGGTGAAGAGCCAGCGTAGTAAGTCTTGCCAAGTTCATGATTGCATCACCATATTTTATTGTGAAGGTACCTAATCCGGAGCCTCGAATGCATGTCAGAAAATGATTATTATTCATTTCGCGTATTCGTTTAGTGACTCAGCGGATGAGAAAAGAGGTTTAAGATTTTGCAAAAGGCCTGTACTTTTGTCCTGTCATTGAAAGCTGAACTTTGCTGGAAATATCGGAGAGGTTTTCGCAGCAGGCTGCTGTTAGGTATATACCAAGCTGCAGAGAGGCCTAAAGCAAGCTGCAGAGAGGCATATAGCAAGCAGCAATGAGGTACATACAGCCAACTGCAGTGCGGTCTATAGCAAGCTGCAGAAGTAAAGTCTCTTGAATAACAACTTCCATTGTGGTTTCGATAAAAAAGGGCTTATATTTCACCTAAATTTAGGAGAATCTATTTGGATTCTCGCGAAAATGTTTCCGAACCATAGAAACATGACTGTCATTGGAACCGGCTCATTGAGCCGGTTCCAATGACAGACATATTTGTACAATTTTATTGACAAAATGTAAGGATATTTCAGGTCATGTTAGCATTATATTGGTTAATTTCCTTTCGATGTGTTAGGAAAAGGGTTAAATTGGCTATTTTTTCCCCACGAATCCTGGCAGAGGTGCAGCGAGAATCTATCTGAATTCTCGCTGGTTTTGTTACGCGATTCTTTGCGTGAATCGATTCTTGGATTCTCGACGAAATATTAGCTCCGGATAACGTATTTAATCTCTTCAAGAGAACGAACGAAAGAGCAAACTAAGACCAGGACGCCGAAAGTGATTTCGACCCTAGGGTGAATTCTGTTACAGTGTTCAGGTACAGTAAGGCACTTTAATAGTCTCAAGTTCAGAGCATCTAGTGTGTGGTCCGAGTCTCGGAGGTGTTCTCCCCTTGCAAACTGATGATGTGCTTGGCAATCAATACGACATCACACGCAATAATATTAGATTCCAAATACTAATTAGGAATAATCATAACAAATTTAATCAATGAAGAGCCGGGTACAGTCCGGTGCTTCATTAATTTAAAGTTTTGCCGGTGATAATTTTTATTACCTGGTAAACGCACGCGTGTACATCACTGCCACGCGTGGATTACGACCACTCCACGGCGACTGCACTGTAATTATGACACACAATTACGCGGTAGACTTTTTCCATTGATATGATCGAAGTTTTAACGTTATTTAAATGAATCACAGTGTACAGAAACGAACACTGAGAAATAAAGAATTTTGCATACCAACCGGAAGTAATTCATATTAGTCTCCACAGCGCAGAAGAGTTCATGAAATCAGGTGGAGATAATCTATTTATCGATAGAGCCTATAGTATCCCACCCTGTCCCTCATCATCAACCTCATAACCCTTTCAAATCGAAAGGCCGCTTCTCCAGGGCAGGGTCGTAATATGACCTGAAGTCATAAAGCAGATATAGCTGCCCATTTGTGCGGTGCACCAATCAAGATTTTCAACGTGCAGCCTCAAGGCTGCACGTTGAAAATATTGATTGGCATTTCCCCGAGTAACGAATTTTGTCTACACCAATTGATGGTTTTGAACTAGAATAGAATATACCATTAGAAATTATCGGATTCGATGTTTCATTCTTCATAAATACAAACACATTGGACAAGTTTTATTATTCTAATTAAACGGCAGTTACTTATAGTTTTATGTCACCCGGATGTTACAGACACGAGTTCTGGTATGATTTGTTACATACACATTGTAACAGCTGCAATAGATATGTGAAATAAATTTATATATCCTCAAAACACGACCAATAGACGAAACTTTCCAAAATTGTTCTTGAATCGGTGGGGAGGGGGGGCGGGGGCGGAAAAAAATTGCAGTACACGATGCCGGGATGGGTGGTCAAACGGCTCAAAAACGCATTTTTTCCACCCCTTGCAAATTTTGTCCTGGTGTCATTTTACGTCAAACACTTTAAAATGACTAATACACGCACATTATAGCCCTATTAGGGGGTTGTACTGAAGGGTATGTTGAGCTATCTGGTCCATTTAGGCCCAGTACTGTGCCCATGATTTTTTGAACCAGCCGTCTGTTCGGCCTTCAGTGTCTTGAATTATATAAATGCATATCCTATTTGTTTATTTAAACATTTCTTATAATCACAGATAATCAAAGGCCTTTTAGGTTCCTCGTGGTTCTTAAGAAATGAAGACTTTGAGTATGTGTAAATTATTTTTAACTTACATCAGGAATCAAGATACAACTAACAGCAAAACAAATGGTTTATATAAAAAGTGTCACTTCAGCAACTTGGCTATACCATGACATGCCGGTTTTAACGCCGGAGCAAAGACCGAGAATGTGGTTAGGTTACTGGATAAATCAGGAATAATGCCTAATAATACAGGATATTACCAGCTAAATACATCACAATTTATGTATTATATTATCACATATTGACAAGGCAGAAAAGTCTAGAAAAGTGCTAAAACAATTGATATATGATGTTGTGAGAGGTGGGTGTCCAAAAATTGTTGGATTTTTATCTTTTTACAGGATATTGGGTGGGTATTCAAAATGACTGGAAAAATGTGCAAAAAACGGGATTGTGAACTACAATTTTTTCCGCCCTCCCCCCCCCCCCCACCCCCCCTGCCTGAATGAATAAAAAGTTTTATTTTCTTCCTCAACGTATCTTATGGCAACGGGGATGACGAAATGTTGGATAGTTGAATGTTTGGATAGTTAAACTTCGTTGACTGGGGTCGCAGTAAAATCACCAGTCGCACGCACTTGGGCGGTAAACGTGGCTCTCGAGTCAATGGAGTGCAACCTACACTTTTCCGAACTGGTTATTGCCGCAAGGCCGCTCAAGTGTAAGCTGTACACGTCGTTTAACTTGTATATCCCGTAAAGGGGCGTCTCGACATGGGGGGGGGGGGGGGGGGGGCAGGCAAAACATTACAAATACAAGGAGGAATTTTTTACATTTTCAATTTTTGGGACCCATCTCCCCCGGAATGCAAATTTTTGCCAGTCATGTCTTGGACACCCACCCCTCCCGCACAGTTTTTCCTCAAAGACAATTGGGGACCCACCCCCAATTTATAAAATCTGTGTAACGAAGTATTCAAATTACCTAAATCAAAAAAAAAAAAATAAAATAACTTTTTCCAAACATGAAAGGTGCCGCAAACCATCATATCCGATATCCCAGCCCTGCTCTTGGGCATCCAAGGCATCCCTAGCCACAGATGGCCCCAAAACAATCTCTCTGCATATAAAGCCACAACGGAATGCAGCATTAGAACCCCAGGTAACCACTGGAACCCGCCTCCACCAACTGAATTGCAGATATACACCCATTCATGTTCCAAGCAACACAACCCTTACCCTGATGTACAACATTTCTATGCTGTACAGATACCAGTCGAATCCCATCACCAAGAAGCCATGCCCAAAATATATTGTTCCCATCTGGATATCTTCAACTGTCCACAAGAAATAGTTATTTTTCATTTCATTACTTTTCGGTTAAATGTTTAGTTTGTACAGCTGGTCTGAGAGAGACCTAATACTGAATTCTTTGACCCATGCCAGGATGGCTTGTCTGAGATGAATTGCCTCTTATTTATTTTTTTATGTTAGTGTCACTAGAATCATATTTACCTTGAAATTATACACGTTTTCCACAATCAAGATTTTTATTCTATCAATCTTTCCAATTATTCCATACATGGAAGCACACTAGACCAATGGCATGAGGCACCCTGAGGCTTACAGAAGAATCAAATAATAGGAGCTACAAAGCACTAATAAGAGGCAGACTGCCTTAGTAGGAATATAAGGGGTGAAAATCATTACCAAATAGCTGGGAATCACTTTTTTTGTTTTGCAAATTTTTGCCAGACCCAGAATAGGACCCACCCCTTAATGAAGTGTAAAACATGGGGAGAAAATACTAACATGGAGCCCCCAACACATTATCAATGCTCTATTCTGTTCTAAGTTCTGAATCTAAGCACTTGAATTCACTTTGGTTATAATTACTTGTCTGTAAAATGATATTTGGCAAAAAAAATGCATGACACCGGCAAAAACTGCACTTTGGGGCTCGGACCCACCCACCCACCCCGGACCTTGTATCCTGACATTTTTTTGCGACCCCCCCCCCCCCCCCCCCGGTCTAGAGAGATTAAGAATACACATTGTGGTTGTTTCTTAACTTTATTGAATGGTATCATTAACATCATTATACATTAATAACTGCAGAAGATAAAAAAGGCGGTTAATGAATCATCACAAAATGTTTGGCAACAATCGGTTGAACCGATGTTCCAGAAGCTGTTGCCGTTGTCATCCGATTGCCCACAATCGGCCGATCGTGGTGGCCGGTTCCGATCATCGGTTGAACACTATTCCATTGAGGAGGCATAAGTTATATTTTCGACACAAAAATTAAACTATTTGGTTATTCAGGAAAATGTTTTCTGCAAATGTCGTCTGCTATTTGTATTAGGTAGACAGAAACTGTTGATGAAAAATGAAAGATTAATTCATTTCTCTTTCCGAAACCAACTCTCTCACAACGTTATGATGTCTGACGTCATCCCTGTATTAGACTACAGCGATTATGTGATAAAATGCTTTAAAAATAGCGCGTGTTTGTATTTTAATTTTATTTCAGGATAGGACTGATTAAAATACTGAAATGTGTGAGATTTTAATTCTCTCAGCTCTCCTACGCAGCAATGAAAAATATTTACAAGAGAAAATACAATTTTTCCAACCCATTTGCAGTACAAGTCAAAATAAGTTGTAGCATAACCGTTATAAACTATGTATCTGTCTCTTCCTACACTGATAAGACAAGGACCTGGCATCATTTTCTGGAAAGCTCTCAGTGAGAGCTTTCCAGAAAATGAGGTCAGATTCTGATCTTATCAGTGCAGGAGCAGCAGTATACTTAGTTTAGAGCGGTTATGCTACAACTTATTTTGACTTGTACTATAACACAGGTTGGACATTGTTTTCTTGATAATCTAATTTCAAGTTTTTTGAATCACAAGAAAACAAAATTTGAATTTCAATGCAGAAATTATTTTTTTATCCATCGATATAGGTAAATGTGTTTTTGGATGGGTTGGAGTTAATTAGTGATATAACTGTGCTGAATAAATAAACAAGCGTCATCCGAATTAAAAAAGTGGCTGTAAGAAAAATATTCAGATCTACTCAGTCTGAAAAAAAATAGATATTGTCAATTTTTTAGAGCATTGTATTCAATTTTCACAAAAACTGTTGAACACAGAGGCTGAACAAATCTCAATGGGGAGAGGCTGGATGCTGGCCCATCGATCATCCCTGATTCAGCACCGTGGGAGAAAAATAAATCTACAAAAATGGCAATTCTTTGTGCGTCCACGGTCTGCTTAAGTTTCGGTCTGTGTCTTCAACTTCAACAATTTGCCAACCCGAAGGTCACGTGGAAGATGGTTGAAGTTGGAGAAACAGAGATCGAAGTGACCGAAGAGGCAATTCCTTGGCTAATATTGATTGGTCTTACCCTAAATAACGAATATAGACTCGACCAGTTGATGTCTCTGAACTATCATGGAATATACCATCAGGATCTAAAGGGTTAAAATAAAGCTGATATTGTCGGATTCGAAGTTTCATTCTTTTTTATACAAACACACTGGACAAGTTTTATTATTCTAATTACTCGCTAATTACTTATATTTTTATGTCACCCGGATGCTACAGACACGATTTCTGGTATGATTTGTTACATACACATTGTAACAGCTGCATTAAATATGCGAAGTGAACTTAACACTCCACAAAACACAACCAATAGACGAAACTTGCAAAAATTGTTCTTGAATGTTTAAAACGTTTCATTTATTACACGCCTGTTCTATGTAATCCCCATCTACAGCAACACCAAACCGTGCGGAAAATGAAAATCCGTTCCACACATATGTGCGGAACGGAAATCGTTGACGGACTACTTTTAAATAGAAGCGAAATTTCACTGGAATTTTCTACAAATCGTGCAACCAATTACAATTTGAATCGCTGGCGATAGCTGAAAATCGTCCCCTGAGTTCCAATGTGTTCTACGTGCCAGTAGGCACATAGAACACATTGGAACTCGGGGGACAAAACAGTAGCATGGGTTCCATGCTAATCTGGTTGGCGTTAAATGTGTTCTTTTTGTTGATAGTTGTCAAATGATTTGCTGAGTGTCCTATTTTTGTTTATAGACGCGAAGGCATGTAATAAACACAGAACGACACGCGTGTATGAATGGGTTAATCGATATTGCATTTGTGGTATCGCGGAAAGATAAAACTCGAGGCCTGCGGCCTCTCGTTCTATCCTTCCACGTTGTCAAACGTGCCATATCGATTAACCCATTCACACGCGCGTGTCGCTCTGTGTATTTTCGGCCTAAAATGCGTACCTTATTGCCCCCCCCCCCCCCCCCCCCTATTTGAACGATCTCGTTCCACAAATTAGATTAGTATAAAATACAGAAGTTGGCTTTTTACAATTTTTTCCCCAATCCGTTTGAATTTTTGACCAATATAGTCAAACTCGGAAGAAAAGGTCACAAACTCGGCTGATGTGATGCCTATCTCGTCCGATATGAACCAAGCCGGTGTGGCCCCATTCGTGTGTTATTAGGCGCAACCAATTTGTTGACAATCGCTCAGAGACGGCGGAGCCAAGGGGCACGTGTCCCTCCACTTTTTTCCACAGATCTGTTTCGCAGTTACGCAATGAGTTAAAATGGGCGCATGCAAACGTGTTAATATACAGGCATTCCTGTAACATTTTTTGCAGATTCAAACAATATTTTGCAAAAGAATCCCACTTTCGGTAGCTTCGATCCGTTTCTTCTACTTCAACTATCTGAAGATGGTTGAAGTTGAAGAAACGGACAAGACAGTGGCGGCATATTCATCTAAACGAGAGACTATAGCGTGTCGTGGAACATTTTTCCGATATACGATTTAAACCTTTCTCATTCTGGTCGAACTATGGTACAGTCATTTTACCGATATCGAATCTTTACCAAATGCGGGTCACTTCAACTTTAATCACGTCGCAAAAATCGAAAGGTAACACAAAGTAACAAAACTTTGAATCAAAAGTTTCATTAATATTTTACTCTTTAAATGATAAAGTTACAGTGTTATCTGACATCTGCATATTGTGTTATTTAGTTGGAAATCATTAGCACCCTGTCTTGTTTCCAAATTTCGTGTATGGGAATTCCCCGTACTGTTTTTTTTTCACTCTTAGACAACAGGGTCATTCCATCGGACCGAGACTTACTTTTCGGCTGAAAGCATCGCCATTTCATTCACCTTTTAGCAGGAGGAAAAGTACATATTTATCTGCATTCTATTTTTCACGATGAATTTAGTTTTGCTTGCGTGTATTTTTACCTATTTCGAATCGGCAAAATCCACACTTGATCAATAAGAAATAACTCGAGATTGATTGTTTTTTCCGAACTTTTCTCGGTCAACAAGAACAACTGCGAAAATCAAAGAGACGTGCACTGTATCTGGGTGACTCCGTGGAGTATGTTGTGTCAGTATTTGCACAGCTCTGTCAAACTGACAAATTACGTGGGGTGGGGTGGGGTGGGGGTTGGTTGCAATGGCAGAATTCCATAAGGTGAAGAATAATTCTGTAAATGGTGGAGTGGGGATAGGGTGGGGATTTGAGTGATTCCCAGTCCACACAATCCCAAACTTTTTTGAATGTGATCAAGTTACCCTGCTATTACCTGTGCCACCACCTCTCCACTTGTGATCAAGGGAAGAGTTGGGGGGTCATAGGCAAAACGCCAGTTATCTTGGTCAATATTATATGGTCACATTTAAAATTAGTGGTAGCGTGACCTGGGCTTCACACATATACACCCTCACCCCCCCCCCCCCCCCCCCCACAAACACACACACGCCAGACTAGGATGCTGCCACAACTTATCAGCTGCCACAACTTAATTTGACATTGAAGTCAAGAAATAGCAAAGTCTGTGGAATTATTCAGTGAACCACTGAACGGGCTAATTTCCAAGCATTATATTTTTTTTGTAAACACTCTTATTTTATCATTCCATTGCAGTGATCTCAAAATCCTTTTCAAGTACTAGGTACATAAAGTCTCACTGTTGGTCACTGCCATAGACCATACTAGGTTATTTCACTTCATGATATAGAAATTCAACAATATATATTTTTTTGACAGAGCTAGAGGAGCTCTGTCAAACAAAATACATATTGTTGAATTTTTCAAAGTGGGGGGTGGGGGTAGTGGATTAGCCTTTGGTGAATTCTGAAGATTATACCATCAGCATGCAGGGAGTTTTAATGAGCCAAAAATGTTTAAAGAATACTATAGGCTACCTCATTACATAACCTAGTAACAATCTTACAAATATTGATATCAATGGTCATTGACCTGGTTCCAATGATGTCAATATTTGAGTAACTACACTCTAAATCGGTTGGGTTAAAAATCAACCCAAATCGACTGGGTTGAGTGAATATGAACCCAATTTGGGTTCATATTCACTCAAAGCAGTCGATTTGGGTTGATTTTTAACCCAACCGATTTTAGAGTGTATAGATAAACCGACATGAAGACAAGTCATATTGACAGTTGCACTATGACTATCTACCTCACCCATACAAATAACCTGTAAGACTTGAGTATTTTAATTGTAATTTTATTTTATTTTTTATAACATAACACAGAAATACTGTGATATTTTATTTTATGATTTTCTAACACTCAAGATACTGAGTTTTATGTTTGTTATTTTATATTGTTAACCGTTTTGTTTTTAAAATAAAACTAAATCATAATTTAATCATTATATTAAAGAGTTCTTGTGATTTCATGATCGGGGATTGCTGAAAGTGCTGGAGGTGAAAACAGTGAGGGGAACAAAAGTTTGCTTGAAGCCAAGTACCAGTAATTATGGCACATCTACATTTCTTGTGAGTTCACTTCAAATTATGCCATGACTGCTTAGCAGCAGCCATGACATAATTTGACAATAGACTTGAGAAACAATGGAACTTGGGGAAAATTGTTTACATGGAACAAGAAATCAGAAAGTGGGCCTACAGAAGGATGGGTGGGGTCACTGACTGGGGTGGTTGGATAGGGTGGGGGTGGAGTGATGTAGGTGCAAAGAGTTAACATTTTCACTCCTGGAGATTTTGAGGGGTTTATTCCATCCACATACAAAATTACTGTTAGGGAAAGTTCCTAAGATTTTTAAAGGGGTGAGCTAATTAAAATTTGAAATCTGCTACCACGCGGCAGCAAATTTCGAATTTTAAATTACTCATCCCTTTGCTATCACAATCTAGAAAAATATTGGTTGATTTGTCATCATATGTGGAGTTTGAAGCATGCCTCAACACATGAGTGGCTCGTTGATACCACCACCCTGTGTATACAGGTGTTCAGAGATAGAAGGCATCAGGGGCTAGGAACCAGGGGAGGGGGTGGGGGGACGTGCCCCTCCAACTTTCCTCCATGGGTATATGTATGGGTAATATGAATAAATATGTACTAATGATAGAGTTTATGCAAAATATTTTGTTCATAAAAGATTTCTTATTATAATTTCCTGGAGAATGCCTTAGGGCATTCTCCAGGAAATTGTAATAATATAATATTTATGAACAAAGTTGTGGGTTTTAACCACGTATAACGTATGTAGTATTGGAGGGGAAAACCACTATTGTGGTGAATTCCAGCTGTATTGGTATGTGTTAATGCCCTCCCAAGTCCATTATGCTTCCTACGCCCCTGGGAGGCATGTCAAGTTGATCAGAGGCCCAAATTCTCTTTTACACACACCATGTCTATGCATGGGTAAACCATATTTATCCTTCCTAGCACAGCCCATGCAAATGTTCCCATTGCCAAGTTGGACCAGCAGGTCGTAGAAGCCTATTCGACTTGGAAGAGCCTTTTATTGATTAACAGTATGCCTATATTGGTCCAGATTCCTGCAGAATGCCTTGTGGCATTCTCCAGGAATTTGTAGAAGTATTACAATATTAGATATATTTTTTCATAGCTGAAGTGTGAACGGTAGGCCTATTTGTAAATGTTTATTTACTTGTCACTTATTATTTCAACTAGATAATCATGGATGAAAGTTGAGGATGCACCTCCCCCCCCCCCCACGGGTCACCGGGGCTCAGCGACACAAAATATTCAGAATAAGCAAGCAGATGTGACTCCTGTTGCATCAGAAACGAAATATTTAATGTGCTAATCCGTTCCAAGTGGTTAGTACTGGTTACATGAATATTTAGTCCTTGGAACGTCAATAAGGCTCATTGTTGTCGCCTAATTTCGTTTTAAAACACCCCCAAGTTGAAATCCATGTTATCCAACGCACGGAAGAGAAAACTGGCCAACCATTTCACTCAGTATGTGAAAGAACATAATCGTGTGTCAAACTATGGCATTTAAAACAAAAAAATCCAGCAATTAAGTTAAATTTACGAAAAGATTTGTGGTGATTCGATTATCATAAATTGGTTCGAAAATGGTAAAATGGGTATGTCCAACGATTTCCTTATCCATAAAATATAACATTCAGAATAATTTCCATTTTTCATCACATGATTTGGGATACTTTTCTGAATTGAAACAGCATAGAAAATTTATTGGTGGAGAACATTTTCAAAACGAAATCGGATATGGTCTCAAAGTGGTTCGATATCGGTAAAATGACTGTAGCATTGTAACTAACCTTGTGCCCCTCCACTTTTATCGCGCTTCCGCAGACCCTGCAATCGCTATTGTACATCGTAATTCAGTGAACGCACTTTGGAAATTTGGCGTTACCGGGCATAATAGAGAAGTTTGAAGCCTAGTTTTTGAATGGTGAGGAATTAATGATGACAAAAGGTAAGAATTTGGTGGATGAAGAGAATAAAGAAGAGAGTTATACAGAAAATTCATCGCAACTGAGATTCCGAGTCGTAGATTCGTCGAAATGTGAGAAGAATCCAAAACGAGTGGAGAATCCAAAACGTTTGGATGGATGAACTGGGAGAAGAGGAAACTACGGACTTTGTGAAAGAATGAGAAACAATAACACTGTCAGAAAACTGTAACAGATCTGACAACATTTTGTAATTATTTATTTTGGTTTAATAAATAAAGAGCTTACTACTTGGTTATTTCATATCGGCCGAGATATCAGCCCCAGGTAACTTCACATCAACCTTCGGTCACAGGCTGATATGAACTTGCCTTGAACTGATATATCGGCCGATATAAAATTAACCTTTACCTAACGTAACGGCCAAAACCGGCCAGCGCTATTCTCAAAAATCGCCAATTAATGTTTATTATTTTTTCATTTTCTGTCTCTAAAACATAGGCTATGACCCCTCATTGGAACGAGCTCGACGAGCTCGTTCCAATGAGGGGTCATAACCTATGTTTTTGAGACAAAAAATGAAAATAATAGTTATTCAAGAATTTTTTTTACAAGTGTCGTCTGCTTTTCATTTTAGGTAAAGGGTTAACAAAGTAATAACCTTGACTGTCACAGAAACCGATATTGTCATTACCAGATACAAACTGTGTGTTCCGCCTTTTACCCCTACAAGTTTAAGAGGGGTCTGAGGACAGGGCCGGGAGCCTTGCACCAGACTAGTAGATAAAGTGTCACTCATTGTCCGGTGAGATTTTTGACTTCCAGTTGTTACGAGAACTCTCCTCAATTACTTCCCAATGCATGGGATTCATTTTGGTAGTCAGAATGTGTTCACATACATTTATTTTTCGAAAATGTATTGAAGAGTGTGAGTGAAGGAACTTTAGTTACAGCGGGCAGTCGCTGTCCTGCTCGTGTTCTGTGGTGGTGACCAGGTGCATAGAAGGGCCATTTTAATATGGACAAAAAATAACTAATATCTCCACACAATGGGATGATGAAACAAAAATAGAAAAAAAAAACAGTGTTGTTCTGTGCCTATTATAATGCATTAACCAATTAAATCGATCATTGAGATCTTCGTAAGCAATGCGAGCCACTGTTCTCATTGCATTGTAGGGAGGTTCAGAAATAATTTAATCCCACAGCCTATTAGAGCCTCAATAGGGCTGAAGGATAAGATTAGCATTAACCACCCTTAACTATTTGTTTTCCATTATAGTGTGTGGTCATCCACCACAGAGCTTTATTTTAACCCTCTTCACACTGAAGTCGAAGTAAGCTGTAAATTCACACAACGTGCAACAAGGAATTTTAACAAATTCAGTCTTTTTTGGGGGGGGGGGGGGGATACCCACTAAAATCGTGAGTGCCTGTCATTCAATGCTCAACCCGCTTGCACACTATGTCAAAATTACGAAATTAAATTGCCAGCAGTGAACTTTTCTATAATGCAACGAGGAATTTAACCAATTCAATCTTATTTGACAGAGCTAATTGAGCTCTGTCAAACAAGATTGAATTGGTTAAATTCCTTGTTGCATTATGGGTAAATTTTCGACTTGAAATTTTAGTATTTTGACATCCTTGTATGGAGGGTTAAGCTCTTTTATGCAAAAACCTATGTATGTTCAGAATCCAGAATGCTATATATTCACAAATACGGAATTTAACATGCTGGGGAGTTTGTGCTTCTGTCTCTATTACTCATCTCTAAGGGTGATTTAGGGAGTGTGAACCTACCCCCGCCCCCTCCAATAATTCTTCCAGTCAGGACATTGTCATCTGGATTGGAGTCTTAGATATCAATTCACTCTTGTTTATAATCATTTACTTTCTTACGAGAATAGTTTTAATTCGATTTACACCACATACACAGTCAGTCATACAAATGTAGTAGACGATTCGGGCTGGTGGGGCGGCCCAGTATGACAGATTAGGAGCAGTACCGGTACGGTACGTATAAGTAAATCTGTCCCTGTCCCCGTGGTCGATTCGAGCTGTCTTTGCCTGTTTCTCTCTCTGTTCCTCATCCCTCTCTCTTTCTTTCTCTATATCTGTCTGCCTCTGCCTCTCGTCCATGCGTTCATACTTCTTTTGTTGTTTATAGGTCTCTATCTCTCTCCCTGTCTCCCCGTATCTTCTCTCTTTCTTTCTCTCTCTCTCTCTCTCTCTCTCTCTCTCTCTCTCGAGAGAGAGAGAGAGAGAGAGAGAGAGAGAGAGAGAGAGGAGAGAGAGGAGAGAGAGAGAGAGGAACTGTGGCCGGTCCGATTTTTCGAATTCTTCGTTCCGTTTCCCTTACAATATGACCAGCCAACAAGGACTATAGACTGACAGCTATTCAGCCAATACCCACTTCTCCCAACAGACTGGCCGAATAGCTGACAGTCTAGGTCAGTGTAAGGGGAAACTCATGAATCTACCTGGATAAATGCATTTTTGTTGTGGATAAAATGACTAGATTTCAGCCAGAGGGGGCCTCAGAATCCATCTCAGGAGTTCCAAAATTAATTAAAACTTTACCGGTCCCTCCACCACCCTCAGGGTGATGCGCCCATTCGAACTTTCCACTAACACCAGCCTGCATACCTCGGGACATGCCTATGGCATGTCGTACTGGGACCCCAACCCCAGTAGACATTTAACTGACCCCCCCCCCCCCCCCCCCCCAATAAAACCCCTCTAGCTACGTCCCGGGGGCTTTATGGACCGTAAAAAGATTACAAAAATCTTCAAACTATTTTTCTGGCAACCTGATCAATTGCAGAATATTTATCCACTGTATTTGATCAAACAGACTGGCGGAACATAACTGCAGAGACTTTCACTCTTTGAACTCGAGAGGCCGCTTCTCCGGTCCAGGAACACGATACGTCATAATTTCATTAAGTCGAATGGCTACAAAGTGAACGTGTGTGATAGAACAATTAATATTTTCAACGTGCAGCCTTCAGGCTGCACGTTGAAAATATTAATTGCTCTACCCCAAATAATGGATATGGACTCTTCCAATTTCTGTCACTTAACTCGCATGGAAGATACCACCAGTGTTCAAAGGGTTAATGCACAAATTTACAATGATTTTATTAGTTTCTACTCTTCCTCTCTTCTAGTACAAAGATAAATAAATAAATAAATAAATAAATAAATAAATAAATAAATAAATAAATAAATAAATAAATAAATAAAAATTTCTAGCTGCAGAGAGTGCTTTTTGTGAAAGATCAACAGATCTTACGATTCTAGCATTGGTCGACAGGAGACTTTTTCGTGTGTTGAAGACTTCCCGATGTGCGTCAGCATCTAGAAATGTCAAAAAAACGACGAGGTTATATTTTCAATCGAACAGCTGACGAAGAGCAAATTTCACAATCTGGAATTGTGTACATCTCAATGAACTTCAACAATGTGGAAGTGCCATGTCATTCACGCACAAAAAGCCATAAAAAGATTCTGGTATTTGTTCTTTGTTTTCGAGTGTTTTAAGCTTTCGCCAAACCATCAATAGATCGAACAATACCATACTGGGGAACCGCGGGGAGTATCCCCAGTCAACTCACGGCTTTGTTCGATAAAAACTGACCAGCCACGTGACATATTTATTAACAATGAATTTTTACTCGCGGGTATCTTTCAAGTCGCCGGTGATTTGTGTCGATTTCTCGAGGAGCTTGGCAAGTTTTACTCGAATTCATAAAAATGACCCCCTCGTGGTGATAGGATTTGTTGAACAGTAAAAAATATCACAACCTACGTATGTTTGACATAATAGTGAGATTAAATTCATTGATGTAGGTGGTGAGACTCTCTAAATGGGTATGGTCTATGTGGAAAGCTTAAGTATGAGGTGACAAACCAGGATTCTATCATAGGGGGTGCCCTAGCCAGTTTGGGGGTCAATATGATATAAGGTCGTTGTGGGGGTCCGGCAGCCTTTCCTAGTCCTAGTTAGGATCCCCCCCACACACACACACACACACGCACACCCACACACACAAACGCACTCACGCCACGAGAGAATTTTGCAAAATTCAGTGCTGTAAGATCGAATCTGAGACATTTGTAGAGTGTGTAGGCATGAGTGTGTTATGTGAAAATTCCTTTGGGCATAATTTGTTTTTGGATTCGAGTAGGCAGCGAAAACATTAGGGGGCAGGCCCTCCATGGCCACGCCACTGTGAGAAACTCGGGCATTAGTGAAGAGAAAACACAATGCAAATACTCTGATACATTATGCCCTCACCCCCTGCGCACACCCTTACTGATTCTCACTGACTCTTACTCAGGGAGCAGGGAGCCTCGTTGGTTAGAGCATCGTCGTAGGTTCGATCCTGAGCCCGCGTTATCAGCGTTGTATCATTGGGCAAGGCACTTAATTTTAATTACCTAATTGGGAGCACGGTGGCTCAGTATGCAAGGATTACTGCGTGTCGATAGAGCATTATTTATTTATTTGTTTTTTTATGGTCACATACATATGCACAATGGCTAATCGTGACCGTGAAGTTTTACGGGTGGAGGAAGCCGGAGTACCCGGAGAGAACCACCGAGCATCGACGAGCAACTGTCAGCTCAACATTCTAACTCTGTTCAAGCTCCGCTCAAGCATGGTTACAGCGCTTGAAGACATGTGCACCATCGACGTGCAGTCCGCCTTAGTACACGGCGTCATCGTGCCCCCATGTAGGCAACCGGGATGAGTGCCTTGCCCAAGGACACAACGCGGGTCGTCCCGGACGGGGATCGAACTCGGGACCTCTAGCAGAGAAGTCCAACATCTACCACTGAGCCACTGAGCTCCCCTGTCGATAGAGCATATGTCTTCAACCGGTGATACCTCTGCTGTTCGTGCGGAGTTAGTCGCCGCTGCTCGGTGGTTAACTTAACATAAATAAATAAATAGCCCTCACATACACTTTCACGTTTACATACAATTGTACAGTCGCCCCGCATGTACTCGATTTGAGCGTTGCGTGCAATGAGACAAAATAACAGTTAGGCCAAAAAAGTTAAAAATCTGTTTCTCGGGCCCTCCCGCATGGTCCTTTTGGCTGCCACGTGCTCTCTTTGTGTATCCAATGCCAACTTAAAAAAATAAAAATAGAATGGTTTACGTCTGATATTTTACCCAAGTTAATAACATTGATAAATTTGTCTCTTGAGTGCAACAAGGCTTTACAATGCTTTAGCATTTTAAAGCCTTCTGCACTCAAGGGACGAAATATACCACCACCCATAATATTCTGTAGATTATGAGACCTAAAACATAAAACAAACCCAGAACATGAACTTTTGACGGCAAAGAAATAATTACAAAAATATAAAAATAAAATAAAAAACCGCCCACCCACATACAATTTTATATAAAAAAATGGCCTGAGAAACAGAAGATATACTATTTGGGCCTTAAGAATATCTTTTCTCAATTTTCGATTTCGACATGAAGTTATGCCTCTTATTTGAGCCCTGTTGTCGGTGTTTATTAATACTTCGTGGCATCGTCCGCAAAGTCCTCACCTGTCTGTAATCCAGTTGCTCATATATATAGTTTCCCACGTTCCCGGGGGCGGGATTAAAGGCGATGGGATAATGTGAAAGCTCCACCCTTGGAAATTTGGCAATGTGTAATATCCCTGACTTGGCCCTTGCTGCGAAACTAAAGAAAATGAGACGAATATACACTAGCATACAGAGACAATAGTGGAAATTGAACTAGTCAATTATTTATTATTTTTCATGCAATGATTCGTTTCGACAAAATTATAGTAATGATTGTAGGTCTGTGTTTTAGTTCAGAGGCGGCGGTGCCAGGGGGCGCGTTCCCCTCCACTTTTTTCCACAGGTATGTTTCGCAGTTACACAATGAGTTAATTAAAATGGGCGCATGCAAACGTATTTACAAGCTTTCCTGTAACGTTATTTGCAAAATCCAAACAACATTTAGCCAAAGAATCCCACTTTCGGTCGCTTAGGTCCGTTTCTTCCACTTCAACTATCTTCCAACCCGAAGGCTGGCCTTCAGGTTGGAAGATGGTTGAAGTAGAAGAAACGGACAGGACAGGGACTCCACAGCGGTATGCATATTCATCTAAATGAGAAACTATAACGAGTCGTGGTACATGTACATTTACCGATATGCGATTGTAACCTTTCCCACACTGTGTCGGACCTTGGGAGCATTGTAAAATTGTGCCCCTCCACTTTTATCGAGCTTCAGCCGCCCCTGTTTTAGTTTTCAAATCAGTCTGAGTTTGAAGATTTATGTAGTTGAGATTTGTGTTTGTCTTAAAACAAAATTGGGAACGCGATGAATCGGGTGTTACGGCATTGGACTTCAAACCGAAAGGTCCACGTTTTGATCCCCACCAGGGGTAACTGCGTTGTGTCCATGAGCAAGGCACTTAATCCCGATTGCCCACGTGGGGCACGGTGGCGTTGAGTTCTAAGGCGTACTGCACGTCAATGGTTCACTTGTCTTCAACCAAAGCTTGCGCAGAGTTAATACGTTGGGGAGTTTGACGGTTACTCGCTGCTGGTCGGTGGTTCTCTCCGGCTTCCTCCACGCGTAAAACTGTCCGACACGAGGTGACCCTGGCTGTCGAATTAAACACCAATAAATAAACAAACAAATAAATAAGAAATCAATAAATAAAAAACTAACCAAATTACGCACATCGTCGCACCTCTGATTTTTAGCCAACACTGCTTGTGTACCCGATTTACGGGTTCTTTTGCCTGTTTTCGTTGAGCAAACATTCCCTGCAGATCAAAAAGCGGGACGAGATAAGGGTCAAGATAGGAAGTCAGGGAGTGGGGCGACCCCCTCCATACCCAGAAGTCAAGAATACAAAACGAATATGGCGATTAAATCAAGCCTCAGGACGACAATGAATCGAATATTGAAGGTTGCAGGGCACTTTGCACACTTCTTAATTTTGGTGGACAGAATTTATTGACATGTATTTTTCAAGAGGGGGTGCGGTGGCATTGCGGAAATCGGTTTTCGTCAGATCACTGAAGTTAAGCAACGTCGAGCCCGGTTAGTCCTTGGATAAAGCGCTTCGAGCCTCACGGGATGAGGCGAGATATAAGAACAATTTATTATTTATTATTGCGAATATTCGCATTCAGTATTGTGAATATTCGCATTCAACATTGCTAATATTCGCATTAAACATTGCGAATATTCTCATTCTGCATTGCGAATATTCGCATTCAACATTGCGAATATTCGCATTCAATAGCGAATATCCGAAATGCATTGCGAATATTCGCAATGTTGAATGCGAATATTCGCAAGTTGAATGCGAATATTCGCAATGTGAATGCGAATATTCGCAATGTGAATGCGAATATTCGCAATGTGAATGCGAATATTCGCAATGTGAATGCGAATATTTGCAATGCTCCCATTACACATGTTGGCCCCAATGAGCTTCCGTGCATCAGAGTACGATCAACAGACAGTGTCTCATACGTAATGAATCCCTGCTTTTACTCGATCAACAGTTCCCATCAGACAGTATACTATATAGTTCCCACAGTCTCCAAACACTAGTCCACTAAACATAAGTACAAAGTCCCCAAATAACCGTATGTGCTCATTTGTTTTCGATGCACATTGCAACATATCTCACAAGTACATCTCGGTCATAAATGTATCTAACTATGTATCACATGTGCTGTGCTGGGGATACAGTCAGTAGGCAAGGGTAACAAAGGCGTCAACGTGGCTAAGGGGCAGTACTTGCAGATGCAGGCTGCGTGGCATGGGACGATCCGACTCAATCTACTAGTCAAAGACTCAGTCGAGGGCAGAGGACTGCACCAGGACAAAAAAGCTAAGAGTAGTAACAAAGCACCAATTATAGTCCACGTTTGGGCTCTTCTATTCAACTGAAGTACACTTCGGACCGGGGCTGGGTCCCAAGTACTCAGTACTCGTACTCATAGTAGTCGAGTACCACTTTTCTAACAAAGTACTCAGTACTCAAACTTTACTCATATAATTTCAAATACTTGTACTCTTACTCGTTACTTTGAAAAAATGGTCAGTAGTCCCGAGTATTTTATGAGTATTTTATAAAGATTTGGAAATTTCTTTCAGAGTTATGCCAGGCTCTACCAGCTATGTACAGTACGTGGAGAGTGTATTATCATTAAATCACCCGCAGAGTGGAGATTCCACCCGAGCAATAATAGCAAATTTGTTGCAAAGCATAAACATCACAAGCAAAGTTTCAGCCAATGGGCCTCCGGGTTAAACCCGGAGGTCCATTGGCTGAAACTTTGCTTGTGTTTTTTGTCCACATGCACAGAATTTGAATGTGATACTTTGGGCGATACTCCACTCCACGGTGATCTAGGTACTATCCACTCTCCACGCATTGTATACCTGTTTCAGTTCAACAGAGGTATTTATTTATTTATTAGTGTTTAAGGTCACATATTTCTGCACAATGGCTAATCATGACCACGACAGTTTTACGGGTGGAGGAAGCCGGAGTACCCGGGGAGAACCACCGAGCAACGGCGAGCAACTGTCAGCTCCCCAACATACTAACTCCACACAAGCAGGGTTTGCATTGGTTGAAGACAGGTGCACCATCGACGTGCAGTACGCCTTAGTGCACAGCGTCACCGTGCCCCCACATGGGCAATGGGGGTGAAGTGTCTTGCCCAAAGACACAACGCGGTTGCCGCAGGTGGGATTCGAACCGAGGACCTCTCGGCTTGCCGCCTGCACCTCTACCTACTGAGCTACCGCGCCCCCAGTTCAAGAGAGGTACATCCCCTAGTTTCTTCACTGAATGAAATGAATGGATGAAGTCCTTCATTGACGCAGAGCAGAATTGTTTATAAATATAATTCAATGACATTTAAGCTGTCAATATCAAGTCTTGTTTTGATTTATCCTGATTAGTACTGATTAATTAGCTAAGTATACAATAGCCATTATTTCCAAATAAAACAAAATACTGCGTTTTGATTGGCTGAGAGGTATGGTGTAACTTGCAATCCACAGTGGATTTTTTTTATACACCGTGGTTAACCACGGTGTAAAAACAAGAATATACAATAGTAGGCAAAATGGCTAAAAAAGTACCCATTTTTAATTATTAATTCATACCTTCTGCTCTGTTATGTTAGAACAAACAAAAAAATACAGGAAATTTAATATTTATGTGCAATAAAATATTACAGATATGGATGTCATTGGAACTGGCTCATTGAGCCAGTTCCAATGACATCCATATTTGTCTGGTTTTATTTATTAAGAAACTTACAAAGTACAAATTTTCTGTCCGTTTTTGCCCACAATGTAGGTTAAAGTATTAAGTACACCAAAATTCTTGGAAATAAATCTGTTATCCTTGTGTTTTCCAGGGTGTATGGTAATTTACACCGGTTTGGGAACTCATACACCCTTCGGCTTTGCCTTAGGATGTATGAGTTCCCAAACCGGTGTAAATTCCCATACACCCTGGAAAACACAAGTATAACTAAATGTATTATAAAGTTAATTTTAGTCAGTCAGCATCGAATTGACTAGCAATCTGGTTAACAACTTGTATGTGACGAGAACAAGCTTAATAATAACAAACAACTTAATTAATCAGATGTTAATCAAACTCTCTGATCACAATCAAAACATTTTATATATATAAAAAAAACTTATTGCCAATCAACTGCGAATAAAGAGGTGAGCAATTTTAAATTTCAAATCTACTGACTGTAGGAAGTAGTTTTGAAATTTAAAATTGTTTATCTCTTCATTTTCATCATTTCATTGTCTATTATTTATTTCCCAGCAGAGGGAGCCTCAGTTTACAAGAAATTGTCCTTAAATAATTGTTTTGTTATAATTTATTGGAGAGAGCCATTTAACTCGTTTCAATAAATTGCAACAAAACAATTATATGTTAATATTTTGTCTAGTAACCTGGTGCATACAGTATGAAATCACTAAAAAAAACTTTCAGCACTTATCAGAGTTCATCCTAACAATCGATTAAAAGTCAATTGAAAAGGACCTTTATTCCTGTACCATTTTTTCCTGTATTACTTTTTCGTGTGCCGTTCCTTCAGGGCACCACTGAAATATGTCGCAGGATAACTACTGGGAAATTTTTCTCACATTTTCCATTAGAGCTTCCCAAGAATCATGTCCAGCGTTAGAATCATCAGCGCAGAGAGAAAATGGTATAAAAGTTTACTCGTGGTTATCCTACAACATTTTTCCACTGGTAATGTGCATTATTTAATTACCGTACCTTAGTTTATTATTTAAGGTGTCTTCCTACTAGACCAATTCCCCTTAGACCAACTACATAGTGTTTCTGATTAAGGGTTGATTAAGGATAATTAGGAAAACAATTATTTATAAAAATCTGCCCAACATCTATAAAATATCGATAAGCCAGAAAATGAGTAGACTATCATCTGAAAAATGAGGTCCCCAGAGGGTGAATTTGGTGATGCTACCCTGCACAGCAGGGTAGCATCACTAAATTTACCCTCTGTGAACCTCAACCTGAATCAAGGTCTCAAACATAATCAGAAAGAGGTACCGAGAGGATAAACTGGCCCACTGTATGGAATAGCATCAGCAAATTCCCCCTCTGGGGACCTCATTCCGCAAATGACAAGACTGCTTATTTTCAGGCTTGAATATCAATAACATTAAATACATTTATAAGTATTTATAAATATATCAAATTATTCATACAGGATTATTTTTAAAGTAGAACACACAAGTTGGTCTAAGGGGAATTGATCTTTTGTGAATTGGCCTCGTGGGAGTTGGTCTACAGGGAATTGGTCTAGTGGGAATGAACCTTATTTAAAGAGTAAAACAAAATCCTTTTTATGCCTGTGAAAATAGTGACATACAATGCTCTGGTCTTATTAAGTATTTCATACATGTAGCAAAAGATATATGGTATATCAAGTGTTATTCATTTTACATGTAAGGGTGTGTACTCGTACTCGAGTACTTTCAAAGTACTCAGTACTAGTACTCATACATTTTACTCGTACTTTACTCACACATTTTCAGAGTACTCGTACTCGAGTACTGGAGTCTAGTACTCGCCACAGCCCTGCTTCGGACCACGAAAACGAGCCATTGGCCACACCCTACTTAGTTAACCCCCTGCACACTGATGTCGAAATATCTAAAGTTCAGAGTGTGAATATTTCCCATAATTCTACTAGAAATTTAACCAATTCAATCTTGTTTGACAGAGCTCAATGAGCTCTGTCAAACAAGATTGAATTGGTTAAATTTCCAGTTGCATTATGGGAAAAATGGCTACTTTAAATCTGCATGTTTTGGTATCAGTGTGCAGGGGGTTAACTGCCATATAGCACAACGTTCTACTCCACATAGCAGAACTGAAAGGTCCATTTGAGTATTTCATGATAGTTGTCAGGTCGTTTCTGGTGAAGAGATATACTCGCATTCTTCGAACATACCACCACAACATACCACTACTTCACACTAGCCCTTCCAGGCTCATACTAACCACGTGCAAGCATAGAAACCAAGATGGGGCCTACATTATACAAAATGCGACAAAAACACGTCTTGCCCTATAACGCTGCGCATGCACGCTGACATCACGGGTATCCTCTCCAAAACTTAGACATCCCATAACTTAGACAGTTTAAAACAACAACATTCACACTTTAGTGTACAGCTAACCTCCTGCTAGTTACCCATTATTCTAAAGGATTAATCTGTGAAAAATATGCAATAAAAACACTAAATCTCATTTAACCCTTTACCCAACGAATCGCCCGCATACGCCCGCGTAATATGCAAATTCAGCTGTTGAAAAAATATTATTTTTCAAAACATTTCAACAAAACCATATCATGTGACCCCTCGTTGGAACGAGCTCGTTCCAACGAGGGGTCACATGATATGGTTTTGATGAATTTTTTTTAAAAATTAAATAAATGATATTTAAAATAATAAATTTTGATATCATCTGCGTTGGGTAAAGGGTTAAAGACAAACGTTTATTGCTATTTCAAATTCAATCCGTATTCATTTCAATCACACAAAAATACAAAATATAAAGCATATTAAAATTAGTTAACAAACTAAGACAACAAGAAATTACATGAAACATAAATTTTTAAAAGCATATAAAAATATACACAATGCACAAATACATTACAGAAACATAAAAACACTAATCTATAGGCGATTTTTTTGCTTTACAAGAAATTTACATAAAATATAAACTTCAAAAGCATACATACACAAAATACACAAACATAATAGAGATACATAAAAAACACAAAATACTGAACAATAGTTCACTATTTTATCCCTTTACCCAACAAAATGAAAAAAAACGGAGTGCATTATTTCCAAAAAAATTTAAATTGTACATTTTCAATTTCTGCCTCAAAAACATATAGCTTATGACCTCCCACTCGACCGAGCTCATTTAGCTCGTTCCAATGAGGGGGTCATCAGCTTTGTTTTTAAGACAGAAAATTAAAATGTTCAATTGCAGTGCAGCTCTGTCTTATTTTATTTCTGTTATATTTGTAGCCGTCCAAACTGAGTACATGTGGCGTGCCCTTCTGTGACATTACAAACTCATCTCTCTTAACAATAGTCATTTTCAGGATGTGATTCCTAAATCAAATGGTTTTTGCGCGCCGAAGGCGCGCAGGGACGGTGTGGGGCAAACCCCTTTCGACCCTCTTCAACTGTAGGTTAAGTTTTGTCAGGCCGCGTCAAAGGAGGAAAGTATTCGGGATTTTGTGGCGTTTGTCAGTTAAGAAGTGAGCTAGCGTCCAGCACCGTCAAGTGTCCTTAATTTTCTTCGGCAGGTAATCCATGGCTAATTAGGTGTGCACGGTGATTCCCAAGTAAAGTCTGGCATCTTATATAGAGCACCATTTGACTGTGTGTTTATAACATAACATCACTGTAAATATGTTCTATTTGATCTTGATTAAAGATACATAATAATAATGATAATAATTAACAACTTATTTGATATTTTGTTTGTGTGAACAGGTTTTACAAAAGAATATTAATTAATTCGGCTTGATGACATCACTTGCCGCATTCTTTACAGTCTCTCCGATCAGCATATTAACCCTCTCCTTTGAGTCTCCCACTAACCACATGTCCTTCATTCTCCCATCCCACTTCCCCATTATGCTCCCAGTGAATCTTATTCTTTTAGACTGATACTTTGGGCATTCTAGAAGAAAGTGTTCCAGGGTCTCCACCACGCTCAAATTACACATCTGGCACTCCTTTTTACTGTTTTTCCCAATTTTTCCCCTCAGCTCTAGGGACCGTGACACCTGCTTGGTCAACAGTGACCCCCAAAGGTGTCATTAAGGTACTCTTCAAAACCAGACTTCTCTTTATCACGCAGACCACCCAAAGACCTCTTTGCTTTGACCCCTCTCGCTAATTGGTATCCGGACAAAATACCCTCGGACAAAATACCCTTAGGACATAATACCCTAAAAAAAATACCCTTAGGACATAATACCCTCAATGGGTAGGACAAAA
This sequence comes from Pictodentalium vernedei, assembly GCA_031216915.1. Taxonomy (NCBI): domain Eukaryota; kingdom Metazoa; phylum Mollusca; class Scaphopoda; order Dentaliida; family Dentaliidae; genus Pictodentalium; species Pictodentalium vernedei. The sequence goes on from CM062291.1 coordinate 375,891,118, forward strand.
TACCCTCGGACAAAATACCCTCAGACCAAATGTATATAAAGTTGGATTTTTGGTGTTGGGGGGTGTGGGGGGGGGGGGGGGGTAATTGCATCTAAGGCACTAGCCGGTGTTTTGTTTGAAATAACAAGTACTAATATTTTTAATTTTTTTATTAACCCTTTACCTAACGTAACGGCCAAAACCGGCCAGCGCTATTCTCAAAAATCGCCAATTAATTTTCACTGCTTTTTTCATTTTTTGTCTCAAAAACATAGGTTATGACCCCTCGTTGGAACGAGCTCGTCGAGCTCGTTCCAACGAGGGGTCATAACCTATGTTTTTGAGACAAAAAATTAGTTATTCAAGAATTATTTTTGCAAGTGTCGTCTGCTTTTCAGGTTAGGTAAAGGGTTAAACTAAATGGATATGAAGCACAATACCAATGGCAGATGGCAATTGAATATGAAGCACAATATAAATGGCAGATAGCAGAGAACATGAAACAAATATGAGGGTATTTTGTCCGAGGGTATTTTGTCCTACCCATTGAGGGTATTATGTCCTAAGGGTATTTTTTTTGAGGGTATTATGTCCTAAGGGTATTTTGTCCGAGGGTATTTTATCCTACAATCCGCTAATTAAGGTTACCACCCCCCACGACCCTTTCTCTGACGATTCTTTTACCCTGGTATGCCCCAACGACTAGGTCCGAGATCTCCAATGAGTAGTTCTCTATAAGCTCCCTCACTTGGACCATCCACCCTGTCTTGATATTTGTGTTGAAAATTCTGGAACATTACTTTACACCATCGGCTGTCGGCTCTGTACCCAAGTTCCCGTGTTGGCACCCTAATCTTTCCAACACTTTCCTTCCCTGCTCCACTAGGCTCGCAACTATGGCGTCGGCCATCTTCTGGACACTGGCACCCTTGTGTACGGTTGCAAGCTTTGGTTTCAATTTTTCTTCAAACTTCGCCCATTCAGCACCCTTTTTGAGTTCCCAAATCTCCTTGAAGCTTCCTTTGCTTTTGACTAAGTTTTTGGCCCTGATCGTCACTGTAATCACGTTGTGATCACTATCCACCTCCATATTATCCTCATCATCCACTTCTACCCCTATCAGCTCCCTCCATAAATTAATATCTGTGAGAACATAGTCGATAATTGATTTTCTGTCGTTCCTCTCCCAGGTCCATTTCCCCTTACACCTCGCGTCCCTGTTCAAAATCTTCAGACCGAGCTCATTTGTGAAGTTGAACAATTGCCTTCCATTCCTGTTGACTTTCTTGTCCTGGTCCTCTATGCCTTCTTCCTTATCACCTATGTGCCCATTAAAGTCAAGAGTCATAATTTTACCGAGCCCCCTGTTTTCTCGTTCTATGATATTAGACCTTAGTGTTGAGTATATCGAGCCATTCCACTCGTGTTTGCTTCCCTCCCCCCAAAGGGGCGCGGTGGCTCAGTTGGTAGAGGTGCAGGCTGCAAGCCGAGAGGTCCTCGGTTCGAATCCCACCTGCTGCAACCGCGTTGTGTCCTTGGGCAAGACACTTCACCCCGATTGCCTACATGGGGGTACGATGACGCTGTGTACGGAGGCGTACTGCACGTCGATGGTGCGCATGTCTTCAACCAATCTAACCCTGCCTGTGCTGCGGTGAAGAGTTCAGAGTTACGATGTTGGAGAGCTGACAGCTGCTCGTCATTGCTCGGTGGTTCTCTCCGGGTACTCCGGCTTCCTCCACCCGTAAAACTGTCACGGTCACGATTAGCTATTGTGCATAAGTATGTGACCTTAAATACCAATAAATAAATAAATAAATAAATAAATGCTTCCCTCCTCCGCACAGTACACAATCCCAAGGGCAATACTTTTGTTTCTTAGAGTGATCTTTTCCCATCAATACCTCAGCTGAGGTGCTTCCAGGTCTGTGATCAGCGACGGTTTTAAATCCTCTTTAATGTACAAGTCTACACCTCCCTCTTTTTCTGGCCTTCCGTTCACCCTACACCTATCCACACGCACCCCCTTACTTGGTCTACCCGTAGTTCCTCGTGCCTTACCCACGTCTCGCTTATGCCCATGACATCAAAGTCCTCTGCCTCGATCAGTGTAGCAATTTCACTTACTTTGCGGTGGAGACTCCTGGATGTTGCTATAACCCACTTTCAGGGTACCGAGATTTATTAGCTTCCGTCTAATGGTCCCATTGTTTTCTGGCTCTAGCCTTGGTAAACTTATTCTGTCCCCCTCTCTCTTGTTCACCCCACCTGTGTCCACTCTTGTTATACTTGCATCTGGCCTCCCACCCCGCTCCTCTCCAAAAAAGGTGGCACTACCCGTAGAATTTTATTCCCCAATACTCGTTTCCCCATCCTGCTAAGATACAGCCCGTCACGCCCGTACATGCTTGCGTTGCCCCAAAACGCGTCCCAATGGTCGATAAAGGGTATTCCCAGGTCAACACAGTAGTCCTCCAACCCCTCATTCAGCAGCAAAATCCTTGAGTTCCGTTCATCTCCCACCTCCAAGGACAGGAAGGACCCCGGATACAACTACTCTTGCATTCCTACTTTGCAGTTTGCTGACTAAACCTCTGTACGACTCCACCAAACTTACTGACCTTCTCTCCCTGATATTGTTGGTCCCCACATGGACCACCACTACCGGATCCGATCCTGACCCTGCCACAATACCATCTACCCGGTCCCTCAGATCCTCCACCTTCGCCCCCGGAAAGCACAAGACTGTACCATTAGAACTATCAGGACCACAAACCACATTCTCAATCCCATGTACAATGCTATAACTAATTTTCTTCTTCCCCCAGTTCATATGTTATCTCCAACTTGCTCCGTTCTGCACGCATCTGGCCCCTCTTTCTCTTCACCGCAATCCTTACCCCATCTGGCCTATCAACATCAGCAGCCCCCCCCCCCCCCCAATGTCCCCCTCACTCTCATCCCCAGGGGTATCGGAATCTAAAACACTGAATCTGTTCTCTAAACATCACCTAGCAACATTGGCAGCCTTACGCCGACTCTGGCCTGACTCAACGCAGCCCTGTCCTTATGCCACCTTCCGAATTTTCCTACTACATCCCCCTCCGTGGTTACACCTCCACGTCAAGCATTCTTCCCCACGTTTCCTGCCTCCCTGTTTCCTCCCTGAGTCTACAACGACCTTCCATCCTCCTTCCACCTCCCCATCATAGGCAACCCTCATTGGTGTGACTCCAGATACACCAGCCCTCCCCAACCTCCCCTTCAGCTCCGCAATTTCCCGCTCGAATCCAACACACTTTTCTAACAACTGTAAAATATCCCTGCAATTGGCACACATCCCGCTACTATCCAATGGCCGACCACCACCATACCTCATATCACACCGCCTGCACGCCTGTGTATCCTCAAACTTCCCCACCTGCATCCCTCGATTCCCCCCCCCCCCCCCACCGACCCCCTTTAATAACAACACTTACCTCCGTCTGGAGACCCGTCGAGCACTTACCATTCATGTTTACAAATATAGTATATGTGGAGCATAATGACCGAAATCGACAAAACACGCGAAAAAAGGCAACTAACGTAAACAAATTCAAACTTGGGAAAACCTATTACCTAAACTTCCTTATTTTACCATATAATCCTCCCCTAACACACATACAAACTAAAAATTAAATTACACCTTCCTGTAATAAAACTAATAAAAAGAAATACTTATAAACAGCTCTGGAAAACAAATCTCGACTTCTCTTCGTGAGTAGTAATCACCAAACCAGGTAGCCTGTCATTACAACACACGAGACACCGACAATTCCATGCGACATAACCTCACATTAGATTCTCAGAATTGGGTTGACATGTGTGAGCTGTACTACATATACGTCACACATCACCCAAATTCAAAGTGCTTTAAAATATTTTCCCCCGGCGAATTTTAGCAGATTTTTGATATGTTGTTTCCAGGGCCATTCCGCTTCGAATGACATCAAAGCGAGCTTGTTACTATTTTTCCTAGTCGACCCCGTCCACGACCAGACTATTATTTAAAATTTTGTTGAGGTACATCTGACAGTTCAAGAGGCATTACCACAGACGAAGGGGTGGAAGGAGACTTCGAGAAAGAATGGAGAGTTACGAAAGCTACAATAGAACGTCACTTTCACGAAAGGCGGTGGACTTAAATGCATAAATATCTGAAAAGGTATGTCCTCGGACGGCTGGCGATTGTGTTTGGCGTGTATAAGAAAGAAAATCCGAGAAAACTAACACTTTCTGATCAAATCCTTTATCGGACCTTCGTTCATCCATGCCAGTGCCATTAACTATTTGCCCCCAGAGTCGGCTACAGCAATACTCAGGATTGGTAAGGAACACAAAATGTTCTTCAAGGGCCACGGACGACTTTGAAAGTGTGTGTGTGGTGTGGTAATGGTGGTGGTGGTGGTGCTGGGGGTGGGGTGGGGGGGGGGGTGGGCAAAATGTAAGCGCGAGTTCGGGAACCCTCTCCCAGAAAATCCTGTAAAGATATGACCCGAGAAGATATGGGTGAGTTTAGGGGATTAGTGAACTACAGGCACCGATTCGGGGTTGGTGGTCCAATAATTCCCTAAAACCGCACAGAACGCACAATGGGCGTGTAGGTAGACACGTCACTGGGGTAGTCGATATTCCGACACCGATTCGGGCCATACTGATTGCCGTGTCGAAAGTAAGTTCTTTGGCATTAAGGGTGACAGGTAAAATCAGGCAATTAAAAGAATGCACTATAAACACACTATCTAGGATAATATGACCGTTGTCGAAATCATTTCGTTTACTATTTTGAAATAGTTGTTGGCCAAAAAAAGTGAGGGAACTTAACTCCCCGCCCCAGCACCCCCGGCTCCGCGATCCCTGTTCTTTCGGTTGTTTGTTTTTGTTTGTTTGGGGGTTTTTTGGTTTCGTTTTTGTGTGTGGATGTGGAGGGGTGGACGTGGGCTGGAGGTGCAAGGCTGTCGCAAACTTCGCATTTGGGTTATTTTTCAGACCTTGTGAGACAAGATATGCAACTGAATCAATGGTTAAAATAAAAATAACCCAAATCAACTGGGTTGAGTAAATATGAACCCATTTGAGTTCATATTCAATCAACCCAGTTGATTTGGGTTCATTTTTAACCCAACTGATTTTAGAGGGTGCTTTTGTGACATGGTAAGAGCACAACGCACAAAGGTATATTTGGGACTAAAGCGCCTCCCCATTGAGAAAAATGCATTTTTGGCTCCGCGTATAGTAAATTTGCAATTTCGTAAAAATGAAGCCCAAAATATGCACTTTTTGTGACTTTAACGATCGTAGAGGAGACAAGTCATACCAGGGAATCTTCGATCACATCGAAAGATTAAAGAGTCTGTGCACCCCCTCTCCACTAATTACCAATAAGATTGCAATAACGCGAACGTATAAGATAAATACATGTTTCGGGTAACTGCATTTGAGTTGTGAGCTTGTCACCCCCCCCCCCCCACACACACACACCACCCCTATTCACCGGTAGTGGTATTACGTTGTAAAAATATATTGGTAAAGATGATACAGTAAAACCTGTCTTGAGAGACCACTGTCTTGAGAGACCACTGTCTTGAGAGACCACATCTGCCAGGCACCGATTGGTTTTACTCTATAATGGACCTGCTATGGGAGACCACCTGTCTTGAGAGACCACCTGTCTTGAGAGATCACTGTGACCTGTTACCAACTTATATTTTTATGCCATAATGGACCTGTCTTGAGAGATCGCCCCTTTGAAGACTGAAACCATGACAAAAACTTTTTACCTGTTCTGGAATTGGAAAATCCATTGTGGTTATACTAACATAATTAAAAGTATTAAAAGCTCTTAATTGGGTTTCAATTGCTAACTCATTAAAGATTGAGATGTTTTTATAAGACCCCTGTGAAAAGATTAGGATTATTGCTGAATAAACAATTATTTCATACATACCTGAAATGTGACAGATAGGAATAAAAATAAATTTGTGTTGAAAATCTTTTTGTAGCAAATTGAAATGGACTGTTATAAAAATTATAAAAATAAATTAGTGTTGAAAATCTTCAATGAAGATTTTCAACAGTAATTTATTTTTATAATTTTTATAACAGTCCATTTCAATTTGATACAAAAACTTCGTAAAAAAGAACAACTATAAAGTAATTACAAAAATCTATTCTTCTCCATTTCTGAATTTTGTGGTTGGTTATTCACTGACTTGAGAAAACCTGAAACCTGTTATGAGAGACCACCTGTCTTGAGAGACCACTTTTGTGTGGCCCAAAGGGCGGTCTCTCAAGACAGGTTCTACTGTATTGGTCCACCACTCCCCCTCTCGCTGTCATTCTCTCTCTCTCTCTCTCTCTCTCTCTCTCTTCTCTCTCTCTCTCTCTCTCTCTCTCTCTCTCGGGGCTTCATGGCTGTCCTGTGCTCCCACCCTAGGTCCTACATGCCTGGGGTTATCTACCTTGTATGATTCTAGAAGCTAGAACTCGAACACTACCAGAACAGCACACACATTTATGACATAACAAGAGGAAACACTGTATCATTAACTTGAAATCGTTGAAGAACATAATTTGTGATGTGCGAAAATTAAATTGGGATGTGAGGTCCTCACACAACAGACTCTGTCGTAATGTAGTTTAGGTGTCGTGTGCGGGGAATAAAGATCACATAAGCACGTCTTGTAATTAGGTGGGCGTTTATAATGTAATTAGTTAAAGATCAACAGCACGATTCGCCAACTTGCTAATTATAATATCAACTGTACGAATGCAATTGTGGGTTGTTTACGTTTGATGTATGCAAAAATTCTAGATCTTGTAATCATAAGTTCCGGACGCACAGGGCAGATGTCGTGGCAATTGTTTTTTTCTGTCGTCTTTGAAGATAACAAAACCTTCCATACGCTACAGCAATGATGGTGGAGCAACTGTCCACACAAGTGAAAACGGTAACAGCAACAAAAAACCCCAAAACTAAAGTAACAACAGCTTTCCTTTCCCCAGCAAAAGAAAGTCACGCGGTCAACAGTAAAACAACGGAAATCTATTGCGAAGAGTAATATTTATTTATTTATTTATTGGTGTTTAAAGTCACATACTTATGCACAATGGTTAATCGTGACCGTGACAGTTTTACGGGTGGAGGAATCTGGAGTACCCCTAGAGAACCACCGAGCATCGACGATCAACTGTCAGCGTCCTCAACATTCTAACTCTGTTCAAGCTCCGCTCAAGCAGGGTTACAGTGGTTGAAGACATGTGCACCATCGACGTGCAGTACTCCTTAGTACACGGCGCCATCGTGCCCCCATGTAGACAACCTGGATAAAGTGCCTTGTCCAAGGACACAACGCGGGTCGTCCCGGGCGGGGATCGAACTCGGGACCTCTAGCATAAAAGTCCAACAGTCTACCACTGAGCCACCGCGCTACCCATTTTTTTCTTAAACCATAGCTTATGACACCTTATTGGAACGAGCTCAATGAGCTCGTTCCAATCAGGTGTCATCAGCTATGTTTTTAGAGCAAAATTAATAAGTAACAAAATTTGCATGGTCATTTTCAAGTAAATTTAACACGAAGGGTAGTGAAATTTAAATTTCGAAATGTTATCGATTTTATATCATAGATGCATCATTTTACAAACGTAAGGTATTTTCTTGTAGAGTGGTATGAAAATATAGACGATTTGTACCAACCGCTATTGTAATACAACCGCTATTGTAATAAATTTATTACAATAGCGGTTGTATTAGAATAGCGGTTTGTACAAATCTGGCATTTTACAATTTTTTGCCCAATTAATTTCAACGTTTGACCAGTGGCGTGGCCACGGGGGGGGGGGGGGGAGATTGGGGGAGGGGAGACGCGTCCCCCACTGTCCTTCAAAGTTTGTCCTCGAAATATGTCCAAAAATAGCATAAAAATCATAGAGGGGCAAGATCCATGGGGGTTAGGTTGTAGATTTGTAGATTGCTTGTCCTAATATCTGTGTCAGTGAAAAGGTAGACAGTCGTCAATTCATGAAAGACCTCAAAATATTCGCTCAGATGCAAGGAGATGGAGGTTTTTGAACCCTGGAATTCAAAATGTTTCTACCACAGGCCGAACCATGGTTAATTTGGAACAACTGAGAGTATGTTCCTTGGTATTCCAGGGTTCAAAAATCCCCATCGACGACCCTTGGCCGCCCCATATCGGACACATTCATTTCCCTCCAGCGGAAATCCTGATTATTGTTACCTTGGTTATTTTTGCTCGAACTTTAGGAACGCAAAATTCTGAGATGTGAAGGCTTGGAAAGCTTTTCCCGCATACACCACCCTCACCCCCCCCCCTCACCACCCCCCACCCCATTAAAGTGGAGCTAAGCCAGGCTCTGCGAGTTTGTCCCCCCCCACCCCACCCCCACCCCCACACACACTTGCTTTGGGCTGCTACGCCACTGCGTTTGACGATTATTCTCAATTGAAATCCAGTTAAATATAGGAAAGGGGCCTTTTCACCATATATCGATATTCTGTACCCCTTTCTCTTCGTCATATCAACAGTGTGTGCATCATGATAAAAAATACAGACATTATCCTTTCCATCATTATAAAAGTCAAGGAGGTGAGATTTGCTATTTTTTTCATGGGAAGAATAAAAAAAACTTGCATATTACTGTAAAAACGCATTCGCTAAATAAAGAGCCAAAATAGACGCTTAACCCTTTACCCAACGTAACGGCCAAAACCGGCCAGCGCTTTTCTCAAAAATCGCCAATTAATTTTCGTTATTTTTTCATTTTTTGGCCTAAAAAACATAGGTTATGACCCCTCATTGGAACGAGCTCGTCGAGCTCGTTCCAGTGATGGGTCATAACCTATGTTTTTGAGACAAAGAATGAAAAAAATTGGTTATTCAAGAATTTGGTTTGCAAGTGTCGTCTGCTTTTCACGTTAGGTAAAGGGTTAATGTTGGCGGGTGTGATATTATTTATTTATTTATTTATTTATTTATTTATTGGTGTCTAAGGTCACATACTTATGCACAATGGCTAATTGTAAAGGTCACAGTTTTACGCGTGGAGGAAACCGGAGTACCCGGAGAGAACCACCGGGCATCGACGAGCAATTGTCAGCTTCGTAACATTCTAACTCTGTTCAAGCTCCGTTCAAGCAGAGTTACAGCGGTTGGAGGCATGTGCATCATCGACTTGCAGTACGCCTTAGTACACGGGTTCATCGTGCCCACATGTAGGCAACCGGGATAAAGTGCCTTACTAATCTTATAATGATATTGTCATATTTTATGAATTAGACAAACTCACGAGGTCCATCCCGGACGGGGATCGAACTCGGGACCTCTAACATAGAAGTCCAACAGTCTGCCACTGAGCCACCCCGCTCCATGGTGGGTGTGATATCTAATTAGCTTGCGATGAAAATCCAAGTTTCCTTTTTTTACTTTTAATAAACAAGAACGACAGACAGCTCCAAAAGCTGTCTTTTGCTTTCGTTTATTAAAAGTAACAAAAGAACACTTGCCTTTATTTTCTATTGTTGTTCTCTCAACAATCACTTGCTTCTTAATTGTACCTTTCTCGCTGGTCTAATAACTTCAAGGGAGATAACTTTATCAAAAGTCGATTTTGTCGCAGGATTACGGGGTTAAGTGATGGAGGAAAATTTATGTTCTTATCAGTGCTCAGCCGACAGCCAGTGACTGTCATCTGAACCCCAGTTCGAACGTAAACCTTGCCACCTTATCAATGCCCTATCCGCTTGGGACTCCTAGGATTCCTGAAGGTACCTGTGGCTTACAACGCCAAAGGGTGATCAACGATAATTCACTGAAAGATTATTTATTTACATGTACGAAGAAATATAATATGAAACAAATTACTCACAAAATTATCCATAAGAATACACTAATTACGCGGATAAAAGTTTATTCTTTAGGGCCCTCGACGTCTCCCACAGCTAGCTGTGTCAGCTGGATCAACCTTACATCATCTTCATCTTCTCACGGTTTGTGATCAATACAAAGTGTCTATTCACTTCTCGTTGCTTCCTCCTCTCAGGGTTAACTTCGCCGTCAGTCGGGCTTAACACATATAATGTTCTGCTTGTGTGACTCTATCAGCGTTTTCGCAGTTCAATCACGATTCAATCGGCGTCTACTACAATTCACTATCACTTTGCGCCTTGCCTGGCTCTCACGGGGTTAAGTTATTCTTCGCCTTCAGATATATACTTAACAAAGCTTACATAATAATATTCTGCAAAGTGTTCTCAACATCACCAATTCTTGCACCGCCTAAAACTATCTTATCTCGCGAGCTACTCCAGCGCTTACTCAAGCTCTTAATACGGTCCCTTGATCTCAACGTTACAGTTTTTACGTCTTTGGCTACTATGCCACTACGGTTCGCAACCGTTAACAAACTACAATCGGTTCCTTACAACCCTCACAGGGTTACGACAATACGCGGACTTTCAATCTCGGTGCCTATGACCCTCGACGGCCAAGGCTAAATTCGGACCTTCTCTGCCAACTGCCTCTCAGAATTCTGCTTTCTAAAATAGGTAATGCCGTTTACCTAAATGTATATAGCTCCCTGAGCTCGTACTTCCTGTTCCTGATCCTATTCTCATATATGGCCACCGACTTGGCCCGCGACTGCTCCTATTCTAAATATGAGCTATGTGGCTCCCCCTACATCACAACGTGCCTTTACTTTCGCACCGATGCGGCACCTCTTCTAACCTATAGCATGGGACCTCCCCATCTACTCGCAACGACCCACAGCCTTACACACCTTCCGCCTGGAATTGGCTGGAATGAATTTTTCGATTTTTATTTAGATAGCCAGAACATTTATTCTCAGTTAATCGCTTCTCTTGAACTTGGCCGCTTAGATCTATCTTAATTTAACACTCGCTTTAAAGTTCCTTTGAAAGACTCGCATTTTGGTATCTTTTGACATTTCGGAGACAGGGAAGATGCGTAATATGTGTGTGTGTGTCCAGAACATATGTGATGCACTGTTTTTCAACAATTACAATTTAACTGGCCTTAATTACCAAGATAACGATTACAGAAGAGAATATTGTCTCTCTTACTATTGATCTGTTATCAGAAGCCCACATGGCGTTGAACACATGCGGCATAATGGACATTAAATTTCATACTTAATTAGCAGAGTTTGAATTATTGTTAGTATGACAAATCTGTTTTCAGGGTCCGTTATGTACCTATCTTTACATTTTACATTTAACATTTAACCCAGGCAGAAATATTATCGAAAATATTTACACTTTTAAACAAGAAAATCGCCACTTTTAGCTATCACCTTGACAGATTTCATGACGATATAAGAGTGGGATGTTTTTTAGTTACCATGATCACATGGCTCACTGTTTTTTAAATCGTTTTGTGGTTTTGAATCTGTGGCCCATCCATGGTGCCGACACTAAAAGCAGCAGCAAATTATTTTGAAGGGGCATATCATCTCTAAATGATGCCTCTGTAATTTAGTTAAATGAAACTGTCCCGCATTTTATCAGTGAAATCCCGTTTTAGTACAAATGTTATTATTATTATAAGAGTGATGATAGCATGCATGACTCAATGTTTTAGCGACCTGTGGTTTGATCTATGAGGTATTTCGTGGTGCGATACATATTACATGTAAGGGGCCATGATAACAGGCACGTATGGACATAGAGAGTGGGGTGTCCCCTATTAACCATCATAATTTTCAACTCGAATCTGTGACAGGTCCGTTTTGGAATTTATCGTTGCGTTTCCTTTAAAATGCCAGGGCAACAAGGACTTTAGACTGACAGCTGTTCTGCTAGTTAGTTGGAAGGAGTAGGTATTGGCTGATTAGCTGTCAGTCTATAGTCCTTGTGCAGCCTAGTCTGTGTAAGGTAAAACTCATGGACCTTCCTAGGGAAATGCATTTTTCTTGTTCATAAAATTATGAGATTTAAGCCAGAGGGAGGCCTCAGAATCCATCTCAGGGGTTCAAAAATTAAAACTTTTCCCCGGGGGAGACCCCACCCCCACTCCGAACTCACGTCATCAAGAGGGAAATAACCCTCCTCGAACTCTCCCCAACACTGGTCTGCGGTCCTCGAGACATGCCTACGGCATGTTGAGAACCCAACCCCAGTTAATAATCTAACTGATCACCTCCCCTCCCCTTGAAGATCCTCTAGTTATGTCGCTGTATGAGAATTCAAAGCAGCCAACCATTTAAGCAACTTACTAATTTTATAATGATATTGTCATATTTATGAATTAGACAAACTCACGTGCACCGTATGCAGTTTAGAGTTTCGTGTTACCTCTTTTGCGCAAAATTATTAACAAGCTTCTGTACACAAAAAATGCTCTTCTCACTTTTGAAATGTCTCGATTGCTTTGCCAATATCAGGTTATCTGACTGTCTCTTGTTCTCTGTCCATTATGCTTGATGCCGTCTGAGTAGTTGGATGACGTCGCCGATGTTTAATCCAGTGAGTATAACGCTTCTCATATTCAATGGACAATGCAGAGCGCATACTATTGCGCGTGCGTAGACGGGTGGACGCGGGATCGCATCCCCTTTCCTAAGCGTTTTCCACACAAAAACTCATGTACGAAAATCAACCCTTTATTAAACCGGAGGCGAGCAACTATTCGTCCCGTGAGTTCCAATGTGTTCTGTGTGCCTACTGGCACATAGGACACATTGAAACTCATGGGACGTATTGCAAACAAATTCTTACATTGCCAAAGATTTTCATTGCGGTTCCCCAGTGGAACGAGCAGGGCGCCTTAACCCTTTCAAAACTGTGGGAATAAATTTTTGCGTGAAAAAACAATTGGTAGTGGACGAGAAGACGATACAAAGAGCAAAACATCTGAAGCGAGGCTCGGTAATAATTTAATCCAACAGCTCAACAGAGCTGTTGGATTTAATTATAACTGAACCTCCCAACAAACCAGGATGGTTTCGACCATTTAGCCGTTGACAGTATTGACTGAAATGATACCTTTCAGGACGCCAGTGTTGAAAGGGTTAACACACACGAACTCCAATTATCAGAATTATCCCTTTGGACCTTGTTGGTATATTCCATGCCAGTTAGGAGCCATCAACTGGTAGAGTCTATATTCGCTACTTGGGGGTGGGGGGGATCAATATTTTCAACGAGGAGCCCTAAAATCTTGATTACTCCACCACACAATGTTACTAAGCAACAATCTACTTTATGAATTCAGGTCGTATCCTCTCCAGGAAAAGTTGCCTTTTGTGTTCAAAGTGTTAAGATAAACTTGTGGAAATTTTCGTTCTGACTTTTACGAAGTCAAAAAATGTAAAGTTATGGAAGAAAACTGCTTCTGGAGAAACAATGGGCAAATACAAAACATTGAAGCTTTTGCAATCTGCTCGACAAAAAATTCAAAATTTTTCTCCAATACTGGTGCTGTGAAAGGAATCGGCTGTAGACATCACCACGCATGAGTTGTTTGGAATTGTTCGTTAATTCTCCAGAAGCAGTTTCCGTATAAAATTTTACTTTTTCACAACGGTTTTATTTATGGTTTCACATCATTGCAGTCAAAACGTAATTTCCCCAAGTTTATGTCTTAATTCTTATGATTTACAGTGTGTGTGTGTCGGGAATAGGGGCTTGGTCGTTGCTGCGGGAAACAGATTCACACCGCGTATTCAGCCAAAACTCAAGGCGTGTCGCCTGAATCCGTGCGTGAACGAATGTCTCACCGTGACGAACCCGTCAGTTTCGTTTTTGTTGGGGTGGTTCTTACCCTGAAGGGGTCAGTGACATTTCATCAAAAAGCATAAATCAACAGGGGTTCACTGAAAACAACAATTTTAATACATATAAAAAATATAACTAACTTGTTACTAACATGAAATCCAATGAATAAGGAAACAAAACATCAATCACACCTCACCTACATAGTTTTCGAGTCACTTGCTGGCCCGCATTGGCGCTGGTTTCTTCTTCCTTGTCGCTGCTGTTTGGACTCTGGACGCCTTTACAGGAACATACAACTGGAACTTCACTTTTTCACTGCCACTAATGTATTGTCACTTTACCGGACGCCTTTGCTCTGACATGTGACGGGATATCACTCTACCACTGTCGTCACGCGACCACTAACTAATATATCGTCACTTGACTGGACACTTGTCACTCAAGCAGTCGCCACTTATGGGGTTAAATGCGCCCCTCCATTTATCCAATAATGTTCATGCAGGCAAAACCTACTCTATCTATATATGACTCATATATGGCCGCCGACTTGTCCCGCGACTGTTTCAACTCTAACTGTCTCTCCCCTAGATCATAACGTGCCTATACTTTCGTACCGACGCGGCACCTCCTCTAACCTATAGCATGGGACATCCCCACGGTCTTACACGCCTGGAGACTGGAATGAATTTATCGAGAAAACACCCGACCCTTATTCGATCGCAAGGACATTAACCCTTTACACAACGTAACTGCCAAAACCGGCCAGCGCTATTCTCAAAAATCGCCTATTAATTTTAATTATTTTTTCATTTTTGTCTCAAAAACATAGGTTATGACCCCTCATTGGAACGAGCTCGTCGAGCTCGTTTCAGTGAGGGGTCATAACCTATGTTTTTGAGACAAAAAATGAAAAAAAAAATAGTTATTCAAGAATTATTTTTGCAAGTGTCGTCTGCTTTTCATGTTAGGTAAAGGGTTAAGTCTCACTTTAATTGCTCTTTAACTTGGCCGCTGTAGATCTGTCTTAATTTAAAATTTTCTTTCAATTTTCTTTTTAAGTTTGCTATACTTTGACACTTCTGACAGTCCATATGTGTGATATGGGTGTGTGTCCAGAATCTGTGTGATGTACTGTTTTTACCACAATTACCCATTAACTGGGCATAATTACATAGATGATGACTGCATGAGACCACTGGCTTTTACTACCTTCAGCCTTTTACCAGACATCTCATTAGGCTTTAAACAGAAACGTGGTAATGGACATAAAAATCCCATGCTTATTTCGCAGAGCATGAATTATTAGTGCTGGTCTGTTTAATTGACAAGTATGTTTTCAGGGTCCGTAATATAGCCACCTTTACGCTTTGTATTTAGCCCAAGTGAGAAAGATCATCAAAAACATATACACTTTTAAACAACAAAATCGTAAATTCAAGCTATCACCTTGACAGCGTGTGTCATTGACTGGTCAGATGCAAGGAAACAGCGTCCTTGCGGTTCGAAAAATCAAACTTTTCTCCAGTTTGACTGAACTATGGTCGGCCTGAAGAGTCCGGGCCCCCTTTGGTACAACCATTTTTGCCAAATGAGTGACAAAGACAGGCCTGGCATTTTGAGGAGAGCGATTTATTCGCTCGCCTACTGCTCGCCTTAAAAAAATTCAGGAGGGCGAAAATTAGCCCCCCCCCCCCCCCCCAACCTGATTACCATAACACACTAATCCTAAAATCCACATCTTTTCAAATCTCTGCTTTGTTAGTGTCTGCCTTGATGAGGCCCGGAGGTATTGGAGGGGCAGTGTAACCATCTCACAGAGACTACCTTGTTAGCAGCAGCACATAAGATGTACAAAGCCCACTAGGCAGAATTAATTAATAGTAAGAATTTTGTCACTCATAGCTTTTGTAAGCTTGAGGAGAGCTAATCGCCCCCCTAGGTCATGCGAGGGGAGCGATTTGTAGATCTCCTGCGTTTTAAGAGTTCCAGGCTTGCAAAGATGATACAAAGATGTCATCGAAAATGCCCCCAAGTTGGATGGACTGTCATTGATCGCTCAGATGCAAGGAGGCAGCGTTTTTTTCGGTTCGAAAATCAAAATCTTGACCGGGTTGGGATCCCCTGGTTCGTTTTCGGTCAACATTTTTTGGCCCAGTCCTCCCCTGTCTGTGTGTGTGTTTTTTTTAACTCTTTGAGTACCGCGATGAACACCCAACACAATTGAGACGAATTTGTTTTTTTTCCAGCATATAGACGCAAAACCGGTATTATATTTATTTGTGCAGATGTCCGTTACGTTAAGTTAAGGGTTAAATGCTTTCAAAATGAAATCAAAATCATTTATACTATATGTTAGTAGTATGTCATGTGGTTTTGAGGGAATAGTTGCAGGACCTCGGTGCAGGACCTCGGAAGTGACGTAATGTCACGTGACGTAGTGGCGCCATGTTGTGTTGTCATGGTAACCCGCCATGTTGTGACGTCATCCCCATAGTGATACGTGGAGTGAGTGCGCATGCGCAGCGCGTGTTGTTAGGGTGATACGAGCTTCCGTCGTCCATTTTGTATACTGGAAGCCGCCATCTTGGTTTCTATGGTAGCACGTGATTGCTATGTTACCTAAGGCCAACAATAGGGCAGGGGTATGTTTTAGGGGTATGTTCGATTGAATCGGAGTAAATCTGATTACCACAAACAACCCGACAATCCCTCCAAATCACCAAAATCCACCCGAAATCACCGAATTGACTTTATTTCCCCATTTTATCGGCTTAGCACGTAGTGCTATAGTACTTAGGGGTACAAGGGGTGCATTCGATTGAACAGGAGTAATGTTCTGGCTTACAATTCTCCCAGAATCCCTTTTTGGATCCTTATCCCATGACGTTTTTCCCTATTAAGAATAGCACGTAGTGCTATAGGACAAATTTACCCAGAATTCTCTGCTTCTATCTATATATGCAATAGTTTACGTCTATCTGGCCATGTTCCTTTGTTCTAAAGTATACTCCAGTAGCGTAGAAGAGCCTATTATTTGGAACAGTTTACCTTATTATTGGTATATTTAGCAATTTCTGGTCTATTCTTGTTAATTCTGCCCCTATTCTAAGTACTCTTGTTGTTTCATTTATCTAGATCATTTATATAAATTATAATTAACCAATTAGATTGCTTGATTTCCCATAATCTGTATGCAGAGTTACCTCCCTTCTGTATAACAAAAACCTATATCAATGGCCATATCCCATGGAATCCCATTTTTTGCAAAACACCTGTGGCTATGGAATCCCTTTTTTTGTCGTATGAGGCCATGAGGGCTATGTAAAAGCCCTCAATGAGTCCTCATTTATTATCCCTCATACCCTCATTGAATTTTGAGGTTATGAGGACCTTGAAAAATCCCTCAATGTGGTATAATTTACTACGACTCTTATCCTCATTTCAGTATTTAACAGGTATATCCTATGGAATCCCATTTTGGAAAACGCCCGTGGAATCCCTTTTTGTCGTATGAGGCCATGAGGGCTATGTAAAAGCCCTCAATGAATCCTCATTTATTATCCCTCATAGCCTCATTGAATTTTGAGGTTATGAGGACCATTACAAATCCCTCACTGAGGCATAATTTACTACGACTCTTAGCCTCATCTCGGTATTTGAGGATACCCATGGCCTGGTATTGTATTATTCGAGGATACCTATCGAGGATACCTTTTATAGGATACTTATCTGAGGATACTATATAGGCTGTTCATATCCCTATAGGTCTCTTGCTGGCCCTTAGTACTATTAATCCACCTGATGCTTTATGCTATCCTATGACTGGCATAGGTAGTATGCAATACTAGGCATAGGGGTATTGTGGGTAGGGGTACTGCCTGGTAGTTTAGAACGGTACTATAGTTCTTGAATAGCTATTTTTTTTTTCATTTTTTGTCTCAAAAACATAGGTTATGACCCCTCATTGGAACGAGCTCGACGAGCTCGTTCCAATGAGGGGTCATAACCTATGTTTTTGAGACAAAAAATGAAAAAATAATTAAAATTAATAGGCGATTTTTGATAATAGCGCTGGCCGGTTTTGGCCGTTAAGTTGGGTAAAGGGTTAACTCGGATATAATCCGTTCTGTGTTTGGCATTCACAATACACGCGTTGACCAGAGATTCACCTGCACAGAGTTGTTTCATTCACAACAAAGAGGAAAGTTCTGCAAATGTAACTAATTATAGTTCTATTAATTGGTAAATGGCTGTCATACCAGAAATATGTAACATAATATTTCTGGCGAGCACACGTAGGGGTATGTTCAAGGTTGAGAGGTGTATGTTAAACGAGGCTAATAGTTGTTTCAGATCAGCGACCAAGGTTGGTCAGCACGTGGCAGTACGGCATCCGTCATCTAATTAAACAACACAAACAAAATTTCTATTTTTATTTTTTCTAGTTTTACAATTTTGTCATATTCTGGTTGATTGTTATTCCAACCACAAAAATCCCTCTATTCCGCGATATGCATTGAACGAACTACTTTCTCATACCTAGCAACCAGTGCAGTAGAATTCAACTTTTGGAGTTGGGTGGGGAGAAGGGTGTGGCATCAAGCACCATGCATAGTGCTGGATCGGAGTGCCCCCCCCCCCCCCCCACCCCTTTCCTTGTCGTATGCCAACCTTATATTATTCATGCCTGCCCTAAAACTGGTTCATGCATTCATACCCCGATATTTCTTGGGTCATCTTACTATAGTTATCCCCTAACTTTATGGGTACTCAAGCCTTAACCCTTTACACAATGCAGAAAATATCAAAATTTATTAATTTTATTTTCTTTTCTTCTAATTTAAAAAAAAATTCATATCATGTGACCCCTCATTGGAACGAGCTCATCGTGCTCGTTCCAGTGAGGGGTTACATAATATGGACTTGTTGAAATTTTTTCAAAAATATATTTTTTTTCAAATGCTTAATTCCAACGGTCAATTACGCGGGCGGATGCGGCCGATTCGTTATGTAAAGGGTTAAAATAGTACTCAGCGTGCTCCAGTTGGCATGAAAGTTTTCTTTCTTCTGGGGAATGCACCTATCGTGACACACACTCTTTACACAGAACGAAGTTAAATGAAGTGTGTGTGTGTGTGGGGGGGGGGGGGGGGTATTTTTCTGCTGTGGAAAAAGTCCATCTATAACCCAAACATCTTATGAAACAAAGAAAAATGTAAAAGACTGAGAGAAAAAGTTATTTTTATAAGTAATCATTTCTTTTCTAGAATTTCTTAAGCATGGAAAGATGATTTAAAACACAATTGCTTACCCATGATTGCGCGGCCCTGCCTACGGGACTTACATTGTGAGAAGTTTTTTATCCACTTCATCGTGGGGTTATAGTTCCCTTGGCCTAGTGTCCCCTTACTGGGTTATTTAGAGCACTGTGTTCATAAAAGTGTTATTATTCTTTTACAATAATATATTCTACAATTGTATTTTATATCTTATTAATTTTACCGACTAAAATGAATCATTAGCACTTTAAAAGATATGGCAATTTGCCAACTGGCAAATTGCCATATCTTTGAAAATGCTAATGGTTCATTTCAACCCATTTAAAATCATAACCAGAAAATACAATTGTAAAAGTTTTATAGTGCTCGACCCTGGTTGAGAAAGGTACGCGACGTACTTGCACAACATGGTTCGAAATTGTATAAATATAATACTACGAAATACAGCCCAAATCACGAAAGACAAACGCAAATTGACGAGTGAGATCCTATAGTACTGTGGGGGGGGGGGGGGGGGGGGGGGGGAGGGGGGGGGGGGGCATTTCCCCCAGTCGCGATCCGGAGTCAATACTACAAAACCTTTACAATTGTATTTTCTGGAATTGTATTTTCTACATATTAATATAACTGACTAAAATTCTCACATCTTTGAAAATGCAAACGATTCATTCCAACCCATTTAAAGTCATAACTAGAAAATACAATTCTGGAAAATACAATTGTAACAGTTTTATAGTGTTGCCCCCCCCCCCCCCCCCCCACCCCCGCGACCCGGTCAAAATTCTCTGTCCGCCATTATATTCACAGCACTGCACTTGTCCAAATCAATATTGTGTGGTTTGGTGTCCAGTTGCAAATGCCGTAAGAAAGAGCACTGCGAATTCGTTGAATCCAGAACTAGGAAGCTGGACCCCAAAGAAGTGGTGAATATTGATAGAAATAATGTTGTATGAGAGATTAACCCTGTAATGAATAAAATACTCCAAGTTGTTTGAGTGTTCATACAAATAACCGCACAATCTAGCGCTGCTAGGGAGCGCGGTGGCTCACTGGTAGACTGTTGGATTTCTATGCTAGAGATCCCGAGTTCGATCCCCGTCCGGGACGACCCGCGTTGTGTCCATGGGCAAGGCACTTTATCCCAGTTACCTACATGGGGATTGGGTGGAGCTTGAACAGAGTTAGAATGTTGAGTAGCTGACAGTTGCTCGTTGATGCTCGGTGGTTCTCTCCGGGTACTCCGGCTTCCTCCACCCGTAAAACTGTCAAGGTCACGATTAGCCAGTGTGCATAAGTACATGTATGTGACCTTAAACACCAATAAATAAATAAATAAATAGCGCTGCTAAGAGTGAAGAGTGAGATGAAATACCATGAAAACTGCTAGATTTAATTTAACTTATCGGATGGTATACTGTCATGTAACATACTGCCCGAAAGGGCCCAAGAAGGGAGCCTTTTTCGACACGGTGTTACATCACATATTTCATCGCTAATATCAGTGATCACATAATTTTATTGTCATTATGAAATAAATCTTAGTTTCTGGAATTTCTACAAACAAATACTTTCGTTTCCGGATAAGCAAGTTAAGCACGAATTTGGCAACAGGACAGCTGATGTACGCTTTTATGTTATTTGTCGAAGAATTACAGCCTGCTTAAAAGACCTTGTGTAATTTGCAACAAAACACTAACGTATTTATGACATTACTGGGGGCGCGGTGGCGTTGCGGTAACCGGTTCTCGTCAGATCACCGAAGTTAAGCAACGTCGAGCCCGGTTAATCATTGGATGGGTGACCGTCTGAGCGATCACTTCGGACTCCCGCGTTGTGTTCTTGGGCAAAGCACTTAACCCCGGTTGCCCACATGGGGGCACGATGACGCCGTGTACTAAGGCGTACTGAACGTCGATGGTACGCATGTCTTCAGTCAGTCTAACCCTGCATGTGCTGCAGTGCGGAGTTACGATGTTGGGGGGCTGGCAATTGTTCGTCGTTGCTCGGTGGTTCTCTCCGGGTACTCCGACTTTCTCCACCAGTAAAACTATCACTGTCATGATTAGCCATTGTGCATAAGTATATGACCTTAAAACACCAATAAATAAATAAATAAAATAAATATGACATTACTGAGACCAAATCAGATAAAATGATACGTCAACAGTACATCAGAGGGTTAATCTTTGAATGACAGACACGCAATCTGCAAATTGTTCCCATAATGCAACTAGGAACTTAACCAATTCATTCTTGTTTGACAGAGCTCAATGAGCTCTGTCAAACAAGATTGCTTGATTCATTGATTTGTTATTCACAGTTCTCAAGATATATTACATCAATTCATACATGTTAATACAAATTTTAACAGAATGCAGAAATAAGTATACTGATGGGGATGAAAGAGCCAGATTGGGTGTCTCAACCCGTCAACCCCTAGAACAGAGAAAAGTATGAAATTGCAAGCAGGACATAAAAACACATGACTTTGACAATAACTGTCCGGGAAAGGCAATAAAATGGAATAGGACAACCGTGAAGTCGGGGGGGGAGGGGGGAGGGATGAATGAATGAGAAAAGCCAATTTTTTAAATGGGTCAGATGTTACTGTCCACCATTGGTAATGCAAGAAGGGAGTCAGACGATTCCAAAGCTGTGAAGTTGAACCTGCTTATGTCCACTGCATCATTATACATGTCGAATTGGTTAACCCTTTACCTAACCTGAAAAACAGACGACACTTGCAAAAAAATTCTTGAATAACTAATTTTTTTCATTTTTTGTCTCAATAAACATAGGTTATGACCCCTCGTTGGAACGAGCTCGATGAGCTCGTTCCAACGAGGTGTCATAACCTATGTTTTTGAGACAAAACATTAAAAAATAATGAAAATTAATTGGCGATTTTTGAGAATATCGCTGTCCGTTTTGGCCGTTACGTTGGGTAAAGGGTTAAATTTTCTCGTTGCATTATGGAAAAACGTAATGCTGGGAATTTTGTAATTTGGAATCAGTGTTCAGAGGGCAAATCATTGAATGACATGCATCCCCGATTTTAGTGGGCACCCCCTCCACCTCAAAAGAAAAACAAATTCAGGCCACGCCACTGATTCAGGATCCTCGTACTGCAAGATAACACGGCATTATACAACGTCAGTACAATGGTGTTGTAACGTAAAATGTCCACATCCCGTGGAGATGTAAAGATAGTGAATGTATTAGCAGAAATTCTCAAGATGTCCTGTTGTTGGCAAGTAAATATAGTCATGGTTGGCTGGCAACAGCTCTTAATGACATGATTTTACTACAAATTAAAAATCATTTTCTTGGAATCAAATATTTTGTTCCAATCTCTAGAATAGTATTCATTAATTAATTGGCAGAAAAAAACATTATCGACTGCTTTTATTTCATTTCTCGTTTTTTGTCACTTTAGGCAGCAATGGCTCGGAGAGTGTTAATATTTGTCTTCTTTTTTTCTCTCTTTTCTCCGGCACTCTTGATTATTGGAAAAATCATATTGTATTCAACCACATTAGTTGATTTACACGTGCGTTAACACGCTGGCACGAGCGTTGATCGCGTGTTTGCGACCGCTTAATGGATCGGAGTGACAGCGACGAGATGCTTACAAATTATCTGCGACAGGTCTTCTTAATACCACAATTAACTGTTAATAGCCTAAGCTTTTCAGAATGAAATGTCACGTGCGTTATACCAGACACTCCGACGCGACAAATCACGGAAATAAATTAGAAAACAATAGACTTAATCTTATCAGTAACTGTTATCCAAAAAGGAAGGAACCACGAATTTCACAAAGAAAAACACGGATACCAGGCGATCCGGCCAATCTGTTGTCTACGCAATGTGACGATTACAACACCCGTAAAGCAATAACTCACCTACAACTTTAATTAGCATTATAACTATGTTACCCATTAATAATTTTTCCTGTTCTGAGAACTCGAAAAGAGTATTAAGGGAATTACCCACTATGTTCCGAAATGGGGAGCATGTATTGGTATTAAGGGAATTACTCACGATGTTCCGAAAAGGGAAGCAATTATTAGTATTAACTTTTTGAACCCGAGAGACCGATTTTTCGGGCCAAGGAATAATGTCGTCCCATTTTTATCTTATTATAAGAGGTCTGTACACGGGACACTGATGATGAAATAATAAGTGCTGTCTGCAGCCAGAAGGCTGCAGACTGCACTTATTATTTTATTCTCCCTGCAAATTGATATTGGACTGACCCATCCCACACTAGGTGTACACAAAGGCGATACCATTCAAGGAAACGAGGTTCAAAGGGTTACGGGAATCACTCACGATGTACCGAAACAGGGAACATGTATTAGTATTAAGGGAATTCTCACTATGAGGAGCCGGATGACAGGAGTGTTATATATGTCGATACGGTTTAAGTAGCTCCGATACATAAGCTGGTGCCAAGCCATTAATTTATAAAATAAAAGAAGGGCTTTAATTTCAGACATGAACATTAAGTTAGGCCTAACAATATTACAAATTAGCTGGTTTATGGTTAGGTAGAGAAATGTAGCTGGGAAGCTACACTTCCTAAACGACGGAGTACAGCCAGGAGAAGCACCGAGCCAGTGTTTGTACAGATATCTCCGACGCGACATTGCCAAAGAGCGCTCTGAAGACTAATCCACAAAAGACACCTTACATGAATCAGGGATCAGAGACATTTCCTCCTGCAGTGCAATGAGTGCGAATAGCACTTTTCGAGCGAATAAGAGACATTTGTGGCATTGACTACTCAAACCTATCACCAGAAGCATTCTTGACTCACTTCATCCAAACACTGGATTATGAAACTACCCCTGAGGTGATCAGATTTATCAATGCGGCGTTTGACTGTAGGAAACTGTTAGTACAACGACCCATTGCCCGATCCACTCTATTTGTTAGATGGGCCTATATATCCTAGAAGTATCACATTGTTCAGTATATGCTCTTGTTAATTTTTATTTCATATGATGTGCGTTTTGTTTTTTCGTTTCTCTGTCTAACTGTATTTTGTTACACATTTTTGTTTTTTGTCATTCATCTTTGTTGATGTTGAGACAATAAATATCTTATCTTTGACATCAGAGTGTCCATAGAGGAACTTTAGTCGATCGAATAAAGGAAAGTGTATGTATATACACTGATGATAAAGTAACACAAAAACTTTCACATAACCCTCCATTTCTCACCATTTCCCTAAACCCTTTGAACCCGAAAGTCCACTTTTCTGACCCAGGATGGTGATACGACCTGGAGTCATAAAATAGATAGTTGCTCAGTGAATGTGTGTGGTAGACCATTCATGATTTTATATTATTATAATATTAAATGGTCTTCCCCTAGGTAAGGAATATATATACTTCCATCTGAGGACACTGAACTGGCGAGGAAGGCACCCTCGGGGTTCAACAAATTAATTTAATTTATAATAACAGCGAATCGGCGGAGTATCATCGCCACTCTAACATTGACAACTAGGTGATGCTCGGTCATGAATACACTAACTATTTATTCACTTACTCAACAACAACAACAATCTACATTACAAGAGTAGGTGTAGCACCTCCATCAGTCACTGATACCTTGGTGAGAAGGTGAGGCCCCTCATCAGTCGCAGACTATTCAAATCCATTTACCTCACGATCATAAACTAGATGGGACTATCTTTATACCAGTTATTGCCTATCTGTAAAAATATGCATCCTATAAACATAATCTTCCTCCTGGTCATTTGGCCCGATGGAAACGAAAGACATGTCACTTATCAACAGAAAGAACTAGGAACAACTGTGGTAAGTCGCACAAGGAACCTTGTTAACACCAGCACACTTATATGCCTTCTGGCACATAGAACACATTGGGACTCAGGGGACATGCTGAAAACGGAAATAAGATCTCTTTCCCAAGACGCCGAGTAACGATCTGTATTTCTAGTGACCATATATACTTGATTGCGGAAGACGACGGAAGCAATACAGGTCTGAAAAATGCCTCCATGTTCCCATGCAAATACTACACTCTAAAACAAGTTGAATTAAAAATGACCCCAAATCTATGAACCCAACTGGGTTCATTTTTACTCAACCCAGTTGTTTCAGAGTGTTTGAGAGATCTTTCAACTGGTCACAAAGAGTCATCTGTTGTGATGATTGTGACGTGTGGTATTATAACTCTTGCTTGAAATACTGTTCATCTCATCATTGTAGCCTTGAAAACCTCGACATATCCTGGATATATGTAAAATGTGACACAGCAAAGTTTCATGTAGCACAATTCAATATCCATATATTGATGGAATCAGACAACAAATTCAGCATCCTTGCCTCTCTTACAAAAGCGAATACTTCCATAGCTTCGACTCGAGCTCAACTCGTTCAGTACATCAGAACCAGTATTCTCGAAACACAACCACATCCGGAAACACGCCAGTATCCTCGCGCAAAAACCACCCCACCAAAAGCATGAGTGCCAAAGTTGATCACAACTGGAGAACCATGATTGTAAACTGTGAATATAGTAAGAGCAAAAAAGCCCAGTTCCCAGATGCTGTCGACTACATCAAACCAGATGGGAACACTAGGGTGTGAATCCAAACTAGACTGCACAATTCACGCATCTGAGAAGTTTCCCCCAGAATATAAGGGATATGGAAAAGATCTAACTCCACATGGTGGCGGGGTATTCGTAGTAGTAAAATTTTACTATATCAACGAAGAACTTGTTGAAGCAAACAGAAAGTCTGACGTAATCCAGTTTAAGATAAACAAGGAGCTAAGTTACTTATATTCGAAGACGTCTATGACCCACGGTCGAAAATACCGAGAAGCTAGAGTCCACGAACCGATCATTGAGCCAATTCTACAAGAAGTAGACTCTAACCCCTGCGTCGGCCTAACATTTACTTACATTTTAAAATGGTATACCCTCATTACCAAGACTAACCCCAAAGCAACAGCACGATAGCTGGGATTTATTGGCTGGGATTTATTAAATGCAACCTGAAACACGCTCCGAGTACTTTAAAAACAGGATGCAAGTCATTGGTTCGCTCGAAACTGGAGTATGGTGTGGGATCCTTATAAAAAAAAAGACATCCAGATACTAGCGAGAACTCAACCACGTGCTGTGCGTTTTGTCGGGAAATGGCTATCGTAGCGAGCAGCTTCATGACATGCTCCGCTCTCTCAATTAGCCATCCTAGCAAAAACGCAGGAAGAACAAACGTATCAAGACAATCAGCAACATCATCTCTGGAAGTGGTGCCATAGCTAAAGAGCTATACATGCTAAAAATGCCTCCCTGCACAATGGGCAATAAAAACATGAAATTGGGTGTGTACAGAGCATCCACTGACGAATTTCAGAAGTCCTTCTCTCCACGCACGATCGTGGACTGAGCCAGTGCACAGGCCTCAATTGACACAACTTGTAGCAGAGTAATCGCCACGATCCTTTCAACCAGTGTTCAAATACACGACGTCGCGATCTACATAGTAATCACATTCGGATTACGCCGCACGATATCGTCCCCTTAGTTCCAATGTGTTCTATGTGCCTACTGGCACATAGAACACATTGGAACTCATGTGACGATATCTCTGCAACCGTTAACACTTTCGCTGCCGAAAGCCACTATTGTCACCTATTTTATGATGATTATCTGCACGCTTTTGTATGCGCAAATCAAACCTACCATGTGATTAATTGATGGAAAGGGCTCAGAGAGCCCTTTCCAATAATTAATCAGATGATAGAGTTTCAAGTATGTCCTAACTTTTATTAAAAATCCTCGCATACAAGAGTGCATTGAGGTCCTCCATATATGGCTAAAGTGGGTGTGGCAGTAAAAGGGTTAAATATACAGTGGCCATTCTTGGGCTGTCAGTTAACCCTTTACCTAACATGAAAAGCAGACGACACTTGCCAAAAAAATTCTTGAATAACTAATTTTTTTCATTTTTTGTCTCAAAAACATAGGTTATGACCCCTCATTGGAACGAGCTCAACGAGCTCGTTCCAATGAGGGGTCATAACCTATGTTTTTGAGACAAAAAATGAAAAAAATAATGAAAATTAATTGACGATTTTTGAGAATAGCGCTGGTTGGTTTTGGCCGTTACGTTGGGTAAAGGGTTAATAATAAGATGCATGGTCTGATAACTTTTGCACGTCAATATGGCAAATATCGGGTCCATAGGGTCAATAAATTATATTTTGCCTTTAACCCTTTACTCAAAGCCTAGGATATCAAAATTTAATATTACAAATATTGATTTTTAATTTTTTTCAAAAAATATCAACAATACCGTATCTTGTGACCACTCATTGGAACGAGCTATTGCAGAGGGTACGTCGATGAATGTAGAGCGCAATAATACTCTAACTACTTTTAACGGCAACTAAACTTATAAGATAAGTGGCAGATTATACTTGGCTGAAAATCCAAACCAACACTTCCACTAGGAAAGATGGAGCCTGAAGCAAAGTATTTGCTCACGGTGGCCAAACAACTATAGCGTAACAGAAGCGGCAGACAATACTTGCCTGAAGTTATAGTAACCTACGTCACGTTGTGTCAGACAATCCAGAACATCGCCAACCTGGTCGAAAGATGTTGAACAGCCTCACATCGTCCCTGCGCGAGCTTTCGACGCGCCGAAACCATTCTTCTTCTGATGGGGGTATTTCATCAGAGAAACGTACCTTACTTCAAGGCAAAATTTTTTACGAATTATTTTTACACTGGCCAGATTGCTCGCTCTGTGTTTACAGACATAGGCAATTATTTTTCGTATGCTGAAAGATCCATTTTTGTTTTAGCCCCAAGGTTCGAGTTTGTCCAGTCGACCGCACCTTCATCATAGCGAATCTACTCTTCCCGACCGGCTGAATAATAGAATGCAATAAACATACTGGCATTCCTTCTTTTAATGAAAATATAACTTGCTCACGATATTCTTTGATGTACCATCTGCAACTCCTGACAATTTCATCCTCACAGCGCAAACTGTCTCGGTGAGTTGCGATTACATAATACGTAACAACCCACATTATATATAGAAATGTTTTATACCTACTCTTCCGTCCAACCTATTTTGTGGGTGTTTTACATAACGCGTGGGAATGGCGTAGTCATATTTCGCGAGAGCCGTAGGTTAGAGCGAAATAGGACTACGCCATTCCAACGAGTTATGTAAAATAACCACCAATTCAAACACACACCGCGTTCTGTGTTTATTACACATCCCATGCATTAAAATTAATTTAAATAAACAAATTTTAATTCCGATGTTTAAACCCGAACGTGAATAGTCCGTTTGTTTTGTTTGAAGCTGTACTGATCAAATGGATCAATAAAAAATCAAAACAACCTTTTGGGAACCTTCGTTATCTTTTCTATTGGGCGTGTTTGTTGAAATTCGTATCGCTCTTTCTCTTCGGCTGGTGTCCACTCATACCTAACCATTTTGTGGTGATAACTGTTAGTGAAAATATATGTACAAATTTGGGTAGATTTGCAAAACAGCTGGAAGAATCTTTTTTGATTGAATTTCGAAGCATGTCCGAAGATTTACCGAAATAAAGTTGACCAATTTCGATATAACGGTATCCGCAGACGAGACGACCACGGAACTTTGGACGTTTTCAGTTTCATGCTACGCGACAGACGATCGATAATTGTATAACGAAATTTGGAAACTTTTCTTAGCGAAACTAATGACAAGGACTGTGAATGACAGTACTTGCTAATGACTCGACGGTAAAGGAACCAGTAGTATAAACGGTCCTGGGAAAAAAGTTCCGGCTTGCACATTACTAGTTGAATACAGAAACATTTATGTCATAGCGGCGATTCCGTTAAATACAAGGGTTTAAAGTTTAATGGATGTGTAATAATAAACAATATGCAATGAAGTACATATATATCGCAAATGAAAACGCAAAATGTAATTTGACCCTCATTGTCAAGTTCAAGTCTTCACAAATAACTGTTACACAGTTTTGCTGACACAAGTGCTCACTTACCGTCAAATGTGGGTGCCTGAAAGTTTGTAAGATTGTTGCTTAAGACACAGCCCACTAGCCACGCGCCTGATTTATTCTCAATTAAGTCCACTCATATAGTTACTATTACAAATTAATTTCTTTCCTCTCGATTTTCTCCTCTTTTGTTGAATGAATCATACTTTTTGCAGCCCTGTTACCCTGCATTCATTTCGGACAAACATGTTTTACCAAGATCTTAAGCCACCAGTCTAATTCTGTAAGGAATTCGATGCTGTTATGGCCTGTAACCAGTCTAGCCCTTAAGTAGCCCATTGCCTATGTTTAGATCCAGTCGTCTGAAATATTTCATTTGGTCGGAAAAGCGAACCCATGGTTCGCTTTTCCGACCAACTGATATATTCCAGGCGACTGAATCTCGAAAATACCACAAAGATTCATCTCCCTTGAATTAACACTAGAAATTTTACTCAATCGAGACATGATTTGACCAAATGTTTCCTGACATCACCATTAGAAATTCAAACTCATCACACCCGTACTTTCATGATTGCGCCGCGTAATTTCACTATAATTGTGTTAATATTTTGGTGTTTTCAACGCGAATTAAAAACTTAGTGATTGGAATATCTATAACTGGCACCCGAAAGAATATTTGTATATCTTTGTGAGTAAAGAACATCACATTACATCCACGACAGTCTGCGCAAATTTCTAAAAAAGTGGGTAAACAAAGAGCGTCGAAATCCGAACAGAGTTAGACTGATGGCCCGAGAATCCGATGCATTGCATAAATCAAAATGGATATGAGGAACAGTCACTGATCAAGCTTTATGTGATTGAATAGCATCGTAGAGTCAGGCGCTTAGAAACAGGGCGCAGGGGGTAGGCGATGGCAACCACTAAAAGTTTAATCAGACAATTTTAGTTATCTTAAATAGTTTGCTTGCTTAATAGTCTGTTCAGGTTGTTAGAAGACAAAAGTATGATTGTTAAGGGGCATAATCAAGGAAAGTCGACTTTTAGACATTCCTTTAAGTTTCTTTTCCAATGTTTAGAGAGGTTGGACCGACTTATAATTTATTACACGCCTGTTCTAAGTAATCCCCATCTACAACAACGCTAAACTTTAAATTGCTAGTGATAGCTGAAAATCGTCCGCCGAGTTCCAATGTGTTCTATGTGTCAGCAGGCACACAGAACACATTGGAACCGAGGGGGCGAAATGGTAACACGAGTTCCCCTCGCAAATTTGATTGGCGAAAAAATGTGTTCTTTTTGTTAACAGTTGCCAAATGATTTGCTGAGTGTCCTTTTAATGGGTTAACCGATATGGCACTTGTGGTATCGCGGAAGGATAAAACTCGATGTCCGTGGCCCCTCGTTCTATCATTCCGCGCTGGCACACGTGCCATATCGATTAACCCATTCACACAGGCGTGTCGTTCTGTGTATATCCTTTGTTTGACAGTTGTCAAATGAATTGTCCTTCTAATTTTTGCACAGACGTGAATGCGTGTAATAAACACAGAACGACAAACGTGTGTGAATGGGACAATCGTTATGGCACTTATGCAATCACGGAAGGATAAAACTCGAGGCTTGTGGCCTCTCATTCTATAATTTCGCGCTGGCACTCGTGCCATATCGATTAACCCATTCACACACGTGTGTCGTTCTGTGTTTATCCTCTTAGGTTTTGAACCGCTACTTTCTGTCGGAGAGTGTATGGCGTCACTACCACCGCAAACAGCTATGCGGTGTACTGGTTAAGATGGAACGGTCACTCTTGAAAAAAGAGCACATAGTGACTAAGTGATTAGCGCGGCGGAGGTCTGATAGAAATGTAATTTGTTTGTGACTCGCGTCGCCTAGGGTCTGTCTTTGATCTGGAACCAATGCTATAAACTTAAACAGTTGTATTTTCTAAAATTGTATTTTCTACCTATTAATATAACTGATTAAAATACACCATTAGCATTTTAAAAGATATGGCAATATACCAACTGGCAAATTGCCACATCTTTGAAAATGCTGATTGTTCATTTCAACATTTAAAGACACAACTACGAAATACAATGTTAGAAAATACAATTGTAAAAGTTTTATACTGTTGGCCCCAGGACACCACTCCGTGTTTCCTTAATTAATTGGGCGTTCAGCTGATGTCAGTTAAAGACATTAGTTCAGGAAGTTTGGGAATGCTGCGATCATTGAAAATTCTAAAAAGCTATATAAAACTGATCTGTGCCGTTCAAGTCAAAGAAAATCTCATTTCTTCATACTTTTCTGAAAATAGTAAAATTCAGTAACGTCCAGAAGATTCAAATACCGTGTCAATCACCCAAGGCAAGTCAATACCAGAAAACAAAATTATGTCGTCCGTTATAGTCAGGGAATAACTCCGCCATTGCCTGGTCCCAAGTCCAGGGTGCGAAAGGAGGAGGGTTGTGCGCAGGGCCAACAACCCTGTCACGTAAAAAAAATAATCGCCGCGGAAACCAACACCAAGTCGGCCTTATGTGCTCCACAACACGAATAGGATTAAGTTAAGTAAGTATGGTCAGGGAATGTGTAACATTGAGAACTTTAACCCTTTACTGCCACGACCACTTTATCCATATACGGAGGACATCTTTGTACGCCTGTATACGAGGAAGTTTAATAAAAAATTATGACATACTTGACACTCTATCATCTGCTTAATTGTTGGAAAGAGCTCTTAGATGATAGGTTGGATCTGCACATACCAGAACGTACAGATAATCATCATAAAATAGGGGACAATAGTTGCTTTCAGTGGTGTGTTAAAGTGTTAAGTGTTAAACGAAGTCGAATTTAAAGTGCGTCAATCTGGCTGTGTTTCTCCGATTTCAAAGAAGGCAATTATTACTAAAATTAATTCCTTCCCAAACTGTATATATTTGTGGAATAGACTCAGGTTAGGCACTCTCTCATGCCTAGGAAGTCCGTAGATCCACCAACTCGTCTCAGTGGACAACCATAGACCGTGAAGGGTTCATGACCGTTACCTACAAGTGGTAAATGGATAGGGGATGTGGAGAGCTGGTCGGGCCCGTTAGATAGAGACACTCATTTGTGTTTTATCTTACAATCATATAAATTTTGGCCTGAAAACCACGAGAAACGGTACGTATCACATAATGTGTTCCGATTCCGTATCATATAGACGACTCATTCTGATTCCGTATCATATAGACGACTCGTTTCCGGTAGCTCTACGGGCTATCATAACAGGCGCATGGATACATTCTATGTGCGTTTCAGTGATCGACCGAACATTATGTCCCAAATATGTTTAAAAATAATTTAACCCTTTACCTAACACGAAAAGCAGACGACACTTGCAAAACAAATTCTTGAATAACTATTTTTTTTCATTTTTTGTCTCAAAAACATAGGTTATTACCCCTCGTTGGAACGAGCTCGACGAGCTCGTTCCAATGAGGGGTCATAACCTATGTTTTTGAGATAAAAAATGAAAAAATAATGAAAATTAACTGGCGATTTTTGAGAATAGCGTTGGCCGGTTTTGGCCGTTACGTTGGGTAAAAGGTTTAAGATTTAATCTGTGTATGTGACATAATTGTTAGATAAATGAATTATCATGATAGTGTGCATGTCCTGTGATTTGCATCAGATTCACGGTGATGTCCAAAAATGGGATCACAACTCGCCGGCAAAGCCGGCTCATTGAGATCCCATTCTGAACACCTCCTCGAATGTGATACAAACCACAGGACATGCACATTATCATGATAATCTGTATAGAACTGTTTGCGGAAGAGAGCTGACAATGTTGATAATAGATTGTGAGAACTTTATACGTGCAGTTGGTTTGGTAGCGGTAGGCCTAGCTAACTCTGCGATGTTAAGACCAGTGAATTTATAACTAAACTGTAGCAGTGAAACTAGTAAGTGTGTGAAGACGACGACGAGGGCGTACCATAAGCAGAACTGTAAGCAAAGTGAATTTAGGTTACTGTGAGTTGAACTCTGTGGAGGTAGTATAAGCACCATTCTAAATGCTAGGACCAAAACCGTGTGGTGACGGAGACCGAAGGCAGATATGTATGCTTGACCAGAGGCCAATACTATAAAACTTTTACAATTGTATTTTCTGGAATTGTATTTTCCAGTTATGACTTTAAATGGGTTGAAATGAACCATTAGCATTTTCAAAGATGTGGCAATTTGCCAACTGGCAAATTGCCACATCTTTTAGAATGCAATATTTCATTTTAGTCAGTTATATTACCAGGCAGAAAATACAATTCTAGAAAATACAATTGTAAAAGTTTTATAGTATTGGCCCCCTGCAGGACACAGTTGGCCTTAGAAGACGACGTAGGCCCTCACAGTGCGAACTGCAATTGTGTGTAACCTATATATGTCCGCGGGCTGATGAATTTGTAAGCAAAATGTAGTGAAAACGTAGATCTCCCACCTACTAAGAGGTATTGGCCACCCCGATTATGCGACAGTACTCCTTCTCCCTGAAAACAGATGCGATAGGACTTCGCATTGACAAAATCATTCTAACACACTGATATTTTCTTTCATTGCATTGAACTGCGTTCAATGGAAATTGTTATCTTTGAACATTAAGGTATGATTTGATTATAACGTTGACTTATGAATGAGTCAATGTATTTGCTATCAGTTTTATACCTTGTATGTTATAGTTTCCCATATTTCACCAAGAAATAAAACCGACAGCAGTTCTCGTGTATAGCCCCAAAAGATTTCCTGCATGCTTTGTTTCCATTTCTAAAAAGCAAACATGCACTCGAATAACCCATTTGATAAATATGTGCTTTTCACCCGAATGGCAATAACCAGAAAAAGAACAGGTTTTTTGAATAAATAAAAGCTGTTTTAATACTATAATCCATGGCATAAATATTACACCGCGAACAATCAGCGATGTTGACCGAAGTTGTACGGATAATCGTCGGTGTTTACCGAAGATGAGCGAAGCGCTGACACAGAGATAGCCAGAGGCTTATTCCTACCTGGCCTCGTCAATGGAGGTAATATATCCACTACTTAAGGCATTCAATGTAAACATCTTAAAATGCATTCTTGTGTAACTTGTCGATCCCAGGTGTTAGCAGTACATCTGAATACGGGGCCGGATGAAAATGAAAAGTTGCTTAGGGAAGAAAATCGAACTGGATTTCATGAATTGAGAACGAACGATTTAAAAATGAAAACAAATATTGACGAGCGCACTCTAGCAACGGCAAAGATTTCGTGTCATTGTCCAGTGTTTCAATATGGGAAGCTCGCGGTGCAAATATGTATGTGACAATTGAAGAAACCTCTTGTTTATTTAGCTGTAATATTCCGTTCAATTCGACAATCCGTCGCACCTGTATGACAGTTTATTGCAATCGATCTGTTGTCGAGTTCATTGCAGTAAAAGAACGATTTATAGAGACCTACAGGGGTGATTGAAGTGAGTGGGACGCAGTCCATTCAATCATAATATTCTATTCAGTATTCGAGAGTTGTTGTCAGTTCGTGTACAATGTCCTATAAAAAACAAAATCAACTTTATAAAGGAGAAGTGAAATGTTAACCAATATTTTGCTTTCATATGACAAAACATTTGTAAACTATTTTTCTGATTAAAAACAACCCTTACACGCCTAAAACCGCCAGAGACACAGGCCAAAAGGGCCGTTGACCTCCTACAATCTCCACCGGCAGAGGGGCTCAAGAATTACCTTTCGTATGAGACAAGGTCCAAGGACATCGGATCCAGGGTCGCCGGAAGCAATTAGAGGCAGGGGGTCAGCAAAGGCATTTACTCGCACTTGTTGCCCCGTCACGACATGCCGTAGTTTGCATGTCTCGAAGGCTCGAGATAAGGGAGTTTGAGAGGCGGTGTCCCCCTCCCGACGGGACACCTCCTTCCAAACTCCCCCAACTGTCGCATTGAATTCTGAAAGCTTCCAGAACGGATTTGGTGTGTATTTTAGCTTTACTTCGAGAATAAATCATTGAAAAAAAATTGAGTGGCGAACATGGGAAGGGCATTGTCTGCCCTCTCTTGCCACCGTGTTGCGAAGGCCGGTAGTGCAGCTCTCCCCCCTCCCCCCTCCCCCTGTCCCCGTGCTTCCGACGTCCCCGATCGGATTCACGTGGGAAGTGACTTACGCTGTATTTCGACCATGAAGGGGAGATGGGAATGCTGGTTTCTTTAGGGGTCTTAACCCTTTACCTAACATGAAAAGCAGACGACACTTGCAATAAAAATTCTTGAATAACTAGTTTTTTTCATTTTTTGTCTCAAAAACATAGGTTATGACCCCTCGTTGGAACGAGCTCGACGAGCTCGTTCCAACGAGGGGTCATAACCTATGTTTTTGAGACAAAAAATGAAAAAATAATGAAAATTAATTGGCGAATTTTGAGAATAGCGCTGGCCGTTTTTGGCCGTTACGTTGGGTAAAGGGTTAACGAAATTTGTCTCGTAGCTCGTGTGTTTATCTCTGAGTGTTCTTTGACAATATTTAGGTATTGAACATATTAGTCCAAGTTCCTTCTTATCTGATCTGACTCACAGTCCACAATTCCACCCGGTGATCTTGCGCGCACCGTCTGCAACACCAACGATAAAATAAAGTTGTAATCAACAATTTGTCCTCTCGACTTCAGTTTGGTCAAATTGTGACTGCTACAGTTTGCTCTTTTCTTTCTGAAACTATGCAACAAATAGAGTCCAAGCTAAACAAGCTGACATCCCAGACTTATATCTTTATGAAAAATCGACTTTCGATAATGTTACCATCTCCCCTGAGGAAGCGCGGTGGCGTTGCGGTAATCGTTTCTCGTCAGATCACCGAAGTTAAGCAACGTCGAGCCCGCCCAGTCCTTGGATGGGTGACCATCTGAGCGATCGAAGCGGACTCCCGCGTTGTGTCCTTGGGCAAGGCACTTCATCCCGATTGTCCACATGGGGGCACGATGACGCCGTGTACTAGGGCGTATTGCACGTCGATGGTGCGCATGTCTTCAACAAATCTAACCCTGTCTGTGATGCAGTGCGGAGTTACGACGCTGGGGAGCTGGCAGCTGCTCGTCGTTGCTCGGTGGTTCTCTCAAGGTACTCCGGCTTCCTCCACCCGTAAACTGCCACCGACGCGATATGACCTTGGCTGTTAAAGTGTCGTTAAACCCTAATAAATAAATAAATCTCCCCTGAAATTATTAGACTGGCGAGGAAGGTCCAATTAAGAAGCAAGTAAATGTTGAGAAAACAGATGTGAGATCAAAAGAAAATAGAGGCAAGTTTCCTTTTATAACTTTTAATAAACAAAAACAGCAGACAGCTCTCGGCGCTGACTGTTGTTTTCGTTATTAAAAGTAACAAAGGGAAACTTGGCTTTTTATGATAAGCTTATTAGAAGCAACTACTTCAAAGATAATACATCTCTAAGAATATCTATGCGTACATTCCCACCAACACAAATGTCCAAATGTGTTTTTACAGTAATTTGCTAGTATTTTTTCTTTCCAGGAAAAAAAATAAGCAAGCATCCCCTCCTAGACTTTTATATTAACGGAAAGGGCAGTGTCTGTCTTATACAGTACAGCTGTCGTGCACTTGTCACTTTCCACGAGTGGGCAATATTTCCACGGACGCAATAATATTAGATACCAGACATTAATTCTGGGAATGCTCATCAAAAATTTAATTAATGAAGCACCGGGTACAACCCGGTGCTTCATTAATTAAAATTTTGCTGATGATGGTTTTTATTACCTGCTAAACGCATGCGTAAACATCACTGCCCACGTGTGGATTACGACCAGTCCACGGCGACTGTACTGTAAATTATGCGCACACTGTTGATATAATGAACAGAAACATGTTATAGAATATCAAAAGGTGGAGAAAAGGTCGTTATTTATTTATTGGTGTTTACAGTCACATATTTATGCGCAATGGCTAATCATGACCGTGACATTTTTACGGATGGACTAAGCTGGAGTACCCGGAGAGAACCACCGAACAACGACGAGCAGCTGCCAGCTCCCCAACATCGTAACTCCACACTGCAGCACACGCAGGGTTAGATTGGTTGAAGACACGCGCATCATCGACGTGCAGTACGCCTTAGTACACGGCGTCATCGTGCCCCCATGTGGACAATCAGGGTTAAGTGCCTTGTACAAGGACACAACGCGGGAGTCCGAATCGATCGCTCAGACGGTCATCCATCCGAGGACTAACTAGGCTCGACGTTGCTTAACTTCGGAGATCTGACGAGAAACGGTTACCGCAACGCCACCGCACCCCCGAAAAGGTCGTCCTCTTATTTTTAAATGGGTTTCGACGGAGAATAATAGTGAAATTTTGAAACTGATTGTAAAAGGCCGTCTTCTGTATTTTTAGACTGCACGACGGGAAAATGTTCGAAGTGTGTGTAATAGGCATCACAGAACTAAATATTTTCCCATAGGCGACAATTATAACGTTCAGGCGGAAAAAAATATGATCGCATCACTTTAATTTTGGCATTCAAATATCTCTGTCCAGTATAGCCCTTCAGACAACTTTTTCTGATCTGAAAACAGAGGGCCATGCAACAAATAAGAGAGAAAAACTGACACAAAAGGAAGTACTGGTCATGTGCACATATTTTTCAGGGAATTCCCTACAAAAACACACAAAAAGTAAATTGTATTTTTTAGGTCCAAAAGTCATCAAATCACCCTCTTTTTTATCAGGAATATTCAACAATAATGCAAGATGTCAATAGAATGTTTCAAACGTTTATTGAACCATTTATTTTTCCAAGGCTGTTTATTTTTAGAGACTGCATCATTTCCGAGTGCAACACTTCAAGGCGAGTAACTCTAATTTAAATATTTAGTTCCGCGATACCAATAATGATGCACACATCGATGAAGAAAATTCGATAACATTTCGATATTTCAGTTTTTGTATGCAATTCCCGCACCTTCAATGTTAAATTTAGTGACAGCTTTCTGAAATTAAGGGGAACTAACTTTCCTATAAATCACTTCCAATGACGAAAATTGTCACCCATCAATACGAAATCACTGATTATTCATCTTACGCAAAGATTCATTGCGTCAAAATTGCACATCAGTGGCGACAAACAAAGCTGTCTGTTCACAGAGAGATAATTATCAGATAAAGAAACACTGTTAACAAACTTAAAGGCAAAGCAAAATACATTTTTCGATTTAATTTCTGATATCCACAGAACGACACACGTGTGTGAATTAGTTAAGCGATATGGCACGAGTGTCAGCGCGGAAGGATAGAACGAGAGGCCGCAGGCTGCGAGTTTTATCCTTCCGCAATGGCACTAGTGCCATATAGATTAACCCATTCGGCAATTCACGTGACAACAAAAAGAACACATTTTATCGCCAACCAAATTTGCGAGGCGAACCCATGTTTCTATTTCGTCCACTGAGTTCCAATGTGTTCTATGTGTCTACTGCCACATAGAGAACACATTGGGACTCAGCGGAAGATTTTCAGCTATAGCTAGAGATTCAAATTGTAATTGCGTTGCACGATTTGTATAAAATTCCAGTGAAATGTCGCTTCTGTTTAAAAATAGTCTGTCAATGATTTCCGTTCCGCACTTATGTCCGGAACAGATTTTCGTTTTCCGCATAGTTTAGTGTTGCTGCAGATGGGGATATCAAAGAACAGGCGAATAATAAAATGTAAATTCCCATCATGTCCCATGTCCTATTCACTATCATCGAAACGCTTTCGCATCAACAAAAGACCACCATACAGCCCGAGCATTCAACGTCAAAGGACTTTGCTAATTGATTTTATTGTTTCGTCGTTGAAACGATTGATGGTATGAGAACGCCGCTTAATGCAAGTGTGCTCTTTGATTTTTCTTAGGCTGGCGATACGTCACACTCTTGCCCAAAGGAGGCCACACAGCTCGCACATTTCAGACCTTTAGCACCCGAAGATATCGATAAGCTAATAGCCAAGGCACCATCGAAACAGTGTGCGTCAGATGTCTCATTCAGACATGGTTGTTAAATTGAGTACACCAATTTTAAAACTAGTCAATACCTCACTACAGTCTGGCGTCTTTCCTACGAACATGAAGCATGCTTTACAGGGGCGGCGGAAACTCGATAAAAGCGGAAGGGGCACAAATTTACAATACTACCATGGTTCGACCCAGTGTGAGAAAGGTTACAATCGTATATCGGTAAATGTACCATGACTCGCTATAGTCTCTCGTTTAGGTGGATATATGTGGTCACTGTCCTGTCCGTTTCTTCTACTTCAACCATCTTCCACCCCGAAGGCCAGCCTTCGGGTTGGAAGATGGTTGAAGTAGAAGAAACGGACCGAAGCGACCGAAAGTGGGAGTCTTTGGATAAATATTGTTTGGGATTTTCAAATAATGCTACAGGAATGCTTGTATATTAACACGTTTGCATGCGCCCATTTTAACTTATTGTGTAATTGCGAAACATATATGTGGAAAAAAAGTGGAGGGACACGTGCCCCCTTGCCCCCCTGGCTCCATCGCCTCTGTTCCGCCATGGCTGTTAAAAGGATGTCTTTCGAAATTGGGTACACCAATTTTAAAACTGGTCAATACTTCACTACAGTCTGGCGTCTTTCCTACGAACATGAAGCATGCTTTAGTCAAGCTCCTTCTCAAAAAACCTATCTAATATTATCGAGTGGGCGGTTGCTTCTCACGGCTAACTTCCCATATGACCGCCAAGGACTTATCCCAAGTATTCCGTCTGTGTACAGGTGTAATTGCAGCACCGCAATGACGCTTCAAAGGGTGCAAATGACATTCTCCCACCCACGGATAAACATAAAATTCCCTGCCTTGTTTGTTAGACTCAAGCGCAGCCTTCGACGTCATAGACCATAAAATTCTAATTGAAAGATTGAACAAAGAGCGGGTCTCACATGCCACGCATTTGACGGGTTTGTATCGTATCTCTCAGGTCGCACACACAGCGTAGTCATTGACGGCAAATTACCAGCACAAGTGACTCTTCGCTACAACGTCCACGATGGGTCAGTGCTAGGCCCATTATTCTACACTATTTATGTTCTCCCTGTTGGTGAAATTATGCGGAGCCGCGGCCGTGTTTATCATTTTTACGGTCATGACAAGCATCTGTGTATTAGTTTCACTCATGACGTAGAATACAATGCATGCTGTAAATCTGAACGCTGCATTTCCGACGCCAAGGCGTGGATAACATAAAGCTTCCTCAAACTGAACTATGATAAGACAAGGGTTTGATTCAAAGAGCTTGGGAAAGGGGATTGTTTTGGTCATCTAAGTATAAATCCACCGGAAGCTCTTTTCCCCATGAAAATACAGGTTAACCCTTTACCCAACGTAACAGCAAAACCGGCCAGCGCTATTCTCAAAAATCGCCAATTAAGTTTCATTATTTTTTCATTATTTGTCTCAAAAACATAGGTTATGACCCCTCTTTGGAACGATCTCGTTCCAATGAGAGGTCACAACCTATGTTTTTGAGACAAAAAATGAAAACAATTAGTTAGTCAAGAATTTTTGTCGTCTGCTTTTCATGTTAGGCAAAGGGTTAAATTAGCTTTCTCTTTATTGGAATTAACTATCGGAAGAGCACAATGGCTATGAAACCTGATTATGCTGTGTACGTTTGGGGATAATAGTGTTTTGTGTCAGGAATTGGGAATTTTGTAGCATGTACCCCACTGGGAAAGGGGCCTTATTTCGGCCCCAAAGGGCCTAGGTTAAATACGGGATAAGACGAAAGTGATATACATAGATCTACCACATAAACTAACGAAAATATCCAAATTGTCCCTGTACATTCAAGATTTAACGATCGCTTCCTGTAGCTGTGTCCGCGATCTTGGTTATTTCATGGATGGCAATCTGAAAGCTGATGAGCATGTTAAGCACATTTGTCGGAGTTCATTTTTTCATCTTCGTAATAAAAGTAAAATTCGACCTTTCATTGAAACAAAAACAAAAACACAAGAACAGCTTGTTCGTGACTTTTTTCTAGTCACCTTGACAATTGTAATTCTCTTTTGACGGGTTCTAGAAACTCCACTCTTGAAAGGGTACAGCACATCCAAAATTGAACACCGTTCATGTGTACTGCCACTTTACACCGGACATTTTGGATCTCCACTGGTTTTCGATTCAGCAAAGAATTCAATTCATTTTTCTTTTCTTTTTATATTTAAATACATCAAAGGATCTGTCCTGCCCTACTTGCCCAATTTGCTTATCAGGCACAACACATAAAGGGCTCTTTGGGCCTTGTATCAATTTAATCTCGTTCAGCCTTTGTCTAAGTTAAATTTCGCTGGAGATAGGGCATTTGCCGTTGCCGGGACAGAGCTACGGAATTCTTTTCCAGCCCGTCGTTTCAGACGGGCTGGAAAAAAATTCCGTAGCTCTGTCCCGGCAACGGCAAATGTTCTATCGCCAGCGATTCTCCAGAATCAGTCACGTCGAGTATTAAAACGTAGATTTCCCAACATGCATTTTGCAATTTTGTACAACCATAGAGCACCATGAGTGGATTTAATGCTATAAAATTATATTATTATTATTATGAGAAACACACTGTAAACATCACACCACATTCGCGTATTCACCGTCAAAATATATCAACGCAGAAGAGCTACAAACACACACGTGCAACCATGTCAGAGTGGATACGGATGGACAATAGCGACGAGCAGCATAAACTCTGTTCAACACTCAACCCAGAACAGATTTATTTATTTATTGGCGTTTAAGGTCAGATATTTCTGCATAATGGCTAATCCTCACCACGACGGTTTTATAGGTGGAGGAAGTTGGAGTACCAGGACAAAACTACCGAGCAACGGTGAGCAACTGTCAGCTCCCCAACATACTAACTCCACACAAGCAGGGTTAGCATTGGCTGAAGACAGGTGCACCATCGACGTGCAGTACGCCTTAGTACACAACGTCACCGTAACCCCACGTTGGCAATGGGGGTGAAATATCTTGTCCAAGGACACGACGCGGTTGCCGCAGGTGGGATTCGAACCGAGGATTTCTCGGCTTGTACCCTGCACCTCTACCAACTAAGCAACCACCCAGAACAGATACCAACATGGCAGCTGGATTCTGATCGTGGCTTTACCTTGCCCCGACTGACTCATAAGAAACACACTGCAAAATCACACTGCACTCGCGCACACTCCCACACCATCGACTCCAGAATAGCTACAAATTCACATTTGCACTCCGGAGTGGACACGGATAGGCAAAAGCGATAGGCAACATAAGCTCTGATCACCGCCTCCACCTCTCAGAACAGATGCCAACATGGCTGCTGGGTGCTGCTCGGGGCTTGACCCAGCCCCGACCAACGCACAGGAGATGTATAATCACAGAAACAAACTCGAATCTAAACCTGCTGAATCAATACACTGTTGTTTTGTTTTCAATTTTGTACGCCTGTCAACTTTGAGTTCGGTGAACAAATTTAACAATGTCAATAGAAATTATTGAAAGCTCAGTTCTATTAACGCTGTACCCGACGTGGCGGCCGATATTCAGAAAAATCTCCATTCAAATTTTATTATTTTAAAACTGTTTACCACCAAAACATAGCTTATGACCCCTCATTGGAACGAGCTCGTTCAAATGGGAGGGGGGGGGGATCATAAACTAAGTTGTGAAAGGAGACTTTAAAATTATGGCGTATTTAAGAAATATTATTTGACAGTCTAGTCGCGTAAGGTGTGGATTATGGAAATGAAGTGAAAAGGAAGATCAGCTTTCTACTAGAAATCAGTTGAAAATTTCCTATAATGAATTTACCGCCCCTTCGACAGCCTGAGTCACTTCGCGTCGGACAGTGTTGTGGGTGCAAAAAGCCGGAGTACCCGGAGATAACTACCGACCAACTGACAGACTCCCTAACGAACTAACTCAGCACAAGCAGGATTAGCATTGGTTGAAGACAAGTGCACTATCGACGTGAAGTACGCCTTAGTACACATCGTCACCGTGCCACAACGTGGACAATCGGGATTAAGTGCCTTGTCCAAGGACACAACTCAGCTACCCCTGGTGGGGATCGAACCATGGACGCGTGCAACATCCTATACCGTTTGAAGTCTAATGCCGTAGCTGCTGAATCACCGCGCTCCCGCAGCAGCTATCTTCAAATATTGCGATGTAAGCTATGTTTGCCCGACCATGACCTGAATTTTTCGTAACCTCTTCTGTAGTGATACATTCCAATACTTCTCGGTGACCTATTCGGACAAGAAGTCTACATTCATCGCAATTAACTACGTCATCAGCAATTCCGTGGTAAAAGTCATCTCATTCTCCCACAGCTTTACCACGGCATTGTCGATTGACATGCATGGCTGACAATTTTCGTCATAGGAAGATATTTTTGGGAAAGTTATTATTTATTTATTTATTGGTGTTTAAGGTCACATACTGATACACAATGGCTGATCGTGACCGTGGCAGTTTTACGGATGGAGGAAGCCGGAGTACACGGAGAGAACCACCACCGAGCATCGACGAGCAACTGTTCGCTCCTCAACATTCTAACTCTGTTCAAGCTCCGATCAAGCAGAGTTACAGCGGTAGAAGACATGTGCATCATCGACGTGCAGTACGCCTTAGTCACGGCGTCATCGTGCCCCCATGTAGGCAACCGGGATAAGTGCCTTGCCCAAGGACACAACGCGGGTTGTCCCGGACGGGGATCGAATTCGGGTCCTCTAGCATTGAAGTCCAAAAGTCTACCACTGAGCCACCGCGCTACCTTCGGGAAAGTTATCTCCCATTAATTTCCTAAAGCTGTCAGTAAAATTAACACTAACGGTATGGGAATTCCATACAAAAATTGAAATCTCGACA
Organism: Pictodentalium vernedei; assembly: GCA_031216915.1. Taxonomy (NCBI): domain Eukaryota; kingdom Metazoa; phylum Mollusca; class Scaphopoda; order Dentaliida; family Dentaliidae; genus Pictodentalium; species Pictodentalium vernedei. Next base: position 375,935,162 of record CM062291.1, read on the forward strand.
TGTTAGAGAATTTGTAATATCGATGTGTGCATCATTTCACAAACGTCAGATATTTTCCAGTAGAGTTGTATAAAAATACAGAAGCTGTTTTTGTACAGTTTGGGCGTTTAAACCTTTACCCAACGCAGACGTTTTCAAAATTTTTAATTTTAAATATCATTTTTTTAAAATTTTTTCAAAAAATTTCAACAAAACCATATCATGTGACCCCTCTTTGCAACGAGCTCGACGAGCTCGTTCCAAAGTGGGGTCACATGATATGGTTTTGTTGAAATTTTTCAAAATATAATATTTTTTCAGCTGCTGAATTTGCATATTACGCGGGCGGATGCGGGCGGATGCGGGCGATTCGTTGGGTAAAGGGCTAACTATTATTCTGTGTTGAAACCGATGTAAAAATAAGAACATAGGCTTTTCCACCATCTTTTGATGTTCTGTAGCTTGTTTCTGTTCATTATATAAACAGTGTACGCATGCTGATGTATAATACAGGCACTATCCTTTCATATCCTTTCCATTAATATAAAAAAACTAGGAGATTAGGAGATGAGATTTGCTAATTTTTTTCAAGGGAGGAATAGAAACTTGCAAATTCGTCCCCTGAGTTCCAATGTTTTCTATGTGCCAGTAGGCACATAGAACACATTGGAACTCAAGAGACGAATTACTTTATAAACACATTCGCTAAACAAAATGTCAAAGCGGACAGTTACTTGATGTTAGTTGTGCGATACTGATAGATATTGTTAATGACGGAAGTAGTGGCTTCTAATCAGCTTGCCATAAAAATCCAAGTTTCTTTTGTTACTTTGAATAAACGAAAACAACAGAGAGCTGTCTGTTGTTCTCATTTAATAAAAGTAACAAAAGCAAACTTGGCTTTATCGTCTACTGATGTCATAGGTTTTCTTCTCAACAATTACTTGTTTCTTAACTGGGCCTTCCTCTCTCGCTCTTCTAATACTCCAAGGGAGATAACGTTATCGAAAATTGGTTCTGATGACAATATAATGTCTGGGGCTGGTTCAACCCTCAAATCGCCAAACTAACAACCACCTGTTACAGTTTTCGCCTATGTGGAGGTCTTTGCATACCCAATTATCCGATAATGGTGCTTAGTATAATTATAGATAAAGACATTTGGAAGTGTAACACCTCCAGCCCCACCCTATAATCCTTACATTTTCCATCCCTGACTGCCCCCTGCAATTTATACCATGATTACCTACTCTACTATATATAAGAAAAAGCCTATGACATAAATTTTAGCTTTACATACCAACCGTGGTGAACACGCCAGCAATGGGATTTCAGTAGTTAAAATTTACAACTACAGTGGAACTACATCCAAGCTGACCTTTGGTGACCTCGCCTTGAATGCAGACTTGTCTAAGTTTATCGCTCGTCGCCTCGTTAAGAATGAAATGAAACCTGCAATTATTTTTGTTTTTAAATAAGTTTACCTCATAAGGTACGACAAATTGACAAACACACGTTGTCTCATGTTAATAAAGCATCCATAACTCGAAATAGTATTTTATGTTATTAAAATGAAAAAGGCCCCGTAATTTGCGGTTTCGTTTTCTATTTCGTTTCGGCGATAAAACTGCCAGCGGAAGTACCGCCCATCGGTGCTCACGTAAACAAAAACAGATTTGCACTTGTGAGTATTGATTTATTTAACATTTAAACTCTTATTAATCTGACGATCATGGTATAAATAAAATATATCCAAAGTAGCTTGGTGTACCAAATGTTCATCACTCGTGGTGAAGTGGTGTTAACACTACTTCACTACTCGTGGTGAACATTTGGTACACCAAGCTACTATGGGTATATTCAGTATATACTATTTAGTCGTTGCTTTATTTTAGGAAGCGTAGTATCCCGACTATTTTGTGTCTGCCCCCGGAATGACTTGACCTCGTCCAAGTTTTCGTTATAAGAATTCCATGGAATTAAGGAAGGATATAGCATTTTAGATTGCTTAACCATGATTCAGCTTGTCATGATCTTGACAATAGCTCTTCTTATCCCATCGAGTGGCCAGAACGTTATGCATTCCCCACGAGTGGTCAGAACTTAATGTTTTGCACACAAACCCCACCTATACCGACCGTAGGGTAGTATTACGCCTTGAGTGAATTAATAGTACTAATGGTTAACATTGAAACAGCAACAGTACAAACCGTACATCCTATACTACCGATTTGGACAACTATGCATTACCCCCCACAATACTGACTGGTGTAGCATTACATACTACCTATACCAGTCAGGATAATACAACGCATTCGATAGATGAATGGTATCAAAGGCTAACAGTGTAGACCAACGAGGGTATATAACACCACACTATAATACCCTATCAGTCAAGTTTTGGAAGCCGGACATACAGTGACCCGAACAACGTAATGTCGGGTTGAACAGTGGACATGAACAATAATCAACGTTTCTATGACGTCGTATACGTATAATGACATAACAACATCATTGGTAACGTCAACCGTTTCTTTGAGAAAACATTCAAGAAAACTCAGCTTCTCATTAATCTTCCATCACATACCTATACTATATACCCAGAACCATACCCATACATCATACCTTACAATACTACTTTATACTTTATGCAGTACATACGCCAGATCATGATGTGATCCGGGTACGGTATATACAAGACTGAAAGGGTAGCAGACAACTAAAATAGTGATTGAAGAAAGTGGCAGCTGCTGGTCATAGGTCTATGGATAAATCAGCAGTAATGTTCTTAGACCTATGAAGGGTTTGGATGGTCAAGAAGCCAAGGGCAGAACAGGTGTTAGGAGCCGTAACTATCTTCAGACAGATATCATCCGATACGTATCCTACAAAAGGTATCCTCAAATAGTACCTCATCATGTCGTAGGTATCATCAAATACCCGAATGTATTCACGTGCTGCATGTGATGTGCGCACATTGTTCATCAGCATACAAGCCCATATCGGCACATCTAGCACGAGCCCATGTGCTGCATACGATGTGTACACATTGTGACACATACAGTACGTGGAGAGTGGATTGTAACAAAGTCACCCGTAGAGTGGAGGTATCACCCAAAGCATCACTTTCAAATTCTGCACATATGGACAAAAAACACAAGCAATGTTTCAGCCAATGGATCTCCGGGTTTAACCCGGAGGTCCATTGGCTGGAACTTTGCTTGTGCTTGTTATGGTTTGCAACAAATCTGCAATTATTGCTTGGGTGGAATCGCCACTCCGCGAGTGATTTAGTGATAATACACTATCCACGTGCTATAGTGTACTAGCACACAGACACATTCCACCAACATCCTTTACCTCCCGCTCCGTGGAATCCATTTCTAGTATCCGACTACACTTCTAGAATCCTATCTTCGCCGTATGTGCCCATATGTTGGGCGTATATTGTGCATTAGCATATTTCTGCACACGCAGCATGTACCCATGAGCTGCATGCAATGTGTACACGTAATGACACATTGTGTAACAGTACAAAGACACATTCCACCAAGTTCCTTTATCCCACGTTCCGTGGAATCCCTTTCTGGTATCCCACTATTCTCCTAGAATCCATTGTTCGTTGTATGTGCCCATATACTGCCTGTGTTGCACGCACAATGTGCATTAGCACACAAACACATCTAGGGAAGTCAGAATAGGTAGACACGTCTTGGAAGCGACACATTACGTAGAACAAGTCTAGTAATGGTGGTGTGAGAGTAGTTAGCAAAGGTAGTCGTCGCCTGAGTGCTAGAATGTTCTATGTCCCCTAAAAGGACGGCAGTGTGTTCGCAGGGTGTGTCAATGCGCATGCACAGCGCGTGTTGTTAAAGTGACAAGTGTTTCCGCCGTCCACTTTGTATACTGGAGGCCGCCATCTTGGCTTCTGTAGTAGTTACTATGAAACCCAAAACCTTCTAAAAGGACGGCAGTGTGTTCGCGGGGTGTGTTCTATTGAATACGAGTATATCTAACCATCCAAATAGACCCGATAACGACCCCAAATCACCAAAAACTGTCTAAAAATCACCGAAACGGACTTGACGAAGCCCCTATATATTTTTGGGCTTATGGTAGTAGCATATAGTGCTATATATTTTTGGGCTTATGGTAGTAGCATATTAGCATATAGTGCTATACAGCGCGATCTATTAAACTGGAGTAGTTTTCTAGTTCGGATTTTCCCATATTGTTTTTTTACTAAACATGTTTGTATTTGCCAATAAATAAAAAGCAAATGAGGATTGAAGGACAAGTGCTACTCACTGGTGACTAGAGACCGAAACGAATTGGATGTAACACTGTTCGGAATGAAATACTCTTCCATTCTACAAGATTTCCCCTGAACCATAAAAAGAAGTAAAACCTACTAGGTATTCGCCTAGAGGTCTGCTATCAGCTTCAGCCATTTTGAAATGGCGGCACCAATAGAGTAGAAGAAAGGCGTTTCTCGGTGAGGAGTAAAAATTGTGTTGTTGTGTCCGTTAAAATGCCCAGATCTTGGCCATTTTTGTCGAAATCTTTTTCCGATCGACTTGAACAAAAATGAGAGCATGTCACCGCCAAACAACAGCGTTCGACGTGTTTTAATGTCCGAGAGTCACGTAGATTATTCATGTTTTGGTCTCAAATGTTTATTTCTGTGCGCGGCATAACATCCCAACACATAGTGTATCATAAACTTCGCCCGACAGCCGTCATCTGGAATTTGGAAATAAACATTTGAAAATCCTGTTACCTGTACTTGGGAATTAGTATATCTTTTACGTCCGCCATATCGTATCACGTTCTACACGAAGTCCCATGCTTCCACCACCCGTGGGTGAGGCATACCCGGGAGAGGTCGCGAAGATAAAATCAGCTGTAACTTTTCAACTAATTGCGGTACAGAGGTGTGGTTGGTGTCAAAATGACGGCTGTAGGTCGTAGTTTATGATTCATTGGGAAGCTACGCTACGCAGCACTGAGAAATAAACATTTGAGATCAAAACATGAATAATCGACGTGACTCTCGACTATTAAAACACGTCAAACGTTGTTTGGTGGTAACATGCGCTCATTGTTGTTCGAGTCGATCAGAAAATATCTCGGAAAAAGATTTCAACAAAAATGGGCAAGATCTGGGCATTTTAACGTACACAACAGCACAATTTCTACTCCCTACCGAGAAACGCCTTACTTCTCCTCTGATGGTGTCGCCATTTTAAAATGCCTGAAGCTGATAGCAGACCTCTAAGTGAATACCTAGTGGACTGCGCAGGAAACTAAGTAAAACCATGTTCAGAACAAACCAGAAAAGCTAAATATAGTAACAATAAGCAAAAACAGTTCTATCATCGTAGGCTCTTCTACTCTACCTGAGAATACTCCGGAACAATCGAATAAGGCTTGGTGGAGAAAAAATATAACGCAGATACATAGACAGAAGAAGAGGATTTCGAAGAACTTGCACAATCGTTCCATGTTGGAGTCAAGAAAATAGGCAGAAAAATAGGATTCTGGTAAAATTCAAACAGCAAAAGTACTGTCTTTCAATGGAACACCCCATCCTAACACACTCCCATCCTTTTAGAGGCCTCTCGAGCACTATGTGCTATTCTTATTAAGAGGTTTCTCAAGGAATCCAAACAATGGGTAGAAACCGAGGAATCCGAACTAATAAAACAATTGTCAGGTTGTTTGTGATAATTCGACGCAGTAAGCGAGGACTTTGGGCTACCGAGGAAGCCACGTCGAGAGCTTGGGGTGGGGGGGGGGGGGGGGGGGGCACCACCAACAATAAAGACTTAACTTCTTTTTTTTAAATCTTTTTCAGGTTTCTTTTTTTTGTTTTCTATTCCAAATTATACATCCTTTTATGCCATTTATTTTGTTTATCTGACCGCCATTTGTATAATCTGTATTCATGTAAAGGGGAGCGAAGGGTGTTCTAAGTGAATAGCACTTGTCCTTCAATCCTCATTTGCTTTTTATTTATTGGCAAATAAAAATATGTTTAGTAAAAAAACAATGATATGGGAAAATCCGAACTAGAAAAGTACCCCAGTTTAACAGATCGCGCTTTATAGCACTATATGCTACTACCATAAGCCCAAAAATATATAGGGGCTTCGTCAAGTCCGTTTCGGTGATTTTTAGACAGTTTTTGGTGATTTGGGGTCGTTATCGGGTCTATTTGGATGGTTAGATATACTCGTATTCAATAGAACACACCTCGCGAACACACTGCCGTCCTTTTAGAAGGTTTTGGGTTTCATAGTAACTACTACAGAAGCCAAGATGGCGGCCTCCAGTATACAAAGTGGACGGCGGAAACACTTGTCACCCTAACAACACGCGCTGTGCATGCGCATTGACACCACGTATCACTGTGGGAATGACATTACAACATGACGCTCACGCGGGACTACCATGACAACCAAACATTACATAACTGGGTCACGTGACATGGCGTCATAAATGAGAACCGCCAAATGTGGGTCCTTCAGCCCCTGACATACTACTACGTACCGGGAAAAGTTGCACCGGCAAAAAGCTCCGGTCTCTATGGGAATTTAACACTTCTTGCACCGGCAAAGCTCCGGTTAATGAGGCCCTATTCATACATGCTATAATTCTGTGATGGATGTAGCAGCAGTGTTGGCACCATAACCCAAAGTAGTGGATGTAAACGATAACCGTGCTAGAAGCAGACGTCAGTAATAGTGATAATGAATTACTTTAGTACTGGGTTAAGACGGCAGTCCAACGATAATGATATTTCTAATAGTGGTCCCCACCAGTTCCCAAACATTAGTCACCACTAGTTCCTAAACACAGACCCCACTAGTCTCCAAACAACGATCTACGGTGGTGTCCAAGTGTTACATGTGTTGTGCGCAAATTTTGCAGATGCACAGACAAATTTTAGCACTTTCGGTCTGTGATCATGTGTTGCATGTGCTATGCGCACGTTGTGCACAGGCATATACTTCCTCCTTTGCTGTATTGGCAGTGCCATATACGCAGACAGAAATCACAATCGTTGAGGCGAAGAAGATGAAGAGCTAAGGTGAATAGAACGATCTGGTTGGTTGTTTAATACTGGAGAAGTGAACTGATTTCGGTAGCAAGTGGAACAGTCGAAAATACTAAAAATAGTAGTTGTATACCCCAATAGGACGGCATAACTATAACTATTGGAGTAGGGAAGAATATGCAACAGGAGAAGGTATGTCGCAGGATTACGGGGTGAAATTTGATGGGGGAAAATTTATGTTCTTATCAGTGCTCAGCCGACAGCCAGTGACTGTCGTCTGAACCCCAGTTCGAACGTAAACCTTGTCACCTTATCGATGCCCTATCCGCTTGGGACTCTTAGGATTCCTGAAGGTGCCTGTGGCTTACAACACAAAAGGGTGATCAGCGATAATTCACTGAAAAGATTATTTATTTACAAGTACGAAGAAATATAATATGAAACAGATTACTCACAAAAATTATCCATAAGAATATACAAATTACGCGGATAAAAGTTTATTCTTGAGGGCCCTCGATGTCTCCCACAGCAAGCTGTGCCCGCTGGATCGACCTCACATCATCTTCATCTTCTCACGGTTTGTGATAAATACAAAGTGTCTATTCACTTCTCGTTGCTTCCTCCTCGCAGGGTTAACTTCGCCGTCAGTCGGGCTTAACTCATATAATGTTCTGCTTGTGTGACTCTGTCAGTGTTCTCACAGTTCAATCACAATTCAATCAGGCGTCTACCACAGTTCACGATCACTTTGCGCCTTGTCTGGCTCTCACGGGGTTAAGTTATTCTTCGCCTTCAGATATATACTTAACAAAGCTTACATAAAAATATTCTGCAAAGTGTTCTCAACATCACCAATTCTCGCACCGCCTAAACTAACTTATCTCGCGAGCTATTCAAGCGCTTACTCAAGCTCTTAATGCGGTTTCTAGACCTCAGCTTCACAGCTTTTACTTCTTTGGCTACTATGCCACTACGGCTCGCAACCGTTAACAAACTACAATCGGTTCCTTGCAACCCTCACAGGGTTACGACAATACGCGGACTTTCAATCTCGGTGCCTATGACACTCGACGGCCAAAGCTAAATTCGTACCTTCTCTTAGTGCCCTCAGGCCAACTGCCTCGCAACGACCTACAGCCTTACACACCTTCCGACTGGAATTGGCTGGAATAGAATTTTTCGAGAAATCCCCCGATTTTTATTTAGATAGCCAGAACATTTATTCTCAGTTAATCGTTTCTCTTGAACTTGGCCGCTTAAATCTATCTTAATTTAACACTCGCTTTAAAGTTCCTTTGAAAGACTCGCATTTTGGTATATTTTGACATTTCGGAGACAGGATAGATGCGTAATATGGATGTGTGTCCAGAACATATGTGATGCACTGGTTTCCAATTTAACTTGATTACAATTTAACTTGTCTTAATTACCCAGATACTTATTACAGAAGAGAATATTGTCTTTCTTACTATTGATCTGTTATCAGAAGCACATATGGCGTTGAACACATGCGCCATAATGGACATTAAATTTCATACTTCATTTAGAATCTGTTGAATTAACGTCAGTTTGACAAGCCTGTTTTCGGGGTCCGTCACATATCTATCTTGCTTTACATTTAACCGAGGCAGAAATATTATCGAAAATATTTACACTTTTATACAGCAAAATCGCAACTTTTGGCCATCACCTTGACAACGTAGGAGTAGGCAGAAACGAGAAGTTTGACCCAGAATAAGAAAACGTAAGCAGGATAAAGAGATCCTTCAGCCCTATTGCTCCACCTGATACCTATAATAGTGGATTTGTGAATTCGATTTGGGCATTCATAATTTTCGATAATTGTAGGGTCGTTTTCGGTAATTCCACATACTCTCAACGAATCGAACAGCTCTACTATATCCCTATAAGTAAGGTAGGGGTTAGCGGTGATAGAAATGAGGATTTTGGCCCATAATTACAAAATGCGAGCCAGATAACATCCATTTGGGTAATTTGTGATTTTTGTCGGATCGTTGTCGGTAATTCTATACATTCCCATTTGTTCGAACACAACCTCAGAGCACACCCCATCCGGTTGGAAGCCTTCCAAGTTCATAGAAACCACGTGCCACCTTAAAAACCAAGATGGCAGCCTCCATCACACATAAGGACGACTGAAACACGTTACCCTAACAACACGAATGCGCATACGCATTCACATCACTCATCACCATGGCAATAACGCCACAACATGGTAAGTGATGACGACAAGAGGTGTCACATCGGCATTTATACAAAGGCTGATCAATTTATATCTTTTAAAAGCGTGCATTACAGCTCTACTCACAGAAATGAGGTTTCATCAAATTTTCCGACGGAATCTCGGCATTCTAATATTGCTGTTGCTGATATCCTGGCGAAAGTATTGTGTTTTGTTGGAAGTTTAAACCGAGTGATCCGGCGACATGCTCGTCTAAACGAGAGACTAATCATACATTTGCTGATATACGATTGTAAGTTGTCTCCCACCGTAGTATTGAAAATTTGTGCTCATCCACTTTCCATCCACTTTTCCACTGGCATGGCTAAAGGTGGGAGTTACATGACCAAACATGGCTGAGAATTTGATTTCTGAACTACGTAGTGGTATATGGACACTTTTTAGGAACGAAATATACTTTATTTTCAATTAAAGAGTCACGCGGCATCAATAATTGTGAAAGAATTATATTATATACTGAGTCATAAAAGAAAGTATAATAAACTTCGAGGAGTAATTTTTTTAATATTATCGACTTTAATCCCAAACAAATTATTGTAAATTCATATTTCGAGTCTAGCTTTATGGATTTGCATAATTTCATGTTCTTACCGTTGCCAGCGTCACGTCAGGATTTCGCAATTCAGAAATGGGGTGAAATGAAAAGTTCACCCATGCAGTTAAAAGCATGTATGTCCACCGTTTTCCTCTTGGATGGCAAGACATCGACGGCGTATGGACCTGATACGTCTCTGGATGTCATCCTCTGGTATTGCGTTCCACTCCTGCCTTAGAACATTACGTAAATCGCCTAACGTCTGAAGATCATGAAGTCGATACCCGACGGTCCAACTGATCCCAAAGATGGTGGATTGGCGACAAATCTGGCGAAAGTTGGGTCCAGGGAAGAAGTTCGATGCTCTGCTCCTCAAGAAAGTCACGACAGATACGCGCCACGGGACATCGGGAATTATCTTGCTGGAATAACTGCAATCCGACGTTTGCGTTGAACAACGGGACAACAACAGCGTTAAGAATTTCGTCCCTATATCACTGTCCATTCAGATTACCATCGATTGAAGATCAACTGCGTTCGATGGTGCAAGGGAATTCCTGCCCGAACCATTACACTACCCCCACCGAAACGGTCGCATTCATGCACGCAAGCACCAGAAAGCTGTTCGCCTCGTCGGCGATGCACTCTTACCCTACCATCAGCGCGCCGTAGAGAAAATCGTGATTCATCACTAAAAAGAACTGTGCTCCAACGCTGCTGAGTCCAGCAAACTCGCTGACGTACCCATTCCATTCTGACGGTGCGATGACGTTGGGTAAGGACTGGTCCGTGGTATGGACGCCTACTTCGGATGCCGTGTTCAGCGAGTCTGTTGTGGATAGTTTGTGCACTGATTCTGTTGTTAGTTCTACCAGGAGTAATTGCTGCTGTCTCCTCGCCGCCGGGAGGAAGCGATCCCGCAAGTTAGACGTCCTGATGTGTCAGTCTTGTGCAGGGATCGCAACTCTTGGTCGACCTGAACGCGGTCTATCGGCAGTAGATCCAGTGGTTCTATACCTTCTAATGAGACGGTAAATAGTGACTTCGAACTCAGCAGCGAGCTCATCTGGAGGTATCCCAGCCTCATGCATACCAATGGCACGCAACCTCTGATTTTCGGTTAACCTTGGCATTTTTTAAAATGTCGGAAGACAAAAACTGGCTTGTTTTCAAAATAACCTAGGCTCTCTAGCACAACATAACACAGGGAAAATCGTCGGTCATCCATTAAATTTGACATTCTTGGGTAGCACGTGCTATTTTGAAATCCGTAACAAAATTGTATACGGTTGGTTGGACAACAACAACATGTCATTAAACTCTTTGCACGACTTCTTGTCCGCAAACATGCAACATTAGAACTATTATATTTCATCCTTTATGCTATTTTTCACATTTGTTTCTATTATACTCTCCTTTTTGACTCGGTATATAAGAAAAAAAGGATAACTGAAAAATTAAAACTCATCAAAAATTCTCTTTTTGATTTCCCACAAACTTTCCCAGCACAGGGTTAATAAGTGTCAAAATGTTCCCCAAAAATAAACATTACGATCGTGGTGGAAAGGTAAAAATGCACGCATGCGTAAACAGTGAATCTGAGACATAAAACAATTGAATCGTCATCAAATCTTCAATGAATAAGGCACCGGGTACGAAGCAGTGCTTCTTTCATTGAATATTTGCTGAAAACTACTGATTATTGATTGAGAAAGGCGCCAGTGGACAACACTGCCCACGCGTGGATTTTGACTATTCCAAGGCGGCTCTGCTGTAGTAAAGGTTCCACAAGAAAACACACTGCAATAATGGAGTCACACAAAAGGCATGAAAACATTCTTCAATTGGAATGATGAAAAGATATTTACTTCTTTTTATCCGTGTGGATGAGTAAAGTGACACCCATTTAACCCTTTACCTAACGAATCGCACGCAACCGCCTGCGTAATTTGCAAATTAAGCAATTGAAATTTTTTTTCAAATTATTTCAACAAAACCATATCATGTGACCCCTCATTGGAACGAGCTCATCGAGCTCGTTCCAACGAGGGGTCACTTGATATGGTTTTGCTGAATTTTTTCTGAAAAATTTAAAAAAAAATAGTATTTAAAATAGAACATTTTGATGTTCTTTACGTTGGGTAAAGGGTTAAGAGGCCATAATGACAGCGTGCTTCAACCGTCTTACCCAGATCCTACCCAGGACACATCTTGTGATCAGTCGGACTGGTGAAGCATGCTATCATTCTACCACAATTATAGATGCCACACGACTCATAACTTGAAAACAAGCTAAGTTTAGTTCCTTGATAAGTGTCCACATATCTTTGTACACATATCAAATCTTCAGTCATTTTGGTCATGTAACTGTTCTCGTCAGATAACCGAAGTTAAGCAATGTCGAGCACGGTTAGTCCTTGGATGGGTGACCGTCTGAGCGATCGATTCGGACTCCCGCGTTGTGTCCTTGGGCAAGACACTTCACCCCGATTGTCCACATGGGGGGGGGGGGGGGGGGCACGATGAGGCCGTGTACTAAGGCGTACTACATGTCGATGGTATGCATGTCTTCAACCAATTTCACCCTGCCTGTGCTGCAGTGCGGAGTTACGATGTTGGGGAGCTGGCAGCTGCTCGTCGTTGCTCGGTGGTTCTCTCCGGGTACTCCGGCTTCCTGCACCCTTAAAACTGTCACTGACACGATATGACCTTGGCTGTTAAAGTGTTGTTAAATCCTAATAAATAAATAAATAAATAAATAAATAAATAAATAAATAAAAATAAATAAATAAATAAATAAATAAATAAATAAATAAATAAATAAATAAATTGGTCATGTAACATCACCTTAATGGTTATATTACTTACTGGTCTCCCTAATGTTCACTTGGAACTCTATTATTTTGTAACTCGTGGCCGTCAAATGCTAATTTAAATCTTGCCGAACGTTCTAATGGACAAAGAGGAAGGTAACTTTTTAAAATGGTTGAAATAGCTAGCTTCCACTTCCTCCAAATCCACAAGTTTAAACTTGTTGATTTGGAGGATGTGGAAGTTAGCTATTTCAGCAATTTTAAAAAGTTATCTACCTTTTAACTTTATTTATATTGAAATCTAAGAATTTTTCTAAAAGTTGCATCCTATATATTCAAAGACAATAACGAAACCCCGCGGGCGCCTCACTTCTCGGACATTTTAATTTGATTATTTTTCAGTTGTTCTGCTGTACTTGAGTGTGTAATACAGAGAAATTACCGAACGCAAGGGGGAATTTGGTAATTGGTCATCATCATCTGGCTATCATGGAGACATCTACCGATACACTTGCTTGCTTGGCCAATAACTACTTGGGGTCAATGTAAACAACCAAAGCTGAAGATTGTTGACTACTGGGTAGTCTATCCGAAGGTCTGTGGGCTGTACATTTGTTTGTTCGGTTTTGCGTTTCTTCAGGTATGGTCTACATGCACAACGTTCTTGACCGATGTCCTTGCTTTAAACACCGTTCCCCACCTTCATCGATAGTTTTTTTTGTTGTTGTGAAAGGGTTTCGTCTAATATTCAACACATAACTACAATTTTTAAACCAGCCAACATTATTTTGTTATTATATTTATTGGGGTTTAACGACAATTTCGACAACCAGGGTCACCTCGTGTTGGACAGTTTTACGGGTGGCGGAATCGGAGTACCCGGAGAGACCCCCCAAGCAGCGGCGAGCAACTGCAAGACTCCCCAACGTACTACCTCCGGACAAGCAGGGTTAGCATCGGTTAAAGACAAGTGCACCATCGACGTGCATGACGCATTAGCACACAGCGTCACCGTGTTACCTCGTGGGCAATCAGCTTGGATTGTAAATGGTTCAAATGATTCGTTGGCGTTTTGGAAAACGCATCGCCGAGCCGGGGGGATCTGGTGTGGGCGTGCTTCAGTTCCCGCAATCTTTGAGATTGTGTTGATGTTTTTTTACAAGTTAACACAATATAATTAAACTTTTTTTCGGTTTATGCGTTTTCAGATAAAACGATTGGCTCACACGATTCTGTTTTTTCTTTTCATAACTCAATGAACCGAAAAAAACACAATTAGGTCCGCCCCCAGCCACTCCCCTAAAATACCAGTCTTCGGAGTTGCAACATGGTGTCAAATCGATAGAAGTTAGAACACTGGCACGTTCTAAATGTGAAAAATAAAAATAAATTTATATTACTAATTTATCACCATGAAATTATTTATAAAATATTTAAATGACCGTGGTGGGTCAATTTTTCTTTTTCTTCACAACTGTATTTATTTGACATTTCAATTTTTACGCACACTGGGTGATCATCTGCGTTCATCGTTTTACCCAAATCAGTTGTAAACAATGGCTGGTCACGACGAATACGGCAATTTTGACATTGCAAATTTGAATACGGCAATGTCATCTGGCTTTATATCTAACTCCACTTTTACAAACTGTGTTTTTCAGTTCTCGGGAAACGGTCAAAACCAAAATACAATGTAATACTGATGGCCTACTTCCACCTACCACGGAACCTAACTTTCACGTGAAGTGAACAGCTGAATGAAATTTGAGGGAGGCGTGGCTTATGACGTTTTCTTTGCATTACGTAATTCATTGGTCAATAAAAAATTTAATGACATAAGTGCTTTTGACTTGGAAAGTGTGCCAATTGCTACCTGCATTTCAATAATATGTGCTCTCTTTTATGCCAGAAAAATAATATGTTTACCAGTTTTAGTTTTTAAGTCTTTGTTCGCTGAAGTAGAGGACGACTAACACTATTTATTTATTTGGGTCGCGAACGTTTAATTATAAGGAATGGTCGTTTCTTTTTGTCTATTTCTTGAGTTATGAACCCCAAAAAACAAAGTCCAAACATCGCGTAAATACGCCCATTTACACAGGTTGGACTTTGTTTTTTGGGGTTCATAACTCAAGAAATAGACAAAAAGAAACGACCATTCCTTAAAAAATTGCTACTGAATTTACATAATAGAGTCCCAGCATGGCAGTAACTGGTGACAACAACTGGAATTGTCCCTTTAGAGCCCCCAGTCGTATATATAAACTGAGGTTCTACCGCTTACTTGAAGCTAACCACGTCTTGTTGTCCGATTCGCTTTGCCTCGCGTCGGACTTTGAATGAAATCATCCACTTGAATTAAAGTGTGAGTGGAATGTTTAACCCTCTGAAACTGAAAGAACGCTTTTCCGTCCCAGGAACATGATACGTTAAAATTTCATTAACCCTTTACCCAACGTAACGGCCAAAGCCGGCCAGAGCCATTCTCAAAAATCGCCAATTAATTTTCAGTATTTTTTTCATTTTTTGTCTCAAAAACATAGGTTATGACCCCTCGTTGGAACGAGCTCGTTCCAACGAGGGGTCATAACCTATGTTTTTGAGACAAAAAATGAAAAAATTAGTTATTCAAGAATTATTTTTGCAAGTGTCGTCTGCTTTTCATGTTAGGTAAAGGGTTAAGTGGGGTGGTGGCTAGGTGAACGTGTGGGTAGGCCAGTCAATATTGTCAACGTGCAGCCCCAATGCAGCACGTTGAAAATATTAATTGGCCTCCCCCAGATAATGAATATAGACTCTTCCAAATATTGTCATCGAACTGACATGGAAGATACCACCAGTGTTTTAAGGGTTAAACCAACCGTGTACTGCCGTTGCTAACGAAGCAGCAACGGTAGTTCATGGTTGTTTTAAGGTGCTATATAAGTAATAGAATTTTGTTTATTTTGCAATTTCCACTTCTCATATAAATTCAAATTAAATATATACAAATTATACATCAAAATGAAGGTTGGGATGTTTTGAACACGAAACACACATGTAATCACATGTGAAGCACATTTGGCCACAAGTTGTTCTCGTGAAATATTATTTAATTATCAGTTCTGGTAAGAATACGGTAGCAGACTTCCAGGAACCAGTGGTACCTGTTGTCAACTCTATGAGTTGATTACATATGTGTTTCGTGTTTTACACACACATCTCAACCTTCATTTTTATGTTTAGTTTGTGTATATTTGATTTCAATTTAAGGAATAGGAGAGGTGGAAATTCAAAATAAACAAAATTCTATTAATTATATAGCACCTTAAGCATTCTACTCACTCGTTAATTCAAGTAGTCTGTTTTGATACACATACCAACAAGCGAACCTAAGATTTAGCCCCTCCACTTTCAAAATCGTTCCGCAGTCCCTGCAATTTACCATAACTCTCCGCATCTTTTGAAAGGCTAGTGATACACCCCGGTGTGACAGGAATGATAGTCCGTAGGAAAATTAGTCCCTCTGGACTATTATTCCGCGGAATTATAGTCCTAGGTCTAACATTTCTAGGAATAGTAGTCCGCCGGACTACTATTCCTAGAAATGTTAGACCTAGGACTATAATTCCGCGGAATAATAGTCCAGAGGGATTAACGTTCCTACGGACTATCATTCCTGTCACACCGGCCATTTATACTCACAAAACAGTTCTGAAAATTATTTGTTATTTATTTAGCTTAACGACACTTGCGACAGCCAAGGTCACTTTGCGTCGGACAGTTTTACGGGTGGAGGAAGCCGGAGTGCCCGGAGAGAACCACCGACCAATAGCGAGCAACTGCCCGACTCCCCAACGTACAAACTCCACACAAGCAGGGTTAGCATTGGTTGAAGACAATTGCATCATCGGCGTGCAGTACGCCATAGTACACCTTGCCCCCACGCGGACAATCGGGATGAAGTGCCTTGTCCAAGGAAACAACGCACAGTTACCCATGGCGAAGATCGAACAGTGGACCTTTCGGTTTGAGTCCAATTCCGTAACCACTGAGCCACCGCGCTCCCAGTTCTGAAAATACAATAAGTAAATGTATCCTTGTATTGTTTTTCGGTTAACTATCCTAACATATACTGACAGAAAAAGGAAACGCAAGTTCAGTTTTGGTAATTTAATTTTTTTTATCCGTAGACCAAATGTAGGAAAATTTGACACACAGCTACCTCAATGTACGGTCTAAAAGAGTCTTTGGTTAAAAT
Source organism: Pictodentalium vernedei (assembly GCA_031216915.1). Taxonomy (NCBI): domain Eukaryota; kingdom Metazoa; phylum Mollusca; class Scaphopoda; order Dentaliida; family Dentaliidae; genus Pictodentalium; species Pictodentalium vernedei. The sequence goes on from CM062291.1 coordinate 375,952,052, forward strand.
GCAGTCAACCATGACCACGGGCGATGCTGCATGCTTTTAACATATTTTTCGACAAAGCGTTATCCGGGGCACTCCCATGTGGTTGAAAGCCATATCAAATCGAAGTTTTAAACAGTACACATCGATTGCACAACATTTCATTTCAACTCGATTGAAAAGCGAAATGCTGCAAATGTCCGAAATTGATAGCGGTAGTGCTATTGCTCTAATTATATAGGGTCAATCGCAAGGTCTCGTCGCCCAGCAATTTGGGGTCCACGAATAAACGATAGCTCGTTCAGTTGGGCGTCTCAGAGCCACAGGAAGATTAGCTGACCGTCACAGGAGCGGACGTCCGCGCATTACGTCGCCACGTCAAGATAGAGGCATACGTCTCTCACACCTCCGTAACCGATTCCAGACAGCGGGTCAGGTTGTAGGCACTCATGGTCGCCGAGGGTGTCCAAGAACAGTTAGGAATAGGTTACGGGAGTTCAGTTTAAGGCCATGACGTCCCTACGTTGGTCCGCAACTTACACACAGGCGACGTCTACGTCGATTGCAATGGCTGCGGGAACATGCACCAAATCGGTTTCACTTGGCCTACTGGAGACGTGTGTTAATCACTGACGAATCTCGGTTATTGCTTTACAGGTCAGATGGACAAGAACATTGCTACTGACGTTGAGGTGAGCAATATTCTAACACGTGCGTTAAGGAAAACGACAGGCTCGCGGGAGAGTCTCTTGCGGTTTGGGTGGGATGGGGGTTATCATGACATGAAAACACCTCTCGTGGTCATCCGGGGCAATCTTATTGCCGTAAGATGTCGGGATCGGGTCCTATGCCTTACGTCCTTCCTCTAATCCATGCGCGTAACCTGACGTTGCAGCAGGATAATGCGAGGCCGCACGTTGCTAGGGTTTGTTGTGACTTCCTCAGCCAAAACAATGTCCCAGTTCTCAATTGGGCACCCAACAGTCCAGATTTGTCCCCGATCTAGCGTTTGTAGGACGAGTTGGACTGGAGTGTCGGGAAGAGCGTCAACGTTCTAAACAACGTCACTCAACTCACGCGGGCCCTTCTTCACCTCACAAAGGACCATAAACAACTTGATGGGGTTAATGGTAAGGAGAGTTAGAGCAGCGACTGAAACCCGGGGTGGGCACGCCCGCTAATGATTTTGATCAGGAAATGGCGTAGGATACCCACGTTTGAGCGTTATCCATGCAAACGACGTCTGTGTCAAGACAACAAAACTCGACAAAATGTAATCAGTAATGAAGAAATAACATCAAAATCCAAACAATGAAATAATCATCCATAATACAGTTGAAATATTTACCACGGAAAAAAAGTTGGGTTTCTTTTTCCGCCAGAATACCTAAAGTCTGTCACGTGAAAAGCCAGGTATTTCAAATCTGTCAACGAAGTAAGGGAAGCAACTGCAAATTCTTATAGAAATGTCGCCACGCTTAATTGATGAGATCAATTCTGATTTGTTCATTTCCGTTGACAAGTTTCTTTTGAATGTTGTCCAGCATGAAAATGTTACTTTACATAACGGCAACGTTTCAAAGAGTATTTTATGGATTTATGTAGACGAGACGAAGATTAATAATAAAATGGTATACCGACCCTTCTTCATAAAGACCAGTCATTGTTTTGTTGACAATTTGCTCTTTACCTTTGTGAAACATCGTCACTACAGTGTTGTTGCAGTATTCACATGTATATTTCTGTATGACCGCCTGCCTGTCCGAACGGACATTCGGTACCTTAAGCGGAAGGAGATTTTTCCTCACGCAAAATATTTTCATTGTCTAAGTATCGGGTATTGTGATATTTCTATTGTCCTTAAGTGGTTAGGGGTTGGGTTTGCAACAACAAAGCACCACTTAAAGGTCCATGTGTGGGTATGTCCTCTCGTCTGTCCGTCCGTCCGTCTATTACATGCATAAAATATAAAAATAGCATATGGAACCATCCATTTGAATGTTCGTGCATTGATAAGTATTGGAAATATTTTACTTTCGATTAACCAAGACAGAAAATAAGCAGACTGTCATCTGCAAAATGAGGTTGCCAGAGAGTGAATTTAGTGATGCTACCCTGCGCAGCAGGGTAGCATCACTAAATTTACCCTCTGTGAATCTCAATCTGCATCAGGGTTTCCAAACAAAACAGAAAGATACCCAGAGGATAAATTGGCTCACTGTGTGGGATAGCCTCATCAAGTTCACCCTCTGGGGACTCCATTCTGCAAATGTCAGACTGCTTATTTTCAGGCCTGCGATTAACAGTGGTTAAAATTTACAGTGGTCGTGCAGTTTCACAAACTCTTTAGAGCAATTCGGCTGTGAAATACGCATTGTTGAAAAAGAACCACATATACCGAATTAACCCATTTGCTGTATGCCCAACTCGTAAACATAACTTTCAGTCTTTGAACGTTGATTTGAGAGTTACAGTGCACAATACATTTTCGCTAGAACGCTATTACCCCGTGATACCAAAACCATTATTATCAAACTAATACCATTATTATCAAACTAATACCATTATTATCAAACTAATACCATTATTATCAAACTTTAAGTCTTTAAACGTTGATTTGTGAGTTACAGTGTACCTCGTTTTCGTCAGTACGATATTACTCGGCGATACTAATACCATTCTTATCAAACTTAATAGATTATAATATTTTACACAAGATTAGTTAACTGAAATGTCAGACCTCAATTTCACTTAAAAGTGATGAATGATAGTGCTTAGATCTTAGAACATTTTTACTTGCTAGGTTTTATTATGATGGAACATAAGCTGAAAAAAATAAAATACTTTTATAACATATTAGAGAGTACCCGTTACCTCATAAACTCTGAACAGTTATTTCTATGGCCAAACTACATTTCGAGATGCCTTTAAAATCTTTGGAGGCAGGGAATGCTCATTCTCATATTCACCACTGGAGATTGGGAATATACCGAAAGACGAACCGGAACCGATATCATGGGGATACCGAAAAAACGAACAAAACCAATCATTGAAAATCGAAATCTTCTGTATTTTCAAATGTTCCCACATTCGTTATTTATAAGACCTTGTTGAGGCTTGATAGCAGTTCAAGTGTTCATTTTCAACACTTCTACATGTACTTGTACAGTTGCTTGGCAGTGATTTCTTGTCAAGTCATGGCTGCCTGTTAAGGCAGCCAAGACTTGACTAGATCACTGTCCAGGTGCTTTGTCTATTCTCAGAAGGACCTCCTAATGATAGCATGTTAAGTGTACATGCTCTGAGATCGCAAAAAAAAAACAACACACGAAGTGTTTAAATGTTAAAGTGTTTCGGAATAAGTTATACAATTACTGTACATTTATATATGATCTGTGCTGGCAACAGAACACCAATGTTGAGCTCATTGACGGTGGCATTTGTTGCGCTGTGGTAGAATGATACAAGAACAACCGATTTCTGGCCGTATTTTCCGATACGGCCCATCTCCATTCACCACCAGTGGCCGGTATTTCGGAATACATAAAACCTCCGTTCAAATTACAACGGATTCCAAACATTACTACAAACCTTATATTATGAGTAAACATATATCGTCACTTCTGTGCAACAAGGCTCCCATCTGTTATGCTAAAGCATTGCAGATGGCGCCTTGTCGCACTCACGGGACGATATAGCTTTGTTGACTCTGCACTGCCTACAAAGAGAACAGAGAATTTCATTCAGCATTCTCACAAAGAGAGTACAAAACAACCATTGCTGACAATTTTCGTCATTGCAAGAGATTTATAGAAACGTTAGCTCCCCTTAATTTCCGAAGCTGTCAGCAAATTTTACTCCAAGGATATGGGAATTTCATATAAAAATTGAAATACCGAAATGTTAGCAAATTTTATCATCGATTTCACAAATTTCAGGCATATTCCTCTACAGTAGTAAAAAAATACAGAAGCTGGCTTTTTATTTTCCTAATCCGTTTGAATGTTTCTTCTCTCTGGAAACCCATTTAACCCTTTACCTAACGTAACGGCCAAAACCGGCCAGCGCTATTCTCAAAAATCGTCAATTAATTTTCATTTTTTTTTCATTTTTTGTCTCAAAAACATAGGTTATGACCCCTCGTTGGAACGAGCTCATCGAGCTCGTTCCAACGAGGGGTCATAACCTATGTTTTTGAGACAAAAAATGAAAAAAATTAGTTATTCAAGAATTATTTTTGCAAGTGTCGTCTGCTTTTCACGTTAGGTAAAGGGTTAAGAATAAGAAAACCGTGTTTTCACCATCTTTTGACGTCAGGTAACTTTTTTTCTATTCATTATATCAACAGTGTGCGCAACGTAATATATAATAAAGACACTGTCCTTTCCATCAATATAAATGTTCAGGGTGTGAGATTTTGTAATTTTTGTCCTGGGAAGCATAACAATTTACAAATTACTAATAAAACACATTCACTAAACAAAGAGCTAAAGTAGACAGTTACTAAGTGTTGGTAGATGCGATACTGATACATATTCTTATTAACGGATTATCTGAGAAATAATTTCTTCTAATTAGCATTCCATAAAAGCCAAGTCTCCTTTTGTAACTTTGAATAAACAAAAACACCAGACAGCTCCCAGAGCTGTCTGTTGTTTTCGTTTATTAAAATTAACAAAGGGAAACTTGCTTTATTTTTTACTGATATCACCTGACTGGGGCCTAACTATTTTCCGGACCCGGATCCAGGTCAGATTCGCTTATTATTTAGATATTTTTACGGGTCCTGATTTATAAGTGGAATCCGGATTCGGAAAAATGTCATTTATCAAATTTATTTTATCGAATACACCACGAGACAAAAAATATTTTTGTTTTGAACACACAGACAGACTCTTGACACGAAAGCACCAAAATATCAATATAACACATCGTGGGTAGGAAAAAACAAAATGTTTTATTCTATGACTTTTTTTGTTCATTATATCAACAGTGTGTGCACCGTGGCATATAATGCAGACTCTGTCCTTTCCATTAATATAAAAATCTAGGAGGTGAGATGTAAACATTTATCTAACTGGGAAGAAGAAAAACTAGCAGATTACTGTAAAAACACATTTGCTAAAAAAGTGCCAAAGTGGACTGTTACTTAGTTTTGGTAGGTGTTATACTGAAAGATATTTCGTAATGATTAAGTATCTGTGAAGTAGTTGCTTCTACTTGGCTTGCTATAAAAAGACAAGTATCCTTTTGTAACTTTTAATAAATGAAAAGAATAGACAGCACCGAGAGCCGTCTGTCTGTTGTCTTAGGATACTTGACTTTATTGTCAACTTATGTCACCATTGTTCCTCAACTATTATTTGCTTCTTAATTGGGCCTTCCTCGGGAGCGCTATGGCTCAGTGGTTACGCCGTTGAACTTCAAACCGAAATGTTCACGGTTCGATCCCCGCCAAGGGTAACTGCGCGTTGTGTCCTTGGGCAAGGCACTTCATCCCTATGGCCTCACGTGGTGGAGGCACGATGGCGCTGTGTACTAAGGCATAGTGCACGTCGATGGTGCACTTGTCTTCAACCAATGCTAACCCTGCTTGCGCCGAATTAGTACGTTGGGGTATCTGCCATTTGCTCGCCGTTGCTCGGTGGTTCTCTCCAGGTACTCCGGCTTCCTCTATCCGTAAAAAGTGTCCGACATGAGGTGACCCAGGATATCGAAAGTGTCGTTAAACCCCATTAAATAAATACAATTAATATATAATTGGGTATTCCTCGGGCACTTAATAATTTCATGGGACATAACTTTATCTAAAGTCAACAGGAGCTTGAGATCAGTCACAGCATATAATCTTTTTGTGCCAAAAACAAGCACTAATTCTGATGGGGACAGATTATTCTCAGTCGCGGGACCTCAGCCATATATGGAATGCTTGTCCTTCAAAGAAAGAAGAAAGATTTTATGCGTTCATGCATGAGGTCTCTGAAAATACACATATTTAAATTTATATATGATCTGAATCCCCTAAAATGCTTGTTTAAAAGAACTAGCCGCCTGCCTAAAAACACGTAATAAAACGCCGGTATGTCAAACAGTAACAAGGTTATAGTTAATTCTATTCCGATGTTCTGGATTGCAGTTGAAACTACCGCATGAAAAGAGGGATGCGTTGCACAGGGTTAACAATGCATCTGTCTCTTGCAACTCCAGTTTTTTAGAACCTCTTGCCAGGAGAGTGTTGTAAGGTGTTGAGTGCACTGGAAGTTGCTTTCTGGTTTGTCGGATGAGTTAGAAGCACAGTTTGGTTGTTATCGCACAGACTCTCTCTATAGTAAATGAGCAACGCAGTTTGACACAATATCAGAGATGTTTTACATACGATGCAAGTTTTCTGTCGAATCCCACCTTTAATCAGCAATTTGGCTATGGTTAATTACTCGATATATTCTACACTGCTATGTCTTGAATTGTTACAGTTTTTGTTTTCTGATTTTTATATTCTGTATTGTGAACATATAATATTCAAATGAAATATTGTTTAAATTAAAATCAGATGACTGATGATCACAAAGAAGTGAGATATAGATCGGTAATGAAAATATGGAAAACTTATGGCATTTAACTGTTACATGGATATTGAAGTTGAGAACCCTGGTACTATGTGACACATGAGATTCGAAGGACATAACTGTGGCGTGGCTACGATATGGGTGGGTGGGTGGGTGGGTGGGTGGGGTTAAGTGTAAAGATATTCTCTACCTAAGGTTTTGTCGAAAGCCGAACAACATTTTTAGGCCTGTAATCTTAGTACATATAGCTGACGTTGGAAACGGGCAGGGTTAATTGTCAGTGGACAGCAGCAGTTAAGAGATTTCGTCTTTTAGACAAACCTTTCTGAAAATACTTTCCATGTAAAACAAGGGTACCCCTACAATATAAGTCTTGATACGGTGGTAAAGGCCATGAAACTCAAGTTTAAAATGGTACCCGCTCGACATGACAACTAATTTGATTTATAATTACACCCCCTCTAGAAATAAGCTGTCTACGTAATTGTGAGACGTTATTATTAACATTTTTTAAAAATTCTTTGCAGCTTGCAACGTTGACAGAATGACACTGTTGACAGCACATCTCACAAATAGCATGCGATTGCTTCTCGTGTGTCGATCTTTTCTGACTCCGGAACATGACAACTGAGTTAACTCTTAGAACCCGGGAATCGAATTTCCTTGCCTGTGATGTGATACAACAGGTAATCTGGTAGTGACAGTTCGGCTATCGTTGGGTTGGGGGAGACTTAAACACTGAACAGGTGCTTCGAATCAAGTATCGTCTGCCTGAATAGGCAGACGACACTTGACTAGATGCACCTGTTTTACTGTAAGTTTTTCGCGGTATGTCAAGTTCAATAAATTCATTCTGATTCTCCGTCTTCTAAGAGTTAATGTTTACTGATAGCCTTTTACGGAGAATTAAAATGTGTTCAGACACTCTGGTGTGTTATTGCTGGGTCCATGTTCGAAGCCTGGACAATCCAGCTGAACTAGGCGTCTTACATGCGGAAAAATTAGGGAGCTTATCCTCATCGGCACAACATGAATTTAGCCATGAGTCATGCGTAAAAATATGTTCTTGGTGAGATTAAATCTACGGTGGCTGGGAAAGGACTGAATTACTTGAAACACACAGCAGATTTATAATTTGAAACACACAGCAGATTTATAATTTAAATAACAATAAATTGTTCTGATTAACATTTTCTAGTTTCGGACACATTAAAATGAACCGGCGACCAAGAATCGAAAAGGCAATTATAATTTTCGGTTGTACACTTTGCGTTTCTGGAGAGTTCTGTATTCCTCCGTGGGTAATTTTTTGTTGTTATTTATTATTAAATTCTTGGGTATGTAACACGTTTCAAATTTACATCTTTCATGAAATCCTCTCTCATATCTAGAGCCATTCGCAATTTATAAAATGGGTTTGTTGTGAGTGAGACTCATATTCACATCTTGTTTTACGGATCTATGTCTGCTCTTTCGAACATTGAGCAAAATTCATATTCTCTTTGATTCGTCCGTTCAAAACTGTTTTGTAAGGACTCGGAGACGTTTCGTGGGGTTGCAAACATTTTGCTAACCCGGGCTATAATTTGGGTTTGGGTTTGTCTGGTGTTGAGCGGCAGAGTTCACTGTAAAACCTTACTGTTAAAAATACAACAAAACTGTCTGTACTTCTGTCGAACATTTTACTCTAACGGCTGTTTCTGTTCAACCGTTCAACATTCTATTCTGCTCATGTTGTACGGTGGAGCAGACGTCTTTTTAGTACGAATCCATTGCATCTCTTAATATCTGCTTTTACAAAAGGAGGTTGCCCATGTCGTTGTTGCAATGTTTCAAGAGCCAGTTGTTATAGGCAATAAACTAATTAATATATTTAACCCTTTACAAACGCACACGATATAAAAAAATTAATATTATTTTTTTACATATTTCAAAATAATTCTACAAAACCGTATTATGTGACTCCTTATTGGAACGAGCTCGACGAGCTCGTTCCAATAAGGGGTCACATGATATGGTTTTATTAAAATTTATTTTAAAAAAAAATTCATCTGCCGAATTTGTATGTATTTTACGCGGGCGGATGAGTCCGCCGATTCGTTAGGTAAAAGGCTGACCTTCAGCAAAATAACTGCAGGTCAGAGATATTAATCGGTCTATTCTCCATGATATGTGCACAGCCTTTTGGAAGGGACCTTCGAATCTCAAATGTCGAATTGAATCGAATCTCGAATCGAATCAGGCTACAGATTGCGAATCAAATCTCACCGCTTTTTTCAATTAGTGTACAGTATATCTTCCTGCAACAGAGGAGTTTTGCAAATATTGTGAGTCTCCACTCTATTATTGTTTTTAACGGTGACTCGTTTTGGCAAGCCAGTCAAAAAAGCGGATTGTTCGAACCTCCTTGGCCGCTTCTTCTATCATCATATCTTGCACAGGAGTTCTGGTGATAGCAAAAGAGTTCCACAGAAGATACTTGATAGGAATTTGAGAACATATCGACGATTTAAAAATTTTCTAATCTGCCCGACGTAAATCGAATCATCTGGAAGATTTTGAATCGAAGCTTGAAGTTTGAAGCTTTGCAGGGCTTTACCGTATGGGGCCAATAGTATAAAACTTTTACAATTGTATTTTCTAGAATTGTATTTTCTAGTTATGACTTTAAATGAAGCATTGATTTTCAAAGGTGTGGCAATTTACCAACTGGCCACATCTCTGAAAATGTTAATGGTTCATTTTAGCCAGTTACATTGATAGATAGAAAAGACAATTCTGGAAAATACAATTGTAAACGTTTTATAGTACTGGGGCCAATTCTATAAAACTTTTACAATTGTATTTTCTAGAACTGTATTTTCTAATTATGACTTTAAATGGGTTGAAAGGAATCATTAGCATTTTAAAAGATCTGGCAATTTGCCAGTTGGCAAATTGCCATATCTTTTAAAATGCTAATAAGTCATTTTAGTCAGTTATATTGATAGGTAGAAAATATAATTCTAGAAAATACAATTGTAAAGGTTTTATAGAATTGGCCCCTGGCTCCGGGTGTAACGAAGAAAAACCAAATATGAGTTATTCGGGTTTGCTACAAACTCGGACAGAAGTGGTTGACATATTCATAGATGGTATAGTACGGTATTTTTAACCGTAAAGTTTACGGTAAAGTTCCCGGCAGGTGGTTGCCAGTCTTTGTATCGGAAACTTTTTGAAGTGTTAGGTTATAGTAGAACCTCTCTTCCATAGTGTGGAACAACGTGAGGGAAAAACTCTTTCCTCGAGAGGTGCTATCATTCGGCCGCTTTCGTTTGCACGATTATTATGGTGCGATAAAGGATCAAACTATTTTACGGGATCGACCGGTTCAATAAACCCCAAAACGGTTACGAGAGAGAGAGAGAGAGAGAGAGAGAGAGAGAGAGAGAGAGAGAGTTGCACTTGACAGATGCGAAAGAATAGAACCCGTGTATTCAACAACATGGGAGTTAAAATTCTACGCATGGTATTTCATAATTCTGTTTTTACGTCTGTTCTATAATGTTTTGTGCTTGTCCCGTTCTCAAAATTACTTTGTTGATAAGCTGAAAAAAATGCCATTATTAATTTATTGTTTCTATAAATATGAAATTCGGGTGTATTGAACTATTTATCTCAACTTCATTTTTACAATCAAAAGAAGGGAGATAACTTATTCCCATCTCAGCGACATCGGCTAACTTCGACATATTTTACATTAACTGCATTTATCTCATGCAGTGTAACCTAAACCTAAATAATATTAAGTAAATTTTTCACAATTATGATACACTTATTTTTTCAGTCTGGAGTTGGCGCTTCATTTACCAGGTCGAGCTTTATTGTTCTCCAGCGATGAAGTATGGGAATTCAAATACCGGAAGTAATAAATGTGTTACCGCACTCCTGGAACAATTTATAAACACACACTATGTATCAATCTGGTTTTTCAGTTCCGGAAGCATAAATATTCGAGTGTGAAACTCAATTATCTGTCAGATCCGGATAGCAATCAAATCAAAGCGACGTTACGTCTTTCTGTGTTGTTAAAAAGACATTTCTCCACCTCTATATCAACGCGGGAAACATCGCAATGACTATCAAACGATTTTGACATGACGGAAATTGTCGCTGAAGCGTATGGATAAAGCATTGTTAGCGCACGCATAGGAGTTTCTTTGTAAAATTACCTCGGCAGGCAATCGTCCGACTGGCATTGATTTTCTGTGATAAGGACTTTTAGAGCCGTATCCTACAATTACTCGTGTGTTTAACAACTAACGAACCCACTTAGTCGGCGAATGAAGATCGCCCTGTCATGTAATGCACGCGCATCTTTTAAAACTATCTAATTAATTCCACCACTCAGATACTTGGAGCGTGTATTCCTTTCAGAATATCGGCGAGTCGTGTAAAAATGAAGGGAATTAGAACTATTTTTAGGGAAGAAATAATGTGGAAATGTGTGAACTTTGGGTATTTTTTATGCTATTTGTTATTGTAACCGGGAATAAACAGCGTAACCAAGCTTCCTTGTGCTGCGACCTGTTTGTCTCATTTGAAGCTATCATTTATTTTCCACATGTAAACATGTTTATTTTTATATCTTTTTTCGATTCTTGGTTGTATTAACCCTTTCAACCCGGTATACCCGGTATGTAATTTTTTGCGTGAAGAAAAAATTGGTAGTGGACGAGCAGACGATATAAAGAGAAAAAAACCTGAAGCGAGGCTCTGTAATAATTTAATCCAACAGCTCTGTCGAGCTGTTGGGTTAAATTATTACTGAACCTCCCAACAAACCAGGATGTATTCGCCCATTTCGCCGCTGACATTGTTGACTCAAATGATATCTTCCATGGCACCGGTGTTGAAAGTGATAACATTTTAATATGAATACAGTTAGCTGCAGGTTTTCCGTTTTAAGTGAATATCATCTTTGCTAATCTTTTTCAACAGAATATTGACAAATAGTATCTTTGAGTTGGTTCAGAGAAGAGAATTTCTGTCGCAGAATAGAGGTGGGTAATATACCTTTCGGGAGGTGGGAAATCTTCGTTTTCTCTAGAGGCCCAGTCGACACCCAGAGGCTGTTGTCTCGACCCGCGTGAGAACGTATCTATCGCCATCTTCTTTAACCCTTTACCTAACGCAGACGATTTCAAAATTTATTATTTTAAATATCATTTTTCAATTTTTTTCAAAAAAATTCAACAAAACCATATTATGTGACCCCTCTTTGGAACGAGCTCGATGAGCTCGTTCCAAAGAGGGGTCACATGATATGGTTTTGTTGAAATTTTTCGAAAAATAATATTTTTTCAGCTGCTGAATTTGCATATTACGCGGGCGGATGCGGGCGATTCGTTGGGTAAAGGGTTAAGCCGTATCTGTTTTGGATTGTTCGTGCCCCCGAAGGGGCCAATGGCTTTAAATATTTAAAGGTGATCGACTTTAACACACTGAAAAGATAATGTATTTACCTGTATAGAGGAATATGTGGTATATTTACTTACAACTTCATCAGTCCAAGAATATTTAGAGTTTATATACAATCACAGTTCGTACTATTAGGGCCTTCGGTGTCGTTCCACAGCTAACTGTGTCATCCGGGTGAAGTACACGCTAAAAACTAAAGTGTTAAAAACTACACTTGAAGTGCTGTATTTAACACTAACTAAGTGCTGAACTAGCACTTTGTTCAAGTGTAGATATCCCAGAACTTGACAGGTGTTATAATAATACCATTTGACAGGTGTAATGTCGTGAGACTTAAAAGGAAACAACGCAGATGACGCGGATCAGGCTCGAACTCTCGAGCCTGATCCGCGTCATCTGCGTTGTGTCCTTTTAATTATGTACCCACCAAGCGCAAATCAAATTATGGACGATTCTGGAAGAACCACCAATGCTAGACACATGAGAAGTGCCATCCATTCAAGTTTCAGATGTCTGACGATTGTAATGTCTAAGTGCTTAAAGCATTGCACTTTGAGTGTTAAAATCAAACCCTAAGAGTTAGAATGGGTTTAACTAGTAATTACGATAATGTTTGTGTACGTTGTTGCAGTGGCGCAACGTCCATAGAACGAGGTTAGGGCGTCTTCTAAGGGCTCCCAACAATTGCACGTTTTAGAGGCCCCCAACAATTCCAACACTTTGGAAAAAATCATTATTAAGGGTCTCAAATCTGTGTTGTAGTTGAAGCATTGAGGTTGGTTGCAACAATACCAGCTTGAATAAAGAACCGGGGCGATATTCTCTGAAATCAATTACGGGCTTGTGTACGTGGCGCATGACAACATGAGATAGTAGTTCAAATGACGAAACACTTTTAATTTTAATTCATTTACAAATGTGGATGCCTTCTGTAAAAGTTGTTACATCAAACCGTCGAAGCATTACAGACAGCGCCTTGTTGCACTCAAGGTACGGTATTTTTATTTAGTATTACCTAGCTTTTTTTTAAATATTTGAGTTGAAAAAACCCCACAAATGATAAAAATATTGAAAATAAAAAAAAATAAAACTAATAAATAAATAAATAAATAAATAAATAAATAAATAAATAAATAAATAAGTAAACAAATAAATAAATAAATTAATAAAAACTGTGAAAGGCTATTTATTATTCGTGTTTACAAAATAATTTCGTGGTTATTATAAACTCACTTTGTATTCACACCAAGTAAACTAAAAGAATTTTTTTATCTTCCAGAATGCTTATAAAAAAATTAAGCAAGATAAAATAGATTAAGTAACAAGGAAATGGTTTAACCCTTTACCTAACATGAAAAGCAGACGACACTTGCAAAAAAAATTCTTGAATGACTATTTTTTTCAATTTTTGTCTCAAAAACATAGGTTATGACCCCTCGTTGGAACGAGCTCAACGCGCTCGTTCCAACGAGGGGTCATAACCTATGTTTTTGAGACAAAAAATGAAAAAATAATGAAAATTAATTGGCGATTTTCGTGAATAGCGCTGGCCGTCTTTGGCCGTTACGTTGGGTAAAGGGTTAATAAGGATCAGATTAATTCAGTTGACCCAGAACAAAGAGATATGATTGTAGGTGTTACCTATAGATTACCTGACAAGCGTGATTTCACTCTCGCTTGTGTCGTCACTCAGCGATTTTATCGACAACGACGCGCTAAAATATTAAACCACAAAGCCTTTGAAACCAACCACAAGTATATTTTGAATGCCGAATGCTGATTTTGGTGCCAAACGAATTGTTTAGTGCAATTGGTGCCATTGGCACGCGAGAGCTTGGCCACTGCAACCTTGAGAAAATCGTAATGAAAGAAGGAATTCTAAAAGATGTATTCACACAATATTTCTAACGGAGGCACCATACCTAGTCTCTTCCAAGCCTAAAGGGGACGTCCAACCTAACTTTGGTCAAATTTCAGGAAATTTTCTCCAAAGTCTAAAAAAGGCCAGAAAGGAATAGCCCCAATACATTATATATCAATTTTATTGGATTGAAACATAGATCATGTGGAAGCTAATATTTGCCATGGAACTGTTACCATGTGGTAGAAAACATTGCCTGGAAGTCTGCTATGGCATAAGTAAGAGACTAGATTTTGTACAATAAAATACCTTAAATTTACTGAATAGTTATATTCTGCAATACTTCTAGTACAGACTCGGAGAAATCTTTTTCTCATTTTTGTCAAGGAACGGACAGTAACACGAATTGTAATTTAGGGTGTATAAATTTCAAAAGGGCTGTCATTTTACTTGTGTTTGTTTACCTTTTATGAAGTTCACCAATGGTCAAATCCCCACAGTTCACAAAAACATGTATGGAGTCATGGTAGAGTGCATCAGTGTAAAATGAAGAAGGTTCAATGTGGCTTTTGGCAATCCGCAGTGATCAATCCCCACCCCCGCCCCCTTCCCACTCTGGCCCACTTTGCATGAGATTTGTGTCAAATTGGCAAAAAAGATGACACGGATACCCCCCAAAAAAGAAAACTACACAACTTCCTCATTTGGTATATTCTGTGACCATGCCTGGTGTTTCATGAGCAATGACAACTGCCAAGAGTGCCATGTGAATGCTCAAGTATGGCCAAACCAACAAAAAATGAACTGCCATGCATTCAGAATACTTACATAAATCGGCTTCGTTAAGTTTGAAAGCACTGATTCAATTCATTTATGTACATGGTTTGGTATGCTTCATTTGTTTTGAAACTATTGCCCTCCTGTAGTTGCTGTTTAGGGAGCACTGACTGCTGTTTACTCGTCAGATTTAAGAACATTAATAATTGATCTGTTTACCGATACTAATTTTATAGGCAGTAAAGTACAGTCTGAGTAATATCGAAATCATTTATTTAAAAACGTATGAAACGTTGTGTCTTATTTCGGTAATTCGCGTGATTTCGTCCACCAGGTGGCTTCATGCTATTTCTGTCAACAGATTGTGCAATTCACATAGATTCTGGCAAACGTTTGGTCAAAATCGGCGTGGATCCATCATACACGCACTGCTGTTGTGTGAGGAAGAAACTTAAATTTACGATTGTACTAAATTTCACTATATTTGGTGAACAGAAAAAGAACTTTCTGAAACTTTGGCATTCAGTCCTTGACTTTGATGTTTTTATGCGACTGGCAGACTTCACCAAGCCTTCTTTACGTCACAAATATAGTTCGACTACCATCAAGTTATTTTTTTTTATAAATATACAATTGTGAGGACTGCAGTTTATGTTGATGTAAATATATTTTTGTTTTCAAACATAATTTTCCAGGTTTATGTTTTGTTCATCGATAATAATAGTAGTTCGAATCGGTGGCGTATTAATCCCTTGCTGAAACTTGCGTAACTTTCTACAATTTCCGTATTCAACTGTGTTACTAGGGACTCTGTCTTTCAATTATCACATTGACAGTTGAATATTTTCCTATCAATATATCGCGTGTTATATATTACATCGCCTCGCAGATTCGAAAACAGCAACGAAAAGTTGGCAGATTTCAGATCTTTGGAAATGAAGTTGTTTCCCAACTTGGCCCATGAATCACGTGATCAAAACAACATAACTATATTTCGTGGTCGTTCATTTTCCTTTGGGACTTTTCAACACGTTGGTGATAAATATGCTTTCTCCGAGTATGGAGTATAGAGTCTTTTATTTACAACTCAGACACAAGAATTAACGATCTGTTCCTTGTAATTCTCATCGGTCACTTTTGCGGGTGGCAATTTCTTTGTCAACAAAAGCAAAAAAAAAAAAAAAAAAAAAAAAAAATTAAACATTTGAACAAGCGGATAAATTCAAGTTTTATGTACTTTTGTCATTATTTTGGTATATAATATGTCGCTATTCACTACTTAAATTCGTATTTAGTGCTTTGTTGAAATTTTAAAAAAAAATGTCAAAAGTTTTGTTGGACGACCCCTTAAGTGTCCAGATGATTTTCCTCAATTTTTAATCCACATCACACTTTGTGAGTTCAGCGACTTTACCCTTTACCCAACGCAGACGATTTCAAAATTAATTATTTTAAATATCATTTTTTAAATTTTTTCAAATAATTTCAACAAAACCATATCATGTGACCCCTCTTTGGAACGAGCTCGTTCCAAAGAGGGGTCACATGATATGGTTTTGTTGAAATTTTTCGAATTTTTTTTTTTTCAGCTGTTGAATTTGCATATTACGCGGGCGGATGCGGGCGATTCGTTGGGTAAAGGGTTAATAGTGATTTCTAGTCAAGTCTTGTCTGTCTCTCTATCAAGAAGTTAAGAGACAGGAAGACAAAACTTCTTTATTTTATGTAATTGCCTTGGTTTAAAATTTCATGTGTTCCTATGACGGTAGGAAGTAGCCAATATTGTGAAGTTTAAAAACGACAAGATACGTGGAGGTTTAATCGGCTTATGTCAATTTATCTTTTAGACGTGTGGCGATAATTAACAAACAGAGAAGTCCCTAAATGATGCAATTGAGCGTTCACCAGACGCCAATTAAAGTCATTAGTCCATATAAGGTTGAGAATGTTGCGGTCATTTAACTATATTTCATAGACAATAATCGTTATGGCTCCAGGCTCCTATACCAGTGCGTTTCTTGACTCCTAACTTATTGCTCCTGTACCACAACCTTCATGGCCCCCATTTTCTAGACTATAACCTCCATAGCTCCTATACAGCTCTTAGAACACGGCCTTCGTGGCCCCTAGCTCCTATATCATGCCCCTTCTATTTTCTAATCCATAGCTTCTAGACCGCAGTCTTTATGGTCCCTAGCTTCTATACCATGCAACCTATCTTCTATACAACTCGGACACTATAACATTCATAGCCCCCAATGCCTATATGGCTCCTAGCCTTAATTCCCTGCTTCTAGTCCCAGATTCCAGCTTTCATGGGGTACTGCTCCTATACAGCCCCTAGATCTTACACCACACCTTCATGGATCCTGTACAGTTCCTAGCCAATAGCCCTCATGTCACGTAGCTCCAATATGACTCTTAGACCAACCCAGCCAAGTTGATCAGTGAATGTTTGGTTTATCACAGTGAAGGGCTTTAACATTTACAGCTGATGGAATACGTGGTGTTACTTATCTAATTTACGGGGGCTACACAGTTAAATATTAACTGAACTAATTAGTTTCATTCGGATTAACCTATTAATGGTGTCGCAGCATTATGGGGTTAAATTGATGTTCGAATGATGGAGGAAAATTTATGTTCTTATCAGTGCTCAACCGACAGCCAGTGACTGTCGTTTGAACTCCAGTTCGAGCGTAAACCTTGCCACCTTATCAATGCCCTATCCGCTTGGGACTCTTAGGATTTTTGAAGGTGCCTGTGACTTACAACGCCAAAGGGTGGGTGATCAACGATAATTCACTGAAAAGATTATTTATTTACATGTACGAAGAAATATAATATCAAACAAATTACTCACAAAAATTATCCATAAGAATGCACTAATTACGCGGCTAAAAGTTTATTCTTTAGGGCCCTCAACGTCTCCCACAGCTAGCTGTGTCCGCTGGATCAACTTCAGCATCATCTTCATTTCCTCACGGTTTGTGATACATACAAAGTGTCTATTCACTCCTCGTTGCTTCTTCCTCGCAGGGTTACTTCACAGTCATCCGGGCTTAACACATTTTATGTTCTGCTTGTGTGACTCTATCAGCGTTCTCACAGTTCAATCACAATTCAATCGGCGTCTACCGCTGTTCACGATCACTTTTCGCCTTGCCTGGCTCTCACGGGGTTAAGTTATTCTTCGCCTTCAGATATATAGTTCACAATATCTCGCGAGCTATTCAAGCGCTTACTCAAGCCCTTAACACGGTTTCGAGACCTCAACGTCACAGCTTTTACTTCGTTGGCTACTATGCCACTACTGTTCGCAACCGTTAACAAACTACTCTCGGTTCCTTACAACCCTCACAGGGTCACGACAATACGCGGACTTTCAATTTCGGTGCCTATGACCCTTGACGGCCAAGGCTAAACTCGGACAATCTCTGAGTGCCCTCAGGCCAACTGCCTATGTATGTCTTGCCTTCTAAAACATGTAATGCCGTTTACCTAAATGCATATAGCTCCCTGAGCTCGTACTTCTTGTTCCTGGTCCTATTCTCATATATAGCCACCGACTTGGCCCGCAACTGCTCCTACTCTAAATATGAGCTCTGCGGCTCCCCTACATAACAACGCGCCTGTACTCTCGCACCGACGCGGCACCTTATCTAACCTATAGCATGGGACCTCCCCATCTACTCGCAACGACCCACAGCTTTACACACCTTTCGACTGGAATTGGCTGGAATGAAAATTTCGAGAAATCTCCCGACTTTTATTTAGATAGCCAGAACAGTTATTCTCAGTTAATCGCTTCTCTTGAACTTGGCCTCTTAGTTCTATCTTAATTTAACACTCGCTTTAAAGTTCCTTTGAAAGACTCGCATTTTGGTATCTTTTGACATTTCGGAGACAGGATAGATGCGTAATATGGGTGTGTGTCCAGAACATATGTGATGCACTGTATTCTACAATTAAATATTAAATGGCTGTAATTACATAGATAACGATTACATTTAATAAATATAGCATGGCTTTGAGATGACTGTGCCAAAATAGTGGTCCTCGAGGAGAGGATAGTCCCGACGCGTAGCGGAGGGACTATTCTCTCCTCGAGGACCACTATTTTGGCATAGTCAACGAAAAGTCATGCTATATTTATTATATTAGATGTGTGTGTGGGGGGGGGGGGGTGGGGGGTGGGGGGTGGGGGGGTGTCTTCATCGGTCAAATATGCAAGATAATATTCTTATTCACAGCCAAAGAGAACAGAAAATGGTTCAGGGTTTAAACAGGTAAACTCAGTTAATTTTGCCACTCATAGTTCTGGGATAGAGGGGTAGAAAACCAAAACCCCAAGAAACACAATACCATTATTATTCCATTAACCCCCTCCCCGCCCCAACACTATTGCAAACACCACTTTCGATACACATATTTTTATTTCTCCAAACTAAATGTAATAATGTATATGGGACGAGATGTCTTGTAAAGTATTTACGCTTCAATGGAATTTTCTAAACGAATTCGAATGTTACTATTTATAACCGTGCACTATTACCGTGCACTATTCTTTTTTCAAAAATGATAGTAGGTCTGTGCGATTTCGCTGACGAACTATCGGAAAATAGGGTGTTTCTATTCAACCAATCAGAATGCGGGAAAGTCACGTGACATCTAATATTAGAGAATATTGTCTCTCTTACTTTTGATCTGTTATCAGATAGCCTACGTGGCGTTCAACAAGTGCGCCATAATGGACATTAAACTTTCAGCCTAATTAGCAGAATTTGAATTATTGCCGATCTGTTTTCGGGGTCCGCCATATACCTATCTTTACGTTTTATGTTTAACCCATTCAGAAAGATTATCAAAAATATTTACACTTTTAAACAAGAAAATCGCAACTTTTAGCTATCACCTTGACAAATGGCTTACCGTTAGCCTCCAATTCTTTATATAAATCCTGACTGTCATCATTATAAAGCTAAGGCAAGGAGTTAAAAAATGGTTCGTATGCACTCTCTCGGCATTTGTTTTTTTTTTTTTTTTTTTTGTTCAACGAAGTCAAAAATCTTTTAGGCTTACCAGGGGATTACAGTAAAATATCTTCTCTAAATGGAATTTTATCCCAGAAAATAACTCACTAAACCAATTCTCTCTATTGCTGCAGGCATTCCTTTTCGCGAGTGGATTTTTTCGGGTGTCCGAGCTTGGGCTATAATCTGCCTCTTAGTTATGGTTCAAAACATATATATTTTAACAATATTTCTAAATCAAGTTTTCTTTGACTGGATGAAAGAAGCAAAAAAAAAATTAAGACATAAAATATTCTACAAACTTGTTTTCGAAACGATGTAAACATAAATTTGCTAAAAAGTGGAACAGATGACAAAAATAATACACCGAAAATATGTTTTATTCTCGTTCCAATAAGATTAGAATGCTCGCCCTCTGATTGGACGAGAGCTTGCGTAGATATTCCATGTTTACGGCTCAAGTAGCACATGTTACCATTTGACGTCACCAGGCTAAGTGACTTGAAAACCGCTTAATGTTTCTACGTTTTTCACAAGTGCAGCAGACGATGTTCCAAATTAAGTGTTGTTTGAATTACTTATCATTTTACAATTTGAACTAAGATGAAGTGACCTCGACCTCTATTTGTTTGATTGATTGTGTCAAGTGAAGTCGTGGGGTACACGAGAGGTTTATTTATTATTAAACTTATTATCGTTACAAGCTGCCTTATTCATTTCACGGTGTCGGTTTTGGGCTCTGAGTAAGATCTTATTTGCATATAATAAGAATAATAATACCTTATTGCACAACCAAAAATAAGAAGTGGTATGGCACTACAAACTACACAAATAAAGTAAAGTAAACCAACACAATTCAGTATCCATGAACAGTATGCCTCATGATGTCCAGATCTGTTACATAGGTAACATGGAGGTACAAACGATGTAGCTCCTTACTAGTTAACCCTTTACCCAACGTAACGGCCAAAGCCGGCCAGCGCTATTCTAAAAAATCGACAATTAATTTGCATTATTTTTTTCATTTTTTGTCTCAGAAACATAGGTTATGACCCCTCTTTTGAACGAGCTCACCGAGCTCGTTCCAATGAGGGGGTCATAACCTATGTTTTTGAGAAAAAATGAAAAAAAAATAGTTATTCAAGAATTTTGTTTGCAAGTGTCGTCTCCTTTTCGTGTTAGGTAAAGGGTTAAATACTCAGATATTATGTCAAAGTCCGTGTGTACATCATCGTCATCATGCACACAAGTAGCTCCTTACTAGTTAAATGAAGAGCTTTGACAAAGTCTGAACATCATGCACACAAGTAAATTCAAAGAAAAATGCCCTAACTATCACTCGTCAACACTCGTCAACACTCGTCTGATACGCATATATACGTTATTATGATGAACTGACGGGGACATGCTTTGAAGTTTGCGCCTCTGGGCGTTTGTTTGACCGAGACGCCCGGCGTCTCGTTAAACAAAAACTCCGAGCCGCAAACCTCAGACCATGTAACCACCGATTCATCACAAAAACTTATAATATTTCATTTGTAATAATGAATATATTAAATGTGCATTTTCATTGTTTTGACTATTTACCATTTTGAATGTTTTTTTGTTTTCTTCTGCATCAATGTTTTTATTTAATAGCTTTGTAAATTAAACACCAGATATAAAACGGTGATTTAATACCACAACAGTAAACCCGCTTTCTTGCAATAGCAGATTCAACATTCGAGGTAATAAATCACCTTCACTCTGTCTCATTCAGTAATCAGCTAATATTAATTAATTTCTTTAACTTGCCAACTGATAAAGGTATCACTGAACTAAATATTTGAATTAGAAATACCCACCTTGAAATTTTGCTTGTCGGAAGTGATGCTGTCACTTTTTCTCTCTTATTTGTTGCATGATCCCCTGTGGGGTCAGAAAAAAGTTGTCTGAAGGGCTATACTTGACAAAGATATTTGAATGCCAAAATTAAAGTAATGTGATCATATTTTTTTGCCTGAACGTTTATAATGGTCGAAAATATTTATTTCCGTGATACCTATAAAGTGATATATATGCCTTTACACCCGAATTTCAAAAACTGAGTTTGGAGTTATCTCCCCCGTCGGACACATTTCTGGACTTGCTTCGACAAGGAGAAGGTATAAAAGCCTGACCGGCGACCCTGGAGGATGGTAGGGCTGCACGGTTTATCGATAAACCGATATATACCGGTATTCAAACCAATATCGATTGAATACGGGTGTAACTACAAAAATATCGGTTTATCATCATTATTCATTTACCCACAATTTAATTTTCAAGATGTCTTGAGTTTTTTAACTGTAGCCCCGAATGAATAATATTATCTCTTTATCCAAGGAATCGTCTGCTTGTGCCCTTGTAATATACAAATTCAGCAGTTGAAAAAATAAATTTATAAAATTTCAACAAAACTATAACATGTGACCCCTCATTGGAACGAGCTCGTTGAGCTCGTTCCAATGAGGGGTCACATGATATAGTTTTGTTGAAATCTTTGGGGAAAATCTGATAAACTAATTTGGAAAATAATAAATTTTGATATCGTCTGCGTCGGGTAAAGGTTTTTCGAACTGCATCATCAAGGCATGCTAATTCGTTCCGACTGTGATGCCTCGAGTCTCGGTTGTGGTACTTATGTTCATATATCTGAACAGTTTTCGATATACCGGTATACCGCGGTATTTTTTTTTGAAGACCGATACCGGTATTCAGTTTTGAATATCATGCAGCCCTAGAGGAGGGTTAAGTTTTGAGGGAGGAACTGGGACATGGCCGATTTGAAGGAGAAATAGTCATGCCGTGTTGGTAAAAATATTTTCTATCACTTTCAAATGGTTAAGTTAAATGGCTATTAATAATCAATAAAATAGAAAAGATTTTCTGTGTATTTTGTTAAAGATAAAACCCATCTTTCTCTCCACATTCTTGAGTTTACTATAAGTGATAGGCGCACGCCGTAGAACAAAATGACGGTTCACCTGCATAAGGCATGCCACTACCAGACCTGCGCACGTCGAGTATACCAAGGACAATGTATCGATTCGACTTATTGTCGGTTATATTAAAAATCTATTTCGTTGTTCTTTACCATACAGAACAAACAATCTGTCCTCCATGCGCGCTGTCATGTACATAAAAGATTGTAGTAACGAGCGCCATTGAACCAAAATGAACATATCCATGCCACAGAATTTTATAGGAAATTTTGTTTCATTGTTTGTGTCGATGGTCGGTCTATTGTGATTCAATTTATACGATCTCTGCGTGGAACGTGCCAGATGAAATTTGGAGCGTGGATGTGTACGAATATAAACAGGAGGAACAATACAAACATGTGGAACACGGCAGTGGGAATGAACTAACATTACCACACAAATATTTCCCTATTTCCTAAAAGTCATATACATGCAATTTCTGCTTTTTGTTTGAAGACTTTTGCATGAAAGTGTGCAGTAAATCCTTCTTGAGTTTTCAATTTGCAGGGCAGCGGTTGGACGGATTGCACCAACCAGGGCAATCAACTGCCCCACGCAGTGCCGCCGAGAGAAAATACGGGCCCCGGGGGATCAATTAGATGGTACCACCTGGGCCCCATTGTTTCAAACCCAACTTACCAAAGACCCATGAAAATATCAGTTCTCAGACCTGACCAGGAATATCGAAACGGGACGTCTATATAACCGAATTACAGAACGGCATATGTGGGCGGATCGACCCACGATATATCTAACTTGGACAGTTCTTGAAAGGAATATATGTTACTAGTGAATTCGGGGGCCCGCGGCCCGCCTGTCGATTCATACACACTGGGCATTGAAAAAAGCTCGCAAACTAGCTGTCTCGGATGGCGCGGCTTCGTCCTCGCAGGCCCCCGGACCGCCGGGCCCCGGGGTTACTACCCCGCCCCCCCCCCTCGACGGCCCTGGCCCCACGAACACAGGTTACAGTTTTAACCCTTTACTTAAAAAGGCTTAACAAAACCATATCACGTGACTCCTGAGGGCGCTTTGGATCAGTAGGTAGAGGTGCAGGCTGCAAGCCGAGAGGTCCTCGGTTCGAATCCCATCTGCGGCAACTGCGTTGTGTCCTTGGGCAAGACACTTCACCCCCATTGCTCACGTGGGGGCACGGTGGCGTTTGTACTAAGTTGTACTGCACGTCGATGGTTCACTTGTCTTTAACCAATGCTAACCCTGCCCGTGTGGAGTTAGTATGTTAGGGAGCTGACAGTTACTCGCCGTTGCTCGGTGGTTCTCTCCGGGTACTCAGCCCCCCCCCCCCCCCCACCCGTAAAACTGACGTAGTCATGATTAGGCCATTGTACAAAAATATAAATAAATCAAGTGACTCCTCATTGGAACGAGCTCTACGAGCTCGTTCCAGTGTAGGGGTCACGTGATATGGTTTTGTTGAACTTTTTGAAAAATATTACAATACATTTTGATATCGTGTGCGTTGAGTAAAGGTTAAATGGAAGAAATACTAGGAATCCTGCCCTACGTAAGTGTTAATGATTCATCACGTCAAGTCTGCGCTCTTCAATCAGAGCACCTGGCATGTGCTTGTATAGTTCATCTGTTTCTTTTATAGGAGTTGAGAGTTTAAATGACAGGCTAATGGTGTGGTTTTGGAGGGGGGGGGGGGGGGAGGGGTGGCGGGGTAAACATGGAAATTTGCGCTATTTATTTATTTATTATTATTTATTGGTGGTTAAGGTCAGATACTAATGAACAATGGCTAATCGTGACCATGACAGTTTTACCCGTGACAGTTTTACAGGTGGAGGAAGCCGGAGTACCCGGATAGAACCAACGAGCATAGACGAGCAACTGTCAGCTCTTCAATATTCTAAATCAGTTCAAGCTCCGCTCAAGCAGGGTTACAGCGGTTGAAGACGTGCACCATCGACGTGCAGTACGCCTTATTACACGGCGTCATCGTGCCCCCATATAGGCAGCCGGGATAAAGTGCCTTGCCCAAGGACATAACGCGGGTCGCCCGACGGGGATCGAACTCGGGACCTCTAGCATCTAGGTCCAACAGTCTACCACTGAGCCACCGCGCTCCGGAAATATGCGCTACCAGTACGGCAGCAGCATATATATAGGTCTACACCCTCTCCATATTTTGGGTTTGCAATGCCCCAAGTTCTTGTTTATAAGAGGAAAATGATTTATCCTTCTCAACCATATGATCTGCACATTAATGAAGTCAAAATATCAAAAATTCAAGCAGCAAATTCTGCTGCATGTTGTTCAGATGTTAAAAATCTATTATAGGCCCACTATCGAACTTTTGGACAGATTTGAGAAAAACAACTCTACATTCAGTACCAAGGCAAGTTTACTGGCGCTTTCCAACACCCCGGCCCGAGAGAAGCATGCCGTAAATAGCGGTTCTGCGTGCGTGTGTGTGTGGGCAGGGGGGGGGGGGGGGGGTGGATTTCTGCTTTTACAAAATGTTGTCAAACTAGAAATATTTGCAGACTGGAGGTGACGCAGAAGTAAAGCGCACTTTTACGTTAAGAATAAGTGTGCACAGGCTTAATGTCGAGCTGAGCAGACACGAAAATCTTCCATTTCGAATAGTCGTCAAGGTTGTACCTTCATTGCAGGAAGAAGGTCAAAGACGAATTACGACTGTTTAAGGAATGCCCCTGCATAACGTGGAGAGAACAGAATTCCTGATCGAAATTCTGATCAAATTCACATTAATCTATTTATTTATTCGGATAAAATTTAGCTCCACTCTCCCCCAATTAAAAATGTCCCTTTCACAACTTATCATTTAAGGACACAAACTGACTCAGAGCCAAGGAATTGCGTTTTTTTTGTCTCGAATTTGAATTTTCACCCGGGGGAGCCCCCCCCCCCCCCCTCCAGCGAGAGGGGGTGTCTCCCTCTTGTGCGCGCCCCCATCTCGCCGCTACGTCGTTTGGATGATGCTGTGCATCCTATTCTGTATGCCCCCTAGTAGTTCAGCGATCTGAACGTAGCGTCTGCTCCCCTTCGTAGTCGGGTAGCCGCTACGTTCAGATTACTGAACTAGCCCCCTTAGACATTACTCTTGCCCCCCACACCTAACTTTGATATCCAGGCTACCCACCTGGGTTGTTTTTTTTATATTTCCACATCGGTATGCAGAGGGTTAATGACATCTCCTGTATATTGCAAACCGGATGCCTGTTTTCTGGATTTGTACAGAGCAACCAGGGCATTGCAGGAGCGTAGCCAGGGATTTTGTTGGGGATTTGCGTTAAGTGGAGTTCGCTGATCGCCGGCCCCGCGGGGGGACACCATGGATATCCCGGAGGGTGGGGGTGAGAAACGACTATCAAATGGATCTCTGAGGTAACATTTCGGGAAATATTACGTGAAATTTAGGATCTAAAATATAAGCGCTTTTGGACCATTGTGCAGTACAGCCGCAGTGGACCGGTCACTTTCCAACAGTGTGCAATATTTCCACGGACGCAATAATATTAGATTCCAAACACTAATTATAGGAATAATCATCAAAATTTTGACAACCCAGTGCTTCATTAATTAAATTTTGCTGCTGATGGTTTTCATTACCTGGTAAACGCATGCGTGAACATCACTGCGCATCCGTGGATTACGACCAGTCCACGGCGGCTGTACTGTAGGTGAAAAATTACACACAAAATAGATCGTTGAAGTTGATGGGCTTACTTTATTTTCTGGATATATATATTACACCTATATAATAATTAGATAATTCTGGCAGAAATCAAACAGCCATAAGCTCGGTGTAACATATAGGGCTTGTAACTCCAGGACCGGGAGCGCAGGGGCTCAGTGGTTACGGCACTGGACTTCAAAACGAAAGGTCCATGGTTCAGTTCCCCGCTAGGGGCAACTGCGTTGTTTCTTTTGGCAAGGCACTTACTCCCAACTTCCCAGGCGGGGCACCGTGGCACTCTTTACAAAGATGTACTGCACGTCGATGGTGCACTTGTCTTCGACAAATGCCAATGCTGCTTGTGTGGAGTTGGTACGTTGGGGAGTCAGTTGCTTGCCATTGCTCGGCGGTTCTCTCCGGGTGCTCCGGCTTCCTCCACCCTTAAAACTGTCCTACACGAGGTGACCCTGTCTCTAGAAAGTGTCTTTAAACCCCAGTAAATAAATAAATGTAACTCCAGGACCATGTAACTAGTTTCTGTGACACCTAGGCACTTTGATACATTTTTTATAGCTCAGGCTATAAAAAGTGTCAAAGTAGTGGCCAGACAATTCACAAAAACTACAGACAAACGAGAACATTTATGTTTTATAACAGCTAAGCCACAGAAAGTGCGTCGTACCAGCCTAGGTGAGGTCTCCTGATTTTATTAAATTTTTTCAAATAACAAATTGGAGATAGTCCCTCAAGTGGAATTCCAATTTTGGGAAGGGGAGGGGGTGCTTTCGTACCCGTCGCACCTGCCCGTGATACGCGCCTACTTTGAGATCTTGGGGCGTTTAACGTAATTTTCGCGATGCCCTTACTACAACTGGGGACGTTCCCGGTTGTCGGCTATCCCCGTTTAATGTGCAAATATCTTGAAAGAGTTCACGACTGCCGGTGATTCAAACCCACACACACACAGACACGCTCTCAGGAAGGCATTCACCACCTCCACGCACACACACATGCTCATTCGTGATGGAGAAACTACCCTTCCGCTATTGTATAGTAATAACCGAATGAGTGGTAATGCAAGGCCATTTTATAGTAATGACCCACTCACTGGGTAATTTTATAGTAATTACCCAGTGAGTGGTAATGTAAGGTCATTTTATAGTAATTACCCAGTGGGTGGTAATGTAAGATCGTTTGATAGTAAAGGCACTGCGAGTGGCAATGTAAGGTCATTTTATAGTAATCACACACTGAGTGGTAATGTAAGGTCATTTTTAAGTAAGTACCCAGTGAGTGGTAATGTAATGTAATTTTATAGTACTGACACAGTAAACGGTAATGCAAGAACACTTTATAGTAATTATCCAGTCAGTGGTAATGGAAGGTCGTTTTATAGCAATGACACCGTGAGTGGTACTGCATGTCCATTTATTGTAATTATCCAGTGAGTGGGAAATGCAAGTCCATTTATTGTAATTACCCAGTGACGGTCACGGTTAGCCATTGTGCAGAAATATATGACCTTAAACACCAATAAATAAATAATTACCCAGTGAGTGGCAATGGACGGTCGATGTATAGTAATGACCCAGTGAGTGGTAAAAGAAGGTTGTTGTATAGTACTGACAAAGTGAGTGGTAATGCAAGTCCACTTTATAGTATTTTACCCAGTGAGTGGTAATGTAAGGACATTTTCTTGTAATGATTTAGTGAGTGGTAATGTATGGCCATTTTATAGTACTGACACAGTGAGGGGTAATTCAAGTCCACTTTATAGCAATTACCCAGTGAGTGGTAATGTAAGATGTATGTAAGATTTTCTCTGTAACGACACGGTGAGTAGTAATGCAAGTCCACTTTATAGTAATTACCCAGTGAGTGGTAATGTAAGATGTATGTAAGATTTTCTCTGTAACGACACGGTGAGTAGTAATGCAAGTCCACTTTATAGTAATTACCCAGTGACGCAGTGAATGTTAATGTAAGGTCATTTTAGAATAATTACCCAGTGAGTGGTAATGTAAAGTCATTTTTATAGTACTGACACAGTGAGTGGTAATGCAAGGCCATTTATAGTAATTACCAAGTGAGTAGTAATGTGAGGTCATTTTATAGTACTGACACAGTGAGTAGTAATGAAAGTCCATTTATAACAATGACCCCCCAGTGAGTGGTAATGCAAGTCCATTTTATAGTAATTACCCAGTGAGTGGTAATACAAAGTCTTTTTATAGTAATGATCCAGTAAATGGCTGTGTAAGGTCGTTTTATAGTAATAATCCAGTGAGTGGTAATGTAATGTCATTTTATAGTACTGACACAGTTAGTTGTGATGCAAGTCCACTTTATAGTAATTACCAAGTGAGTGGTAATGTAAGGTCATTTTATAGTAATGATCCAGTGAGTGGTAATGTGAAGTCATTTTATAGTATTGGCATAGTAAGTGGTAATGTAAGTCCATTTTATAGAAATTACCCAGTGAGCGGTAATGTAAGATCATTTTAGAGTAATGACGCAGTGAATAGTAATGCAAGTCCATGTAATAGAATTACCCAGTGAGTGGTAGTGTAAGGTCATTTTAGAGTAATTACCCAGTGGGTATTAATGTAATCTCGTTTATAGTACTAACACCACAGTGAGTGGTAATGCAAATCCATCTTATAGTAATTACCCAGTGATTGGCAATGCAAGTCCATTTGAGAGTAATGATCCAGTGAGTGGTAATGTAAGTCCCTTTTATAGTAATTACCAAATGATTGGTTATGTAAAGGCATTTGATAGTAATGACCCAGGGGGTAGTAATATAAAGTTGTTTTATATAATAACCCAATGAATGACAATGTAAGGTTTTTATATGGTAATCACCCAGTGAATGATAATGTAATAGCATTTTATAGTAACAACTAAGTGAAAGACAATGTACGGTCATTTTATTGTCCTGACCCAGTGAGTGGCAATGTAAGATCTTTTATGGTAAGAACCCAGTGAGTGGTAATGCAAGGTCATTTTGTAGTAATAACCCAGTGAGTGTTAATGTAAGGTCAATTATGGTAATAATCCAGTCAATGGTAATTTAAGGTCATTTATAGTAATAACCAAGTAAGCGATAATGTAAGGTCAGTTAATAGTAAAAACCAAGGGAGGGGTAGTTTACGGCCATTTTATAGTAGTAATGTAAGGCCATTCTATAATAATTACCAGTGAGTGGTAATGTAATATAGTGTTATAACAATGACCCAGTGAGTGGTAATATAATGTCATTTTATAGTAATAGCCAAGTGAGGGGTAATGTGTGGTCATTTTATAGTAATTACTCAGCGAGTGGTAATGTAATGCCATTTTATAGTAATGACAAAGTAAGGGCTAATATAATGTCATTTTATAGTAATAAACATGGATGGGGTGATGGAAGGTCGTTTCATAGTAATAAACAAGTGAATGGTAATGTAAGGTCGTTTTATTGTAATGAGGCAGTGTTTGGTAATGTAATATCATTTTATAGTAATAACCAAGTTAGGAACCAAGTGAGGGGTAATGTAAGACCACTTTATACTAATTACCCAGTGAGTAGTAAGGTAAGATCATTTCATAGTAACAACTCAGTGTGTGGTAATGAAAGGTCATTTTATAATAATGAGCCAGTGAGTGGTAATGTAATGTCATTTTATAATGATAACCAAATGAGGGGTAATGAAAGGCAGTTTTATAATAATTACCCCGTGAGTGGTAAGGTAAGATCTTTTTATAGAAATGATACCGTGAATGTCAATATAAGTCCATTTTATAGTAATTACTGAATGAGTGGTAATGTAAGGTCGTTTCATGGTAATAAGGCAGTGAGTGATAATGTAATGTTATTTTATATTAATAACCAAGTGAGAGGCAATGAAAGGCAATTTTATAATAATTACTCAGTGAGTGGTAATGTAAGTTCATTTTATAGTAATAAACAACAAGGAAACTGTTATGTAAGGCCATTTTGTAGTTAAGACCTAGCGAGTGGTAATGTAAGACTATTATTGATCCAGTCAGTGGTAATGTAGGGCTATTTTATAGTAATTACCCAGTGAGTGATTATGTAAGGTCGTTTTATAGTAATGAGCCAGTGAGTGGTAATGTAATTCATTTTATAGTAATGACCAAATAAGGGGTAATGTCATTTTGTGGTAATAACCCAGTAAGTGGCAATGAAGGCCATTTAACCCTTTACCTAACCTGAAAAGCAGACGACACTTGCAAAAATAATTCTTGAATAACTATTTTTTTCATTTTTTGTCTCAAAAACATAGGTTATGACCCCTCGTTGGAACGAGCTCGACGAGCTCGTTCCAACGAGGGGTAATAACCTATGTTTTTGAGACAAAAAATGAAAAAAATAATGAAAATTAATTGGCGATTTTTGAGAATAGCCCTAGCCGGTTTTGGCCGTTACGTTAGGTAAAGGGTTAAAGTCCTGGCCCACGGAGGGATAATATTCTTCAAGCTATATATTATGGGCTATATCGAGACAAAGTTGAAATCAAAGTCGTAAAGTAAGCGTTTAAGTCTGTAAAGGCGAGGTGAGGTAACTGAAGATTTAGGATAGCTTAAGAGAATATTGTTGGCGAATTATTCTTCATATCAAGGCAGTTGAGTGGGAAAATTGGCAAGCTGGTGATTCACTGTATGACAATCACGTTTTGAAGCGTGCGTTATGGCCAGGCGCATGAAAAATATAACCCTTTGGGTGAGACTTTAGTGGGAGATATAGCGACATGTTAAAATGAGACATTGACGCGAGCGCAGAATTAACGTGAGTGCTTCGTGATAGTGAAAGGTAGTTCAACTGTGATGTGGGCAAATTGAACAGAAGGCAAAATTAACCCTGTACGTAGAACTTCAGAGAGGACGTATTAAAAATTGGTGTAAATAAAGCTCTGTCAAGAGAATCCAGTGCGACTTCATTATGAGATTGGAGAGACAGTAAACGCATAGGGTGCAGAAGCATCGAGCGAAGACTGGAGAACAGTCTTGCATATGGCCCGATGGATGCGAGATAAACCACTACATATCAACATAGCCGACATAGGCCCAAATGGTTGCCCGCTATTTCTTTTATAAATTTCAAAACGTTTCTCGTGATGCGTATTGTAAATTCATGGATTACTTGGAAGATGCATTTTGCGTGAACAGAAATTTATCTAATCTTACTGGTATACATAAACATTATTTTCAGTGAACCCTCGCCGATCCTCTTTTATTATCGACACCGACACCGACACCGCCAGGAGATTATTCAGCTATTCAACTGCGGAGGTAACTTTACGAAGGTTGGACTTATGTTCGTACTAATCTCCCCCTCTCTCTGTCTGTCTGTCTGACTGTTCTCTCTCTCTCTCTCTCTCTCTCCTCTCTCTCTCTCTCTCTCTCTCTCTTCTCTGTCTCTCTCGCTCTCTCTGCATCGCCCCGACCGACGTCTGTCGGTCTCTGTCTCTCTCTCCTCTCCCCTCTCTCTCTCTCTCTGCTTCTGTCTCTGTCTGTCTCTGTCTCTCTGCCTCTCTCTCGACGAAACTTGGGTTCCATTGAACTTGAGAGTTTACAACTGTCAGCGAATGTGGTTCATTTATTGTGGATGGGGGATGGTTACGATCAACGAGAAATGTAGCCGGTACTCGGAGACTGTCGTCTGGACCAGTTTGCAGTCATTATATTTTGCATAGTCTCATCCCACCATCCGTGTTGATTTGAAACTGGGTTCTTTCCTGAATAGGGCTCTGCGAATCCGAATCGAATCGGAAACAGCACGAAACAATTTTCGTTGACCCTTTACCTACCACGACAAGCAGACGACACTTGCAGACAAAACAAAAAAAAAGTCTTGAATAACTAAATATTTTCAGTTTTTGCGTCCAAAACATAGCTTATGACACCTCATTGGAACGAGCTCATTGAGCTCGTTCTAATGAGGAGTCATAAGCTATGTTTTTGAAGACAAAAAATGAAAAAAATAATGAAAATTGAATGCTATTTTTGTGAATTGTCCTGGTCGGTTTTTTGCCGTTATGTTGGGTAAAGGGTTGAATCACTTGTTATATTACCAAATTATCTAATTATCACGCATGGCCTTGCGTCTGGCGAGTGCCCCAGTTGGGGTACCCGGGTGCAGAGATCACAAGTTACACTGTCACAACAGTACTAATAAAGTAGAGCACTGGATCACTGCGTTCCACTTTATAAGTTCTGTTGTAACAATGTACCTTGTAAGACAGACGAGTTTGCCGCTAAGCCGATTGAACAGAAAACACAACAGACAACTTTACTTTCATTTCTGCAACATGATCTGCCGATAGATACATTTCTTCGCCATTGTTTCTTCGTGAAAAAACATGAATTATCCAATTTGAAATACGAATCACTGAGACGATTCGATATCAATCCCGAATCAGGCCATCAGTGTCGACATTGAATCGAATCTTAGCAGGGACCTATTCCGGAATGTTGTCATAGATTTTGAATATCCAGAGGGTATTGACTTTGCTTCACCAAAACAATTATTTAGTTGAAAATAAACAAACGATGGATCGTCACTGCGATTATTCCCCACAATTGGCATCACATACTCTTTGAGAAAGTCTTTGAAAGAATAGAGCTCATTTTGTATCTTCTGACCATCCTCATCTCGTCGTAGCTATTGCTATCTTTCCGCACGTTATCAAAGGGGTAAAAATGTTAATAATGCACAATGAGCGCACAACACATACAACTCTTTGTCACATCTAGTAAAAAATGGGGTGCTAAAAATGAGGTTCTGCAATAAAATGGGATGCCACACGTGGGGTGCCTGGCAAAGTTCTGAGTCCGTTTCGGTGATTTAGGATGTTTTATTTGCGATTTTTGGTAGCGGTCGGGTTGTATATTGTAATTAGATATACAGTCATTCAATGGAACTAGACCTCCGAACACACCCCTATCCTACTAGGTGGTTTTGGGTCACATAGCAACCACGTGTCACTATAGAAACCAAGATGGCGGCCTCCAGTATACAAAATGGCCGACGGAAACACTATTACCCTAACAACACGCGCTGCGCATGTGCAATAACATCACGTATCACTATGAAAATGGCGTCACAGCATAGCTGCTAGCACGAGTTACAATGACAATCAAACGTGTAGAAACTGGATCATGTGACTATGACGTCACGTCGGAGGTCCACCACCGAAGTCCACCAACCAAGGCATGAAAACCACATTACATACAACTAACGCGCCTGTTTGCCTTTGTAATACAATTTCAATCAATGATTCGTCGACAGTAGCTCATGAAACTTCCCAATCTATCGATACTTTAACTTAACAGTGGACTGATCACTTTTCACGGCGTGGGCAATATTTCCACTGGCGCAATAATATTAGATTCCAAACAATAATTATAGGAATAATCATAAAAAATTTAATTAATGAAGCACCGGGTATAACCCGGTGCTTCATTAATTAAAATTTTGCTGATTATGATTTTTATGTTCTGGTAAGCTCATGCGTCGACATTACCACCCAAGCGTGAAATACGACCAGTCCACGGCGACTGTACTGTACTGCTTATCGTCACTGTCCACAGTACCAATAACTGTTTCTGATTCACTGTCTTATTCATTAGAAACTGGGTCTCTCTTTGTAACCGTATATACTCCTTTCCATATTTGGGGTTTTAAACTAGTTTTAGGGTTTCCGTCATTGCAATCTAGTTAACAGGAAGTGATTGCACAGATACACTCTGATTGGTTGATAGTTTCATGCTATGCAATTTGCTTGGCCGATTGAATTAGCCGATGAAATGGTAAAAAAGTTGTCCAAACATCTGAAGCAATAGTCGGGAATGGGTGGAGTGGGATGGGGTGCATTGTGGGCCGTCATTTCAACTGAACGGAAAAAGCACTTTGAAAAATGTATCGTGAATGGAAGATGCTTCGCAGTTGAAATTTCTCGAACTTCTAGTCCAAATTCTTTTATATTTGAGTTTCAGAATTTCTTTGCCAAAATGTTAGAGGGGGTGGGGGGGGGGGCCTTGGAATGAGAGTCACTGAGAGGACACGTGCTATTTGAAAATTATAACAATAATAACAGTTTTTCACAGACTTTTAAAGCTTCACACCATTAATGTTTCAAAAGCACGAAACGAAAGTACTTAAAATAATTACCGAGTTAGTCAGATTGTTTCTCCGTTTTATTGGTATCATACTCTTGGGTTCTGAAGAGCTGGTGCACGTTCTAGGGTGATGATGAAACACACGAGCGACCAAAACTTGGGCCGACTGCTGGGGTCGTGGCAGGAAGATACACAAACAGCAGATACTACCAGGTAATTTGTTTCCAAAGCACAGTGAGGGGTCCTTTCCCTTGGCGTTCGCGTTGTGCATTTCGAAAGAACACATTCTGTGACACCAAATTTCAGCACCCCTTTCGAGCATCTCGTTGTGCTCAAAGAATCTGCTGTTCATCCTAAGAGGATGTTTCTCGATATGAGAAAAATTTCAAACGAAAATTGACCAGGTATCATCAACGTGGACGAAGAAAACATCCATATATCGCCACTTGAGTGGAACAAGGCGCTATCCACAATCCTTTAGCTCAAACGACTCTGAATCTTAGTAGCGATGAATTTTCTGTATAATCATCTTCTTTCTTCTCATTATCCACCAAATCGTTACTTATTGCCATCATTAAACCTTTACCTAACATGAAAAGCAGACGACACTTGCACAAAAATTCTTGAATAACTATTTTTTTCATTTTTTGTCTCAAAAACATAGGTTATGACCCCTCATTGGAACGAGCTCAACGAGCTCGTTCCAATGAGGGGCCATAACCTATGATTTTGAGACAAAAAATGAAAAAATAATGAAAAGTAACTGGCGATTTTTGAGAATAGCGTTGGCCGGTTTTGGACGTTACGTTGGGTAAAGGGCTAATTCCTCATCATACAAAACTCTGCTTCAACGCATCCCACCATGCCCGGGAATGCACATTTCCTGATTGCTTTCGACGAATAACTGTGAATATTTTACTGCAAACACATTGGCCGCGCCCAGTAACGCATCAAATTTATTTATTTATTGGTGTTTAACGACACTTTCGACAGCAAGGGTCACCACGAGTCTGGTAGTTTTACGGGCGGAGGAAGCTGGAGTACGTGGAGAGAACCACTGAGCAATGGCGAGCAACTGTCAAACTCCCCAACGCATTAACTCCACACAAGCAGAGTTGGCATTGGTTGTGTTGTTTCAGGCGGTTGAAAACTACTCCGTCGGGATTAAGTACCTTTCCCAAGGACAGTAACGCATCAAAGGAGACAACTCTAGGTTGGGGCATATCGACCGAGATCGGCGTCATATCAGCCGAGTTTGATAATGGGCAATTCTGGGAAAGAACATCATATCTAATAAAGAAGTTAACTTTTAAACCTTTGCCCAGAACGATTAGATGTCGATAGTGACAAAACATTTTCTTGGATAAATAAAAAATAGCATTTTTTCTCCAAAATATAGCTTAGGCCAAACAAAATTAAATAATTGATTGTCAGGCATTTTTTTTTAAAATGAGTGAGGGAGAGCGGTTTTTATTTTTATTTTTTATTCCTGAAGGAATGGTCGCCGATGCCTAAAATCCAGTTGTGAGAGCCTAAAATTAAATACTAGAGCTTCCATGTTAATTTCACTGATAGTTTTTTTTCGTAACAGTGATCATACAACACAAAATCAATAAAGAACAACTAAAATGGAGATAAAAAATAATGAGTTTTTAACTTTTCACAATCAGGCCTTTCCAAAAATGAGGGTACCGTGTGCAAAAGCCATCGTTTTCCTAGCCCACGTTTTGTATTCAGTCAAACGTAAATAATAGTTTGTTTTTTTCCAAATTTGGTCTATTACAAATTATTGAAGAGTGCCTATAGGCACTCTTCAATAATTTGTAATAAAACAATTTTGGATGAACAAATTCAGACCACCAAAAATAATCTAGCCCTCAATCAGTTAAATAAATAAATATTTATTTTATTTATTTATTTATTTATTTATTTATTTATTTATTTATTTATTTATTTATTTATTTATTAATTGGTGTTTAAGGTCATATACTTATGCACAATGGCTAATCATGACCGTGATAGTTTTACGGGTGGAGGAAGCCGTTGTACCCGGAGAGAACCACCGAGCAACGACGAGCAGCTGCCAGCTCCCCAACATCGTAACTCCGCACCGCAGCACAGGCAGGGTTAGATTGGTTGAAGACATGCGCACCATCGACGCTGCAGTACGCCTTAGTACACGGCGTCATCCTGCCCCCATGTGGACCATCGCGGTTAAGTGCCTTGCTCAAGGACTCAACGCGGGAGTCCGAATTGATCGCTCAGACGGTCACCCATCCAATGATTAACCGGGCTCGACGTTGCTTAACTTCGGTGATCTGACGAGAACCGGTTACCACAACGCCACCGCCCCCCCCCCCCCCATTTATTTTGTACATACATATGAGAATCGTGCCGCATTTCGCGAAGAGAATAACAATACTGTATCAATGTATACGACACATTGTAATGCAAATCGCGATATGATACCGCTAAAATCACACCCTATGATAGTTTTCTACATTTTGAATTTTGCCTCCGAAATAAATATGACAGTAGTAGTGTATGCACGTTTCAGGTGGAGGTTGCCGGACCTCGGTGCCGGACCTCGGAAGTGACTTCATGTCACGTGACGTAGTGGCGCCATGTTGTGTTGTCATGGTAACCCGCGTGAGCGGCCATGTTGTGACGTCATCTCCATAGCGATATGTGGTGTGAGTGCGCATGCGCAGCGCGTGTTGTTAGGGTGATAGGTGTTTCCGCCGTCCATTTTGTATACTAGAGGCCGCCATCTTGGTTTCTATGGTAGCACGTGATTGCTATGTTACCAATGGCTTCTAACAAGACAGGGGTATGTTCGGGGGGTGTTCCTTTGTAGAAGAGTAAATCTGATTACCACAAACAACCCGACAATCCCTCCAAATCACCAAAATCCACCCAAAATCACCGAAATTGACTTTATTTCCCCCAATTTATCGGCTTAGCACGTAGTACTATAGTACTAAGGGGGTACAAAGGGGTGCGTTCGATTGAACAGGAGTAATGTTCTGGCTTAGGATTCTCCCAGAATCCCTTTTTGGATCCCTATCCCATGACGTTTTTCCCTATTAAGAATAGCACGTAGTGCTATAGGAC
Organism: Pictodentalium vernedei; assembly: GCA_031216915.1. Lineage (NCBI taxonomy): Eukaryota > Metazoa > Mollusca > Scaphopoda > Dentaliida > Dentaliidae > Pictodentalium > Pictodentalium vernedei. The sequence goes on from CM062291.1 coordinate 375,989,632, forward strand.
AAATTTACCCAGAATTCTCTGCTTCTATCTATATATGCAATAGTTTACGTCTATCTGGTCATGTTCCTTTGTTCTAGAGTATACTCCAGTAGCGTAGAAGAGCCTATTATTTGGAACAGTTTATCTTATTATTACTATATTTAGCAATTTCTGGTCTATTCTTGTTAGTTCTGACCCTATTCCGCGTACTTTTGTTGTTTCATTTATATAACTAACCAATCAGATTGCTTGATTTCCCATAATCTGTATGCAGAGTTATCTCCCCTGTGTACATCAAAAGTATTCCCAAACCCAGTAAGCAATCGAGCAGTAACTGATAAACCATTGCTCGAATGACTCGAATCCCACCGAGCAAATGAGCTTTAGAGTAATTGCTCGATCGAGTGACTCGGCATATTGCTCGAACGACCCGAATCCCATCGAGCAAATGAGCCAACGAGCAATTGCTCGTTCGAGTGACTCCTCGAATGACTCTTAGACTCATTTCAGTATTTGAGGATACCTACGGCCCGGCATTGTATTATTTGAGGATACCTATCGAGGATACCTATCGAGGATACTTAACTGAGGATACTATTATCTGTATAACAAGGCATACCTATCCCAAATATCCCTTATAAGCTATCGAGCAGTTACTGAAAAATCATTGCTCGAATGACTCGAAGCCCATCGAGCAAATGAGCCTTAGAGCAATTGCTCGATCGAGTGACTCGACATACTGCTCGAACGACTCGAAGTCCATCGAGCAAATGAGCCAACGAGAAATTGCTCGTTCGAGTGACTCCACATACGACTCTTCGACTCATTTCAGTATTTGAGGATACCTATGACATGGCTACGTATCAGCTGAGGATACCTTTCGAGGATACTTTTTATAGGATACTTATCTGAAGATATCTGGTCAACCCATTTCGCAGGGTATAAAAGGGAGGGAACCCCCAAAATTTTGTCATTCCACGTTTAGCCAGCGATGGATCAACATCACACCTGTGAAGAGTGCCAGAAAATGTTCACAAAGAAATGCAATCTTTATCGGCATAGGAAGGCTGTCCACAGGACTGGAATCTACCAGTGTGTGAGATGTCCAAGAACATTTAACAGAAAAGACAACCTAAGAAGACACAAGAAGGTCCACTTACCACAAGAACTGCAGCAAATATGCAGAAGAGAAGAACGCAAAGAAATAAACCAAGTTGAACCAATGGAACTGTCAAAACCGTACCAGGTGAATACCCATAAACCAACAAGAAACCTGTGGGTACCAATGCCACCAGCTGAAATGCCTCGAACAGTAATGACCGGAATGGGCAATAAACCAGAACCAAATAAACCACCAACAGAAATGCCTCGTACAGTAATGAACGGAATAGGCAATAAACCAGAACCAAAGCACAATCCAACAAGTGAAGACAAAAAATACGTTTTGGTCGAACCCAGTTTATTGGAAAGTTTACAAGATCGACAGTGTTTGGTGCGCAGTGAACTCAACGAACGTGCCTCGATGGACCTGAGTAGAGAACTGAAGGAGATTACAGAATCTAGAACCATGAACGAGACCGAGAAGATTCTTCGCTACAACCAGATTTTACAAAGATATAGAGAACTCAACAATAAAGCTTCGCAGCCAACAGCGATCAAGATACAGAACCAATGATGACAATGGAGAGAATGAAGCTGAACGAGATCGAAATGAACGGAACAGACTAAAAAGAATGGAGAGAAGATCGAACTGAAGTGATCGAAGATCGAACACAATGAAGATAACAGAATAAACAGAACAAATATTGAACTATTTAACAGACAGTGTACAGAAAAGTCAACAAATCTTTAAAATATAACAGAAATTCTTGTTTTCTTTTTACTATCAGGGAAGGGGAATACCCTGCGAAATGGGTTGACCAGATATCTTCAGATAAGTATCCTATAAAAAGTATCCTCGAAAGGTATCCTCAGCTGATACGTAGCCATGTCATAGGTATCCTCAAATACTGAAATGAGTCGAAGAGTCGTATGTGGAGTCACTCGAACGAACAATTGCTCGTTGACTCATTTGCTCGATGGACTTCGAGTCGTTCGAGCAGTATGTCGAGTCACTCGATCGAGCAATTGCTCTAAGGCTCATTTGCTCGATGGGCTTCGAGTCATTCGAGCAATGATTTTTCAGTAACTGCTCGATAGCTTATAAGGTATATTTGGGATAGGTATGCCTTGTTATACAGATAATAGTATCCTCAGATAAGTATCCTCGATAGGTATCCTCGATAGGTATCCTCGATAGGTATCCTCAAATAATACAATGCCGGGCCGTAGGTATCCTCAAATACTGAAATGAGTCTAAGAGTCATTCGAGGAGTCACTCGAACGAGCAATTGCTCGTTGGCTCATTTGCTCGATGGGATTCGAGTCGTTCGAGCAATATGCCGAGTCACTCGATCGAGCAATTACTCTAAAGCTCATTTGCTCGGTGGGATTCGAGTCATTCGAGCAATGGTTTATCAGTTACTGCTCGATTGCTTACTGGGTTTGGGAATACTTTTGATATACACAGGGGAGATAACTCTGCATACAGATTATGGGAAACCAAGCAATCTGATTGGTTAGTTATATAAATGAAACAACAATAGTACGCGGAATAGGGTCAGAACTAACAAGAATAGACCAGAAATTGCTAAATATAGTAATAATAAGATAAACTGTTCCAAATAATAGGCTCTTCTACGCTACTGGAGTATACTCTAGAACAAAGGAACATGACCAGATAGACGTAAACTATTGCATATATAGATAGAAGCGGAGAATTCTGGGTAAATTTGTCCTATAGCACTACGTGCTATTCTTAATAGGGAAAAACGTCATGGGGGAGGGATCCAAAAAGGGATTCTGGGAGAATCCTAAGCCAGAACATTACTCCTGTTCAATCGAACGCACCCCTTTGTACCCCGTTAGTTCTATAGCACTACGTGCTAAGCCGATAAATTGGGGAAATAAAGTCAATTTCGGTGATTTTGGGTAGATTTTGGTGATTTGGAGGGATTGGCGGGTTGTTTGTGGTAATCAGATTTACTCTTCTACAAAGGAACACACCCCCGAACATACCCCTGTCTTGTTAGAAGCCATTGGTAACATAGCAATCACGTGCTACCATAGAAACCAAGATGGCGGCCTCCAGTATACAAAATGGACGGCGGAAACACGTATCACCCTAACAACACGCGCTGCGCATGCGCACTCACACCACGTATCACTATGGAGATGACGTCACAACATGGCCGCTCACGCGGGTTACCATGACAACACAAAATGGCGCCACTACGTCACATGACCTGACGTCACTTCCGAGGTCCGGCACCGAGGTCCGGCAACCTCCACCTGAAACGTGCATACACTACTACTTATGACGAACACGGGCCGAAAAAACGATTGCGCCGCTACCTGAGAATTAAAAGATTAATTTTCTTTAGCTTTATGGGCCCTCATTGGACCGAGCTCGGAGGCAAAAATACAAAAAATAAAATCTGAATATCATTGGCCGTTTTTGAGCCATCACATAACGTAAAATGCTAAAGGCCCTACATCAAATAAACAGGTATGACATACCCAAACTAAACAGCAAACAAAATAGACATTAATAATCCAATTGGCGTCTGTGAAATGAAATACTGATAAGAATCAGCCATCGATCACCACCAAAATAACAGGGTTTTTTTTCAAAACCGGGTGTCAGCAGAATTAAGGAATGCACTTCTGTTGAATGAAATGTTAAGCTGATCTCTCCCCCATACCCGTGGGATGTAAATTAAATAAATCGAAATGAACATATTCACTAAATTATCGATGTGTCAATAAATTCTGCCAACTTGTAATCTTTATGGAAGCAAGACGGAATGGTAATTAAATGTCAAATATTGTAATTAATATGATAACTTTAATGGTTAATTGGGTATTGTTTCGTAAACATATATACATGTTAAACTTAAATGCACAGTGCCTGCCAGCGTGTAAATCCCCATTTTTCAGAAATTTTATATACCACACCCTCTCAATTTCCGAGAACATCGCCTTCTTAAAGTGAATTTTTAAAACCTTTTATCTGACGGCTGCCTCGTGTTCGCGCTACATACAAGATTCGCTATTCGTATTTTATCTTTTCAAATTTTGCATACAAAACATTGCTTGTGACCCTTCATTGGAAGGAGCTCGTCATGCCGTTTCAATGAGGGGTCATCGACTGTTGTTTGAAGGTAAAAAAGACAAACATTTTTATCCACTAAAGACGTTTTTTGCAAGTGTCGCCTGTTATTCCTGTTTAGGAAAGAGTTATTCAACATCTATGTCACTAGCTCTAACTGACGGTTTGCAATAACGTTTAGAACAGACTGGAATCATCCGGTAAAAAAGGAATTCGACAGAACTATAAATTCCGACAATCTCTCGGTGATCGCCCTCCTATCCCTCTTCCGGGACACTCATATAGAGACACGCCCTGTCTTTAAGAGAGGGACCAATGCTGCTTGTATTTTGTTTTGGTTTCTGTCTGTCTGTCTGTTAGTCTGGGTAACTCACAGTATTCTGATATTGTGATCCATCCCTGACTTGTATCTCCATGAAAATCAATTTTCGACAAAGTTATCTCCCCTGAAATTATTAGATGAGCGAAGAAGGTCCACTTAAGAAACACATAATTGTTGAGAAAACTTTTCAGTACAAAACAGAGCGAAGTTTCCTTTTGCTGCTTTTAATAAACAAAAACAACAGACAGCTCCTGGAGCTGTCTGTTGTTTTCGTTTATTAAAAGTAACAAAAGGAAACTTGGTATTTTAATGACAAGCCAATTAGAGGCAACTAGTTCACAGTTGAAAATATCTATTAATATCACACCTACCAACATTAAGTGTTCACTTTGGCTCTTTGTTAGGCGAATGTGTTTTACAGTAATTTGGAAATTTTTTTCTCCTAGGAAAAAGATTCAATTCTCACCTCCTTGACTTTCATATATATATGGAAAGGACAGTGTGCAGAAGGCTAACAGTAAAAATATGTTCCTGGAATAATTTAAAGATTAATTCCCTCCTTCATCCAAACCGTAGTCAATGCTTCTCACTGAAACGATTCCTTAAGAGCGGGGACGAACCCAGACTAAATGAAGTCGGGGCAGGAGAAAAATATGTTCTCCCCTTCATTTCACTTTGTGCTGGATTCTCCATAGGTAAAGGTTCCTGGGCTTCTCTGGCTGTGAAATCAAATTATTTATTTATTTATTTATTTATTTATTTATTTATTTATTTATTTATTTATTTATTTATTTATTTGACTTTAACAACATTTTCGACAGCCAGGGTCACCTCGCTTCGTACAGTTTTACAGGTGGAAGAAGCCGGAGTACCGCGAGAACCACAGCGTAACGGTGAGCAAATGTCAGACCCCCCAACTCCACGCAAGTAGGGTTAGCATTGGTTGAAGACAGGTGCACCATCGACGTACATTACGCCTTAGTACACAGCGCCACTGTGCCCACATGTGGGCAATCGGGATTTAGTTCCTTGCCCAAGGTCACAATGCAGTTACTCCTGGCGGGGATCGAAGGGTGGACCACTCGGTCTGAAGTTCAATGCCGCAACCATTGAGCAACCGCGCTCCCATGTGAAATCAAAACGGCATCAACAAAAACCAAATGAAGTAACAGTTCCAGTGTTCTTGTACATTTTGTACAGGTGAGATTCTTTTGCGCTGCGGGGAGATGAGCGGAGAGAGAATTTCGACCGGGTAGCGACTTATTCGCTACCCGATCGAAATTCTCAGCCAGCTCTTGTAATCGCTGTACTGTGAGTGCCTCGAAGCCCGGCGGATATATACTTGACCATGTAAACAAACAATGGCGATAGATCGCATTGAATATATCCGCGGTGTAAAAGATGTACAGATGAGCCAAACAGTTTCGCTGTGAGTTTTTCCGTCCACAATATGTGCGGCAGAAGTCAAATTCACAATAAATTTCATCCAGGTATTCGCAAAATTAATGTAATGAATTTTAAACAGCAACAAAACGATCTTTTTGAAGAAAGAATGTTTAAGTTGCGAAGATATAACAAGAAGATTTGGCTTGCGCTTCTCATTAGACCTGTCATCTTCGAGAACCGTCGTAATCCATCGCTACTTTTAGTGGCTACTGTTGAATTTTCCGCATACAATTATATTCAACATTTCCTCCTGTCAGAAATAACGTTTTGGAGGACAGGTGATGATGACGTGCAGCATCCACCAATAGCATTAGTAGTAATACATGATGAAACAACGTGGGCGTGGGTATTAAATGAATGACACTTGGAAGCGAATCTGGTTTTTATCGTTACGTGTTTATGTGAATCGATATGGTTACCATATTCTTGCTTTCATAATAATAATACTATCTCTATTTGAATAACTGTACAGTGGAGCCCATTTAAATGGATATCTCTTAATTGTATATCCCTGTTAATTGAATATAATTTTAAAACACAAAACCATTTACCATACCTTCAGTACAAATTTGATCTGTTAATTGCATATGGGTTGCAGAGTAAACTCCTGTTAATTGTATATAATTTTTTGTAATATGTCGAAAAAATTTCTGTGACAGGCACCAAATTCCCCTTATTTATTAACCTTTTTGGCCTCACTACATCCAATACAGGCCTTTATTCTATTATATCTTGTTTGACAGAGCTTTATGAGCTCTGTCAAACAAGATATAATAGAATAAATGCTCAGTTTACCCCCAGAACACAGGAAACTGACCAAATCCCTGTTAATTGTATATTCCTGTTAATTGAATATTTTTCACTGGCAAAATGGATATTCAATTAACAGGATACTACTGTACTAATATTGGATGAATGTTTTGTAGAATAATGGGGTTTCGGCACCCTTGTAGAATTAAATATTCTTACACACCAAATTAATGGCTGTTTTTGTTGTTGTTGTTGTTTTGTCGTTTATGTTTTCATTTTTCTATTTTTTTATTTGTAGTTTACGATCAAATTTTATCATGGCGTCGAGGTAAAAACCGCACCCGGTCTCGGTACTGAAGTTAGAGAAAGTCGCCCTCGAGAAAAATCGCCGAACTTTTAGGATTACAACATTCATTAGACTCTTAATGGTATAACAAATTCAAAGGACTTGACCAGTTCAATAAATAGATTTTGCAATAGTTCTAGCTTTGGTAATTCCAAAGATACCCTTAAAACCTCACATTAGTGTTATTAACATTTTGTGGTGGGATCAGTAATTTTTCTACAGTGTGAGGCAGCAGAAGCAGAATTAAAATGTGTGGGTGTGGTGGATACACAAATATCCAATACGCATTGGACTAGGGCCCTGCGAACCACACATTTTCGATTGGAATCGAATCTCGAATCGAGTGACATCTATTATTCGAAATCGAATCGAAACTTGAATCGAAACAGTGGCGTCTTGAAGATGACCAATGGGGGTTGGGGTACTATAAACCTGATTTGTTCCGACTGTAATGGCTCAAGTCCCGACTGATAAAATAATCCAACTATATCATCAAGGCATGCCTTCGTCGAAGGCATGCCTTGATGATGTAGTTGGAATATTACCCCGTAAGGATTATAGTTCATCGTCGACATTGCTTGGAAACCTTAAATTTGTATTTAACATTGGTAGAGACTAGTGATATTGGAATTAGCGGATGCGGGTGATTCGTTGGGTAAAGGGTTGAAAACTTCAAGTTTAACCCTTAATACTTTTCCGAAGTTTCCTTCACATCAGATCTTCAGATTTATGACTTCGCAATGGTTCCTAATCAATTGTTGCTAGTTAGGCTGCCAGTACACGACCAGGAGTTGCCAAGCTGAGTTGATGGTTAAGCCCCCCCCCCCCCCCAAGGAGGGCCCCTTCGAATCGCACATTTTCGATTGGAATCGAATCTCGAATCGAATCACGTCTATTATTAGAAATCGAATCGAAACAGTGGCGTCTTGAAGATGACCAATGGGGGTTGGGGTGCTATAAACCTGATTTGTTCCCACTGTGATGGCTCAAGTCCCGACTGATAAAATAATCCAACTATATCATCAAGGCATGCCTTCGTAGAAAGGCATGCCTTGATGATGTAGTTGGAATATTACCCTACAATGGTGTACCCGGAGAGGGGTGGGTGGGGGGTCATGAGGGTCGTGCGATCCCCCCCCCCCCCCCCCCAATCCCAAAGGTCTGCGGCCGATATTCTTCACAATAATCTAATATATGCCTACATTGAATTCGATTCATTTCCCTCAAATGAAATCTTTGATCACTGCTGATATTAAATATTGAATACCCCCCCCCCCCCCCCACCACCGGACCACTACCGATGGCCAAAGGTCAAGTTGGGGGAGATTCTGGGCGGGGAGCACCCCCTCCCATAATCTCCTCCGATCTGACCTCTGGCCAAGGCTTGTCCCCTGACCAAGTTTTCAGTCTTTTTAGTTGCCAGACATTCTCAACCTTGAGTTGCATTGTGGGCGACCCCTCCCCACCCTCATAAAAAAAATGCTGCCCTGCCCTATAAGGATTATAGTTCATCGTCGGCAATGCTTGGAAGCCTTAAATTTGCATTTAACAGTGGTAGGGAGTATAGTGATATTGGAATTAGCATTGCTGGTGGGATGAGTGCAGATGTTACTTTTGGGAATCTAGCGGAAATTACACTCAAGTCTTTTAATTCAACATTATTTATGTACGATTTCCATATGAACTATACGTTTTGTGAGACGATGAATATGACTGATACCAAGCTATATTCCTATGAAAAAGATTCGAGACGAAACAAGTCGGGCAGCCGATTTCGAATCGAAACGAATATCTAATTAAGATTTGAAATCGAATCGAATCTCGAAGCTTCGCAGGGCTCTACATTGGTCCATCGACCTAGTCAGAGTGGGGGTGAGGGACTCGCCCCCTCCCCCCCCCCCCAAGTTTTCCTGAAAAATGTCAACCTCATATAAACTGGCACTCTCCAAAAATTGCAACAGAACCATATTGTTTGTAATGCTATACCATTTGTACGACGATAGTCTCGCTTCTGTTCTGTTCTGTTCTCTCTCTACCCTACCCTACTCTACTCTATTCTATTGCTCAAATCTCAGCCTGTTGTTTTGGGGGAAATTTTTCTGTGATCATTGCTCCACTTTCGGAGTATTTAAGCCTTCAAAAAGTAATTTTTGGACATTACCTTCCCCGAGGGAATACACAATCTTAATATGCCATGAAGTGAAAGTGGGGGCAAAAAAATATGGTAGCATAAAAATATTTTTGTCCACCCTTCTCCCACGCACTTCATTTTGCGTGGCCACGCCCCTGTATTATCATAAAGGTCTGGCTTTTTTTAAAACAATATTTTATTTCTTGAAACAGAAATGGGTTTGGTAAACAGGCTATGCCTATAAATAGCCTCAACCAACATCAATAAACTACATAGTAATAGAATGGTGCAGGTGTAAACGAAGATAAGGACATGTATCCTTAAAAAATGAGTCATTTATTATAATCTAGACACGGACGGCTAAATGTTGTGCAGTATACATTTCTCTATCTCATTTGGTAGAACAATAACAAGTTTGACGTTGTGTTGATTTTTGTGGGCACAGCAAGTGAACATTTCACGCAGTTAGCCAGCACATACATGTACATATCAATGGTGCACTTGTCCTAAACCAATCCTAACCCTGCTTGAGCGTATTTAGTACCCTGGGGAGCCTGGCAGTTAGGAGCCTGGCAGTTACTCACCACTGCTCATCGGTTCTCTCCGGATACTCCGTCTTCCACGAGTCCTAAAACTGTCCGACACGAAGTGACCGTGGCTGTAGAAAGTTTCGTTAAACCCCAATAAAATAAAAAAACTCAGTGGCTGATTCATACGGGGTGAACCAGTCGCGCGCTCCACTATAATTGTATTACCTGCACACATAGCAAGAGTTTTGTTTATGTTTTTCTCAATAAACGCCATCACATTATAAGTTATTCTGTTTGTTGACAGGGGACATGGTCTCACGTTCCCTGCATGAAATTTATATTCAACCGAGGCGTCAGCCTCGGTTGAATATAAATTTCATGCAGGGAACGCGAGACCATGTCCCCTGTCAACAAACAGAATAACGTATATGCCCCGTTCTTACACAAATCGCTTCATTCGAATCATTTAAAAAAAAATTGTTGCACAGCGAATATTTGAAAGCAGGCGTTGTTTCGGTAAGGTGTTAACTTTTATCATAACAGACTGGAGTGATTTCCCTTTATTCAATGTTAACGTAACCAATCAACGGGGCGAGATGTCCTCGATTCGTTTCAGTTTATGTTACAGTAAATTAATGAAAAGAGACCTTATAATCTAATCGGTTTCATAAATAATTACCCATGTTTACATAACTAATCTTTTTGTACGTAATAACGGTACTTTTGTGTGTATTTTACTTCAGTTAAATATATTTGTCTCAGTTGATTTCAAGTGAAAAAAGACATTGCGATGAACCGTTGCTCATGGCAACGAGACGCTTTCCTTGACAGTGGACATACGAATCGCTGACAGTATACATATATCCGCGTGCCCGGCGACATAAAACAAAATCAACAAGGCATTGACCAATCACTGCAAGGTATTGCGGCTGGTATCGGGACACTGATATTTATTCTTATGAGCAAAATTTTAGTGTTAATACCTCACAGAGCTTTCACTTCATTTATAATGTCACCCCAAAAAACGCCATCAGAGTACCACCCTGGTACACTAGGATATTAGGGGACGGAACCTTGGTGTTGGATACATCATTTCTCTTAGGAACACGCAGAACCCGCGTATTTAGCGACCCCCGATTCCTCTGTTATTCGGGCTGGTTTACCACGCCACGCTTTTCTTATCACACACACTTTCGGAGTCCGTCATAGCCCCCTGGTAACTATAAAATAAGATGTGAAAGTTCTTAGCTTCAACTTTTCACAGACATTCGCTTTGAACTCTCCTGGAACTGAGTTGTGATAACATTTTCATTGATATTCAAGAAGGCGCTGTATTATTGAGGTGGCTATGGCATACCAGTTTTAAATTCCGGGCTGAAATTTGAACTTTGACGTCACTGTAATGTAAGCATGTCAATTTTCCAGGTGGTATATTACTGGGATCGAGTCCTGAGTTCTATTTTAAAAATAGTGTGAGTGTGTGTTTATGGAAGTGTGGTGTTTGCTTTATCATGGGTACGTAGGCCCCCATGCTACGGTTGCATTCCAGTCCTAAAAGGGTTCTTAAAAGGCTTTAAAATGAATTTACGGCACTACTTTTATGAAAAGAAAATCCGAGGAAGAAATTTCCTTCTCACTCATTTATCCTATAAAACTAGGAGTACTTGGTCTTTACACACCCCCACACCGACCCCCTCACTTTCCCACGCGGAAGGGGGGATAACGACCGATATGCAATTCATGGAATGTTTCATGTCTTTGGTACTCAAATTTTACGACTTTATCGGCGGAACCAAACATCGCTCAGCCCGTCACTTCTGTTTCGTTCAACTGCGCCTGTACACTCTAAAATCAGTTAGGATAAAAATCAACCCAAATCAACTGGGTTCAGTGAATATGGACCCTGTTGGGTCCATATTCACTCAACCCAGTTGAATTGGGTTAATATTTAATCCAACTGGTTTTACAGTGAATGGGAGTTTAAAATTGACATGGTGACAGAAGGTGAAGAACCGTTGAAAACGTTTTTCACAACGTGAGTTTGTGAGAGCAACAGAAAACAAGCGAATTTTTACATGTCACGTTTCTCTAATTACATTTTCTTGCCTTTTTAATCGATGCATTCATAATGAAATCTTTGGAGCTTGAAAGATCAAGTTTTGATAAGACAACTTTTATTTACATTTTCATTCAGAGCATTGTTGCCTTAACTGCTTATGTGGCATAAAATTCAACTGTATAAGTAGAATGCTTTTTACCAAATACATAATACTAGAAATAAGTACAATACGATTTTCCAAAATGGTTATAAAATTCGTCTTTTAAAAAAATCTTGTTAGACTCGCTGGAACGAACTTGTCGAAAGAAGCGTTTCATAGCTTAAGTAAAAACGTGAAAAAATTGTTTACACATTTTGTGAGGCGCGTTCGATCGCTTTGTAGACTGTACAGCGAAGGGTTATAAACGTTCGCTAGTTCGAAATGTCTCAATCGGTTTCTAGACTGCAGAAATGAGTTGAATATGGAGAAACACAGTGAAAAAGTCTCCAATTCAAAATGAAATGTGGGCGGATTTCTGAATGTGAAGCTCCGCCCCTTATTGGAGTTCAGTGAAAGTGGATAGAAACATCGAGATTCTAAGAGAATGGTAAGAGAGTTGAGAACTATTGTAATAGCGTGGATAAGGACAGAGATGTTTGAATTGGATCACTGAGATTTTAATAACAATAAACACTTTATTGTAGAACGAGACGGTTCCAGTGACAATAAAGTTTTATACAAGTGAAAATCCATATCCCGGTCAGAACTCGGTAAACCTGGATTGAGAAGTAACAACAGTCTGGCTGGTAATTCACTTTTGAATGAATACGGGATTTCGGTCGGGATGGTAAAGGCGCTTAATGAAGAATGCCCGTTTGTGCCTACGAATTGGATGCCGAATAGTGAAATGCCCACCGGAGGATGTTCTAATTGGAATGGAGACACTAGTTTTAATTCTTGGAATAACTGTATTGCACACGACCAACAGACAACCCAGATAGTAAGTGACATATGCTTCTTTATTTTCTAATCTCTCATGGCATCCAATCCTTCGACCCACCTCTCCCCACCACTTCTAAATTAATCACACTCAGGGCATACCTGTTGTTATTTATTTATTGGTGTTTAAGGTCACATACTTATGCACAAGGCATACGTGTTAATGTTTTCTGAGATCAAATAGATGTGCGAACTTCACAACGTGAAATTAAAATGTCAGGAAGGGTAGGGAGAGAAAACGCCCTTGAGCACATAACCATGTGGAGAATGTATTCTAAAAGCACCCGTGTAGTGGAATTTCCACCCGAACAATAACGCACATGTTGTGAAAACGCCTAGGAGGCACGAGCAAAGTTTCAGTTAATGGACCTTGGCTTGAAGCCGGAGATCGATTGACTGAAACTATTTTCTGGGTGCCATTTCACAATTTTTTAAAGAAATTAGAAACTGCTATAACCCTTTACCTAACGTAACGGCCAAAACAGGCCAGCGCTATTCTAAAAAATCGCCAATTAATTTTCATTATTTTTTTAAATTTTTTGTCTCAAAAACATAGGTTTTAACCCCTCGTTGGAACGAGCTCGTTGAGCTCGTTCCAACGAGGGGTCATAACCTATGTTTTTGAGACAAAAAATTAAAAAAAATAGTTATTCAAGAATTTTTTTTGCAAGTGTCGTCTGCTTTTAAGGTTAGGTAAAAGGGATAATGGCAATACGCCCTCTTCGCGAGTATATTAGTAATAATCCCTCTCAGTGCATTGTACCATTTGGTGCAAGCGATGGAATAAATACATTTTGCTGACGATTTTTTTTCAGCTTATAATTTAGACACAGTGGATATCAGTAGTTTTCGCTTTACTGTAAAACAATGCCAAACTTTGATCATTATTTTCAGTCCAGTACACGATATTAAGAGTGAATGATAAAAATTCTGACTGTATGGCCCGTTGCGTTTGATTTATATTCACTTGTGGTGGTTTTTTCTCTTGGACTAATTATTGTCTTTGTTCTACAGAATACAGGTGTCACAAGCATCATCGTATTGCAGAATAGAACAAAACATTAATTTTATGTCTTTATAACATAGTTCGTATCGCACTATCGCATAACATTTCTAACAAGAACTTGACATGGTGAATTGGTAGCTTGATATATTGCTGAATACTCAAGTTGCATTTTAAAATTAATTTTATACAGAACAAATGGAAACTAATTGTAGTTAAATAAAAAATATTCCATTTTTTAAAACATTTTTCTGTTGATAAAACTAGATTTACAGATACTGCAACCTGCGTCATTATTTCATGCATTCATAAAATTCCGTTTATAATTACTCACACCTAATTTAGCAAAGTACAGACGAAATTATCACGAGAAAAACGTAAACACGATACACTCTACACTCCGAAATAAATTTTAAAACTTAAATTAAACAAAATGAACTAAAGCACATTAGGTGTCATAATGGTGAATTTGTATATTCAAGGTGCACTCCTAAGTGTTGGCGTTCATGCACTCAATAAAAATATTTACAACAGGATTAATCATCAACATTCTTTAATTCCGCCCAGTGGCGTAGGGGATGGGCCTGCAAGGCCCGCATTGCGGGGGGGGGGGGGCGGCTAGAAAGGGGCCCCGTCTTGAAGGACGTCCCAACGCTGGAAGAAAGAGGGAAAGAGAGAGAGCGAGACTGTGTACCAAATACACATAATTTCAAACTCTCACTTCCACACGACGTACTCTTTGTAGTCTATGTATTATTATTTTAACACTTTACCTAACGTAACGACCAAAACCGGCCAGCGCTATTCTCAAAAATCGCTAATTAATTTTCATTATTTTTTTCATTTTTGTCTCAAAAACATAGGTTATGACCCCTCGTTGGAACGAGCTCGTTCCAACGAGGGGTCATAACCTATGTTTTTTAGACAAAAAAAAAATGAAAAAAATGAGTTATTCAAGAAATATTTTTGCAAGTGTCGTCTGCATTTCAGGTTAGGTAAATGGTTAACTGAACGCTACATCATTGTAACTGATAGGGGTGAGAAATGAACAATATACATACATGGTGCCTCTCAAGTCACACATGTTGGGCGTGCATGTGTGTATCGTTGGATGGTGGGAGTGAAACTTAAAACATGTATTGAAAAAATCTACAGAGACGTACTTTTAGAATCGATCCTATAGCCTATACCTTCATTTAATTTATGGCGTATGTACTACGTGAAATCCTGTATGCTGTGCACGGTAGCAACACTAAATTTGCTCCCGTTTTAAAGGCAGCCACCATTATGAAAGGTCACCCGTCTCTATCTCGCGGGGGCAAGATTTTCCGCTACGCCACTGATTCCGCCTATATCTTGAAAGACATATCCCAAAACTCAACGGCTCTCAGTTTCATTTATACAACTCGTGTTTCTACAGTTATAGTCTTCAATTTAATAAAAAAAAATTCCAATTTCTAATTTGGGTGTATACAAGTGACGTACCAAAGGCTTTCAGAGTTGAATGGAAAATTTAATAGAACATAGTATTCTAAGAGTATTGCCTAAAGAAAAAATAACAACCACGAGGACACGATTCAGTGGACAAAACATCAGCAACAACGATTGGTAATAATTTAATCCCACAGCCCTAGGCGTGTAATACTAACTCTTGTAGACTGTTGTGCATACATTTTTGCGTGAAGACACAAATATAATTCGAAGATAAGACGCCGCAATACACACGAAATCGGAAGTGGAGTTCAGCAATAATTTAATCCCACAGCCCCTACGGGGCTGTGGGATTACATTATTGCAGAACCCCCTTTGGATACAAAATAGACTTGCCCACTTTGTATAGCTTATTCTTTAATGTAAATACTCTCAGGAAATCAGTGTTGATAGGGTTAAACAAAATCGTCACCGCCTAACTACACATGGTTCATACAAATTAACAACAACAACAACAAAAATCGGGGTTTGCATTTTATCGGGTCTGATCAGCCCAGGTCGCGAGATCAGCCCTGAGAGTGCTTCTGTCGGGGCTGTTTTCCCAGCCCCGACAAAAATTTAAAACCAAACTGAACTATTAAGGCATATTTAAAAATCAGCCCTGCTTAGGCCCCGACCCTCAGATCTCGTGAACTTATTTCAGGCCTCGACCATTTTTCAAAATGCAAACCCTGAAAAATCGCGCACCTGCGGTTGAAAACACCATTAAAAAAACAAAATTGAGAAAGAAATCTATTAATATTAATATAAAAATCTAAATAGTACTTACAATGTCCTTATTCGCCTTGAAAGAACAATTTTCAGGGCAAATACATCGCTTGTCTTTTTCATCGAATAGTCTAGACCAGGGCAGTTCGAGGGTTTGAAATGTAACAGGGAACGGGCAAATCCCTGGGTTTCTGGGTGACGTTTTGAACTGAGAGTGAATAATAAATCTCAATAGACTTCCTCAATGTTAATACGAATGGTGGATGAGAGAGAGAGAGGGAGAGGGAGAGAGAGAGAGAGAGAGAGAGAGAGAGAGAGAGAGAGAGATTTAATTTTTTCCTTTTTGTCATCCAAAATATAGTTTATGGCTCCTCATTCGAACGTTCTTGCCGAGCTCGTGCCAAAGAGGGACCATAAGCTATGCTTTTGAGGCAAAAATAATATTTTTTGGTTTCTGAAGAATAATTTGCTAGAAGTGTCGTTTATAGTTGTGTAAGATAAAAGGTTGAGCCATTAAAATAACGAAAATTAATTATAAAATAAAATTTAACTTTTTTATCTTTCACGTTTCTTGTTGTGTGAAATAATTTATCCCTTAGAACCGATTTGGGTGAATTTCATTTCTCGCTTTGCGATCAGTTGTGACACGGAAACGAGAAATGAAAAATCACTTGAAACTGTATGTGGTTCTTAAAAATATTAACATTCGTAGAGCCAATCAAAAAGTGACAGATTAATATTGTGACATCTTATTTTATAATTATATTTGAGAGCACAGTAGTTTGAGAGGGATCTTAACCTTTACACGTTGGTGATGTAACAGAATTGCCTCCAGTCACTGTTTTTCTCTTGTTTAACTATGAAATTAACCAATTATATCTTGTTTGACAAAGCCCACTGGGTTCTGTCAAACAAGGTATATTTGGTTAATATCAAGCTACATTATGGGAAATATTATTTGCAGCTGAAAACCTTACCATTTTGACATCAGAGAGCTGATGGTTAAAAGAAGCTACTTATCTCTCATTCATACATTTGCGAGGAATATTGTCATATTCATCGTCATATTCGTGCGGTCTCTGTTTATCTCCGTGGTTTCTTCGTTGTATTCTGATAAGGTGCAAAATTAAAAGATAGCTCGGTTGTTCGAGAAATAAAATTCTCCATAAACCATTGTTAATTGACCACAGTGTCCAGATGAAACAAACATAAAGACGTCATTCCGCTCAGAAGCGGTCTTACTAACCAGTTGCTAATTCGGTGCTTCAGAAATGGGCTAACCGTGCTGAGAATTAAAATCTGAACCAAGAAGGGCTTGTTTTACATCAGTGAGATCCAGTTTCATTTCAAATACTTCTAAAAGTTTTCAGTGCAAAAACTTCAAAATGTTTTCAAATTTTCAGCTTTCGCTCCGCCATTTTATTCTACATGTAGATAAAAGAAATGAAAATTATTTTTATACAAATTAATTTGCGAGGAATGTAAATTAAATTGACGAGATATTTATTTATTTATTTATTTATTTATTTATTTATTTATTTATTTATTTATTTATTTATACCTTTTGCAACATGGTGTCAATTAAATGTTTCGTTAACAAAGAATTATAGGACAACACAACAAACCACAACTACTTTGGCGGATATGTATCAATTTAAACCTTCAGCCCTGTGGGGCTGCAGGATTTAATCATAACTGAAATTCTCTTTTAATACAAAGGGAGCTCTTCCTACTTGGCTGTAAATAAAATCGTATTTTCGGTACGATAGTGAGATGATATGTGAACTCATACTTAAAGGGGAAAATCAAATCATTTCTTCTTTATAACTGCATTAATGTAATTAGTATTTTCCACAAATTTCAAATGCTACTGAAATCAAAGACTGTCTCATTATATTAAAACATTATTAATTACCATTTCTGAAATCATCTTTAAAATGAACATTTACGGATGAATATTGAATTCTGATAGCACTTTCAGAAAGTTATACTTTAAAAAGTTTTCTTTTTTTCTGTTTCTGGCATGCGTTGATGTATTGAACTAACGGTAATTTCTGTCAAAAATACTGTTATTGTCTCAACACTCCACCAGAAAACGACGCACTTCGGTTCAGTTTCCCCGATAATTATTTCAAGTGGAAGGATAAATTCCAATGTTTATATCCTTTGTCTGAAAGACAACCAAAATACCACACAACGGAGGTTAAACGTGGTTTTTATAAACTGAAGCAAAAAAATATTAAAAATTGCATTTTGCTTCAACAAGTTTCTAGTGGGCTTTGTGTGTGCGTGTGTGGGGTGGGGAGAGTGGGGGGGGGGGGGGGCACACAATACATGCATACGATGGTTTTAAATCCGGCTTATATCCATTTTGGGGGTCAAGTGAACAAGCGTAAATGTGATAAATGCACGAAAAATTCTTTTGTTGCAAGCACAAAGGTGACAACTACAATACTTATAAGCATTGCAGCTGGCACCTTTATGCTATGAAGGAGCGGAATTATTTATTTATTTATTTATTTATTTATTTATTTATTTATTTATTTATTTATTTTGCTTGTTACAAAATACAGGCAGAAATTATTTTATAACCCCCTTCACTCTGATGTCAAAATACCAAAATTTCAGGAAGCTGTTTTTCCCATAATGCATCTAGAAATTTAACCAATTCAATCTCGTTTGACAGAGCTCTATCAGCTCTGTCAAACGAGATTGAATTGGTTAAATTTCTAGTTGCATTATGGGAATTTTTTTCTGCCTGAAATTTAGATATTTTGACATCAGTGTGCAGGTGGTTAAAGACTTGAAATACACTTCTTTTCAGAATCGTCGCAAAAAAAATAATGGAGTAATCAAACATAATTATAAATAAGATTTGAATTAAAAACTTATCTTTGACTTTCATCGTAAGATTTAAATTCCTTGATATTTTTTGTTTTTAATAATAGTTTGTAGTGACGTTTCACTTCATGTCTTCCTTTCTAAACTAATATAAAGACAAGAAATAACAATCGAAACTGTTACGACAAAGAAACGTGCTGTCAAATCTTAGCCCAATAAGGAAATTCGAAATCACATCAGGCGACAAAATTAAGTGGAATTATTCCACTAGGCAAAATAAAAAAAAATTAATCCCATTTTTTAAATATGAATAAATTGCAGCTAGATAACCGTAGCCATACACCGAAATACATATTTCTAAAGAACATTTTATAATTTATTTTCCTAATTTTGTTCCCTTTCAGTTTCTATTTTTAAACCTTTTGTATTGTGTGTTTCAATACTTCGAAATTAGTTATTTTTTATTGGAATAAATTCAGTTTTCGAAGCGGAAAGCAAAAAAAAAAAAAAAATAAATAAATAAATATGCATGAACGATCTTTACAGGAACTTCGTAGATTCTTTTCTCATTTATTAACCCCTTCACTCTGATGTCAAAATACCAAAATTTCAGGAAGTTGTTTTTCCCCATAATACATCTAGAAATTTAACCAATTCAATCTCGTTTGACAGAGCTCAATGAGCTCTGTCAAACGAGATTGAATTGGTTAAATTTCTAGTTGCATTATGGGAATTTTTTTCTGCCTGAAATTCAGATATTTTGACATCAGTGTGCAGGGGGTTGAATTTATTTTTATTCAGAGCAAAAACACACACATTAATTTATTTTTGAATAAATATGTTTTATAAATTTTTTTCTTCCAAACCATGAGTAATTACCCATCACAGGAACGGGTTCGTTCCATTGAGAAATAATGTGCTATGCTTTGGTAGGAAAATATCCACGATGTTGTTGTTTCGATGTTTTTTCCAATAAGAACCATACACACACTGTTTGAGAAACAATAGTAGAAGGGTTTGGACGCTTCTTTATGTGAAGGGTTAATGCGACATGTGTGTAGTTTATTAGTGCCCGTGAGTACCGGGGATATCATACCGACACTCATAACTGGCCTAGTCTGACCAATTCCCAAAAAGGTTTAACGACGAGAGCAAGTCCGCCCAGAACACTCCGATGAGTTTTGGAATTCTTTATCCAAAATCACATACATTGCAAAAGGATGAGCTTAAACGTAGAACTTAATCCCTCCTCCCCCACCAGAAAGCAGTAAATTACAATATTAAAATATAGATTCTTAATCGAGTTCAACATGGATTTAATTTTGTTATCAGATTACTAATTTTAACGTATATTTACGTTGATGTGGGTATATTTTATTCGTGGAGAATTTAGAATTATCTCGTTGAAAACCAGGGGTCTAGGAGACGCATTTCGAACTTGGGGGATCATAGAAGGGTGCCCATGCACTGATAAATATCAGGGGTGGCCCATGTTCCTTTTGGATAAGGTGGAAATAATACACAAAGCTACGTTTGGGTCCAACGCACCTCTATACTAAAAAAGTACACATTTTTGGTTCCATATTTAACAAATTTCCCACGGGGCCGTTTCGGCCCGGTGGGAAATTTGTTAAATATAGAACCCTAAATGTTCACTTTTCTCTACTTCAAAGTCCGTGGAAGAGTCGAATCATATGGGTAGGAGAGAAATGCAAGTTTCCGGGTGACTACAGCTGAGTCGTGGGAGACCTCGCCCCCCACACGCTGATTTTCTGGTAGTGTATTATGATGTAAAAATAATATTGCATTGGTGAAGAAGTTGGCCATCTCTCTCAACTCTTGTTTAGAAAAAATTGGAGGGGGCACATGCCCCCTGTGCCCCGGGTTCCTACGTCCCTGTGGAAACCTATCAAAGCCACTCCCGCCGATATTCAGTGTTACAGGAAGTTTAACAAATGAGAAATAATTACTGAGTTGACGATGATATTTCAAAACACAGCAGACAGATTTAATTAGCGTCAATGGACGACATTGAACACAGTAAATAAATTTGATAATTTATGAAAAAATCACATTCCATTTCACTTCAATTTATTATCAAATCGAATTATAACTGTTTTGTGACCTTTGTAAATAAATATTTTAATGAATTAATATTTTTGTTTTCGGTTAGAAATTCTTCTAGGAAATATGCAAATACATGTACGTGTAGAACGTATAATTAAGGAAACAAAACCGATGTCAATGTTGTTATTGTGGCTCTCTGCCTCAAAATCCATAGCTTGTAGGCCCTCATTGAATAAGCTTGTCGAGTCCGTTCCGGTAATGGCCAAAAGCTGAATTTTTTAAAATTCTTTCCTTAGTTTTTATATTTTTTGTGTTTGTTGGATGTGTGTGTGTGGGCGGGGATGGGGGGGGGGGGAGGCTAGTGTGGTCGTTGATTCCACGAGTGACTGCAGTTATCGAATGACTTCAGATGGAAATGTATTTCTTATGTTTCTGCCTTATGTTGGATTAAATGTTATGTTTTCCACGTGCACGTTACGTTACATCATTATTTTATGTAAAATTTGGAAACAGTATAAAAAAAGTGTTCAAAACACAAAGCTGAGATAATGAAACGTGTGGTAAGAAATAAATTCCTCGGACTTTTTAATATCTTTTACGTAGTTGCTTAAAATAATGTTTATTTAATCCTGTCGGCAAAATAACATAAATAAATCTATCCGACTTCTGTGCACTTTCAAGGGGAACGTCCCCTGGGGATTTCGTAATATATTTATTCTCACGTGGCGTTTACTTTTCATGTCCCACAAGACAAATATATAATTTTGTGATAATTGATGTGTAACAGATTGTCTTGAATGCAAGCTGTGATATTCAGCGGTGCTCGTTTAGCACTATACGCTGAGTATAAAAACAAATGTTCATCTACAGCCTGATGTTACGAATGCCAGGGAGTAAATTGTTCCGTTGCATTTTCAGCTTAACCCTCTACCTAATGCAGACGATATGAAAATTCATTATGTTAACCCTCTGAACACGAGAGGCCGTTTTTCTGCTCCAGGAACGTGACACGTCATAATTTAATTGAGAAGGATGGGTGCTAAGTGTATGTGTGGGGTAGACCAATCAATATTTTCAACATGCAGCCCAAAGGCTGCACGTTGAAAATATTGATTGGCTACCCCCTAATAATGAATATGGGCTCTTCCATTTGCTGTCATTGAACTGACTTGGAAGATACCACCGGGTTCAAAGGGTTAAATATTATTTTTTCAAATTAAAAAAAAAATTCAACAAAACTATATCACGTGACCCCTCATTGGAACGAGGTCGTTGAGTTCTTGTTTCCTATTAAAAGATCATATCCAGGGTTACTTGATATCATCGTCCAAATGGCTATTTTGGGCTATAGTTTTATTTTGTGATGTGTGGATTTAGTAAGTAATGTTCATTAATGGTGATATGGCCAAAATAATCTGTTGATGGTTTTGCTTCAGTGTTCTGTCAAGTGTATTTCAGTTGGAGGTCAAGGTCACGCTGGAGTGTGTAATGACTAACCCTGACCTGTTTGGGAGCTGACATTTTGCAGGTGACAAATTAGTTCAGCGATCTGAACGTAGTGGCTACCCCTCTACGTTCAGATTCTTCCCATTTAATCCTGTAGAAAAAATTCCCATCAAGTTTTTATGGGAACTCAAAACTCGAAATTAGGAATATATATCAAGCTTTCGACCTTATCACGGACTGCAATTGATAGTACACGTATTTCCTTATATTTGGGCAGAGTTTATTGATCCAAACTATGTTTTATCCTTTAATTATCGTTATTTGAATACTCTCGAAGCGGTAACGAATGTTTCGAAATCGTCCATGTTTTTGTATAAATCTAAAACAGTAAAAACAATAACCCGGTAATGGCGCCGAAACGAACAAACCTTTTCATCGATGCGGAATCGGAAATTCGATCACATTTGCGCATAGGGGGTTGATAACCTCCTCTGCGCGACTGATATATATTCCTATTTTCGAGTTTTGAGTTCCCATAAAAACTTGATGGGAACTTTTTCTTTAGGATTGAATGGGAAGAATCTGAACGTAGAGGGGTAGCCACTACGTTCAGATCGCTGAACTAGTGACAAATGGGACAATTTTTGTGTAAATTTGCTTTGAGAAAGCCTTCTGAAAAAATGAATAAGACGCCCATATGTTTTTTCTTTGTCAGAATGTTCATCTTATGTTGTAAAATCATCAGTGGGGGCATAAAGAATTCCTATTACATAGTTTTATCGCTACCGATGCACGAAAATTGGAAATTTATCCCCAAAGTGAGAAAAGTTTGACCATTTTGACCCATGTTTTACCTAACGAATCGGTCGTATCGGCTCATGTAATATACAAACTGAGCAGTTGAAAACAAAACTCAAAAGATTTCAACAAAACTGTATCATGGTCCAAATTAGAACAATCTCAGGTCTCGTTTCAGTTATTTAGAAGAATACGTTGGGTTTTAAAGAAATTCACAGCTTCTCATTAACACGACCGAAGCAAGCCAGAAAATAGGCAGACTGCCATCTGCAAAATGAGGTCCCCAGAGGGTGAATTTAGTGATGCTACCCTGCACCGCAGGGTAGCATCACTAAATTTACCCTCTGTGAACCTCAGCCTGAATCAGGGTCTCAAAACTAAACAAAAAGAGGTACCCAAACGATAAATTGGCCCACTGTATGGGATAGCATCATCAAATTCACCCTCTGGTGACCTCATTTTGCAAATGTCAGACGGCTTATTTTCAGGCCTGGACCGAAGATATTTTGCATTTTCACCCCCCACTCACAATCCTCACAATGCGTACAGTTTCTAAAATCTCCCAGTATGGCTTTTACTGGAGACAACTACACATAATCAAAATCTTACAAGATCCCTCAAATACACCCACCTGAATGACACAGCTGATTGCTCCAAAAAGGGTCAAAATGGTCAAAATTTTCTCATTTTGAAGATAAATTTCCGTGTTTTTTTCACAGACTTTGATACTTATTTTCTGGGTGAAAATGCCTCCTTCTGTGAATGGTCAAGACATAACACAAGTTCAACTTTCTGTTCACTGTACTCAGTGCAGTCTGTTTTTGGAGTGTACAGGGAATTACGCCATATTTAGTCATCTGTCAGAATGGAAGAATACACGGTTTATGAATCTTATATTTTCAGAAGTCACCTATTCACACCCCGCACCCTCCAGTTAAGCTTATGACTCTTCACTGGAACAAACTCCCGAAGCTCGTTCCGATGAGAAGCCACAAGCTACGTTTTTTTAAAAAAATGAAAACTCATAGCGATTGGATCCAGGAATTGCTTTGCAACTGTCGTCTGCTCACCGTGTTAGATTAACTGTTAACGCCTACCTCTCTGGTAGTGCAACATAATTTTTTCCAGTCACTCTGTTTTTCTCTTGTTTAACTATGAATTTAATCCAATTATATCTTGTTTGACAGAGCTCTGTCAAACAAGGTATCTTTGGTTAAAATATCAATCTGCATTATGGGAAATCGTTGCTGCTGAAAATGTTGCTATTTTGACATTGGTGTGTGTGCAGAGGGTTAAAGTGTATGACGTAGATTTGAAACTGAGAAGCAACTTTGTACTCGGTGTACATTTTGGATACTGTCTGTCTGCCTGTTTTGAAAAGAGCTGTCTGAGAACTTTGCCGCAAGTTTCGTGATTTCAGTACAACAAGGGGATTAAATAATCGGTTGGCGAAATAAAAGATGTACGGAGCTCGTGAAGCTTTTCCTTACGGGGCAGAAATAGTTTCTACCATTAACCTTTTAAGAAATATCCTTGACTAATTTGCCAATGTAACAATTTAGCTGGGTTGAATATGCAGGTCACGTGATTCCCTCACACCTTTGTCTTAAGCATTTTAGAAAACACAAGTCTCATCCTCCAGCCCTAAAACCTATTGCCCTGTGAAGCACACAACCCTGATCAAAACTAAACACCAAATGCATAAAACGCACCCTAATCACAATACCCACATAAGTTAACTAAATATTTAATTTATAGAATTTCTGCGTTTATGTATGTCTTAGATTAGCATATGAAGATATTTAAACATTCAGGGAGACCCGTGAATAAGGGGGGAAGTGAGAGTTCGATCCTTATAGTTGGGGAGTACCCTACGGTCCCTCCAGTGCCTCTAATCTCCCTCGAAAGGTGGAGGAATCTCTATGCTTTTTTTTTGAAAGGTGTGTTGAACCATGGTATTTCTCCAAAATATTCCCGAATGCACGTGTATTATGTCGGTATACTTGGGGATTCTGTAGACCCACCCCATCCCACCCCCTCTCCGCAAAGCGTCAAAATTCGCGAAATCGTCCCGATGATTTGATTCGAGTCGTGTTGGATCGGAAATATTCGAATCGTCGAGATGTTCACAAAATCCTACCAAGTGTTTTCTTCTGTACAGGAGACCTGATGATAGAAGAAGAATTCAAGGAGGTTCCTCATCCAACACTACTTTGATTCCGTTTTGTTGATTGATTTGCCCAGACAGACGAGTCACCATTGATTACAATATATACTTGAGCATATATCTACTGCAGTGAGGTGCAGTATCTACATCCTGAAGAGCGATGCAATTCGATTTTATTCAAAATCCTCAACTGGTTTCGATTAGAGCTGATACGGTTAACCGGTTAATCGATTAACCAATGATCAACGTCTTGTTCGATCAAAAAGGTAATTGATCTGTTAACCGTTACTTTTGAACAACGGTATTATGTGGGTTAACAAAGGAACAAACTTGCTCCAAAACAGGCAAACATTGTCACACTGACTCACATCAATTATATGAGACAGAGTAAAGCATGCAAGTTACATGCTGACATACTTGTTCACTTGCATGATTATCATACTGTATCAGTAGCTGGAAATGATCATTCTCAACCCTTCAGCAAATGCGGGTAGCTGACGATACTTGCACAAGAAATTCTTGAATTACTAAAGATTTTCAATGTTTGTCTCAAAAACATAGCTTATGACCCCTCATTGGAACGAGCTCAATGAGCTCGTTCCAATGAGGGCCATAAGCTATGTTTAGAGACAAAAATTGAAAACATAATAAAATTTGAATGGACATTTTTGTATATGGCGCTGGCCGGTTTTGTCCGTTACGTTGATTAAAGTTTTAATTATATAAATCATCAACGGTACGGCAATTATTCAGCTACCTATTAGGGCAAGTGATTAATCGGTTAACCAAGGTTAATCCATGTGATTAATCGATCAAAAAAAACTCTTTAACCATTTCAGTTCTAGTTTCGATCCAGGATTCGATGCGACTCGAAGTTTGAGTGTTTTGCCAAATTTTTTGACAATACCCAGTGTACCGTCGTGTTCTTTAAAAGGGGGCTTTCTGGTCCATTCATGTCTATTTCGTTGGCCTTGAATTTACTGGTATTCTGAAGTATTAAGACAAAACAGTTGTTCGTAAACAAAGATTATGACGTAATTAAACAATCAATTAAAACAAGATGAACAAAATACTTGATTGTGTACACACTTGGTAGAATATTGTGACAATTTGGAGGGCGTGTGCGCCAGGTCCGCCCCGTTTGAGTCCACCGCTGAATCGAGTAGAGGTGTGTTGCTCGAGAACAGAGACTGGAACAGAATTATGGAACGGAATTAAAATATGATTAAATTAGACCATAAACTTACTGGCTTAAACCCTAACTCACGATTAACCACACCTTGATGTTTCTATTCCGTTCGATCACCCCGCTCAAGTTTTTCAACTCGAGCTATCACTTAGTGGAATCACGAATGCTCGTCAATGGCGGAAATGGGCCTTAAAGCACATATAAGTTCTTTTCCACCATGACAAGTTCTCAAAACGGAAGCTAGAGCTGATGCACTGTTAAATAATTTACTCTCCGCATATGATCGACCCTTCCGCCCTTTTCAAGTGTGGAAAAAAGTAAATAATGAAATGTCTATTTTCGTTGTATGACTTCCGGAACGGAAGTCATACAGCGAACATGGACAGTTCATAGAAAGCGTCATTTTCGTATTTTTTCACTTGATAAATCCAAAAGGGTTGACACTTTGTGAACAACAGAGCGATTCTGTTGTTCATTAAAACCATTTCTTTTATAATTCATGGCCGACATTAGAGCTGTAGGTTTTTAAATTTCTTGTTCGGTTTCGGTTTTGGTTTTTCAGGTGGAATAAAACCTCGGTTCGGTTCGGTTTTCGGTTTGTTCATGAGGCCAAATAAAATTCAATAAAACGCATTCTTATGTCCGGAGTCATAACTGGATGGCAGTGAAATTGAGTGAAACTCAATGAATGCCCGAAATAAGCTATAAAACATGAAGAATCAGGAAGGCCAATATAATAATTACCTAAATGTACAGAACTTTTATTGTGCTTGGCCATTTTTCGAGGTCTGACACCTACACGCAACTTGAGGAAAGCTACAAACACAACTAAACTGAAATGTCGGAAATTCACAGAATGTAGCCTTCCCAGAGTAGTAAGAGTACCCGGACACTGCCATCGGCAGTGTCTGGGTACTCTCACTACTCTGGGCTGGCTACATTCTGTGAATTTCTGCAGCAACAGAGTATTTAATAAAAAAAACGAAAAACCTTAGATTTCGGGATGTCGACGGTTTCGGTTTCGGTTTTTTAAAAAAAACTAAAAACCTCGGTTCGGTTTCGGTTAACCTACAGCTCTAGCCGACATTCAGTCAGGCGATGTGCTGGGACGAAGCATTCGTCACAAACTCACACTATTATAGCGTTTCCGTTGATGTAAGCGACAGATTAGCTTTCATCTGAAAGTGAAGGAACATTAACAGAACAATATCAGAGGAAAGAATTGGGCCAACTTATCTTTTCTGTGAGGGAAGAAGTAATGAATACTTCCTTGACTAATTTGACTGTTCGTTTACGTGTAACCCGAGTTAATAGTGTAAATATTTTTTCTGATAAAATATAATATCACTTTTCGTCTTGTAACAGAGTTAGACCAGACAAGGTTTCGGCTGATTATCACGAAATTTGATACCCGCTAAATGCTAATTTAGTAATTCAATATATAAATATTTCTTCCTGCATGCGAGGGATCAAAAGTCAAAAAGATAATTTCCCACCGGTATCGAGTCGAAGATAGCATAACACTCGATTGATTAGTTTTAAAATAGAGATTATAACTTATGTGTTATCTATTGCATTGGTCACGTGACTTTAAAAAAATCTAGCGTAAGTTTTCATATAAGACCTACATGCATGACCAAATTCATTAACCCTACTGTCTGTTAGAAAGAGGGTAAACGACACGCTCCTTCTTATCATGTTTTCATACGCACTCCAGACTTTCTGAGCATAGTACGTGGAAAGTTGGCTAGCCCCAAAACACACAGGGAGTTGAATTTCTACCAAACAATGTGGCTAAACATCCACGAAAATGCCTACGTGGCTTTCTTCTTAGCTTAGCACATACGCAACTCTGTAACGGTACACACATGTTCTAAAGCTGCCTTGGGGCCGAGGTGCTTTACACACAAAAATATCGTCAGACTCGAGACGAAAAAAAAATCCCAACAAATAAACAAAAGGCCGTTGGACCCGAACTCTTCGATTTTGTAATATTACATTGTCGACGAGCTCGTTCCAAGGAGGGGTCATAACCTATGTTTTTGAGACAAAAAATGAAAAAATAATGAAAAGTAATTGGCGATTTTTGTGACTGCGTTGCCGGTTTTGGCCGTTACGTTTTGTAAAGGGCTGTGGCGTGTCGGCCTCGGGGCGTTTCGTTCTTGACATTTCTTATATGTAAAACGTCTTTTTCCCCTCCAACTGAAATTTCCGACGGATATTTGTTTTAGGGCTGGGCGTGTTTTAACCCACCTCGACCAATTTCAGACCCTGAGTTTGCACCATGCAACAAACTAAACAGAAAACGTAGATTATAGTCTGTTTCATAAATGAAAACATAATATTTTAACCCTTTACCTAACGTTACGGCGATAAATATCCGGCGCTATTCACACAAAAATCGCCTTTCTGATTTCTTTTAATTTTGAAGTTTAGCCTAATAATAAACCTTATAACTCTCCCCCACCCTTTCTACTTTGAATAGGCATAACGATCTCGACCCAATAAGGGATGATAAGGTATGTTTGTATGTTTGTAGGTAAACTTTTTAAAAAATTATTTATTCAAAAAAGTTTTTTGCACGTGTCGCCTGTGAGTCATGTTGTGTAAAGGTTAGTGCCTATTCACTGCGGTAAACAGGCTCTGTTTTACTGGTAAAATAGAACCCAGTCACCAATGCTTGGGAGGTGGAACCCCTCTCTAAAATGGGCAACATGGCTTATTAACGCTCACCCCTTGTCTTGAGTTGATACTCATCTTGTGGTCATGATTAGCCATTGTGCAAACATATGTGGCCTTAAACACCAATAAATAAATAAATAAACCTCCACACAACAGCGTAAGGTCAAGGATACAGTAGTTATGCAAATAGAGGACAGACGGACTGACTGACGGGTATCACGTGTGCCTTTCCTGTAAATGAATGTACGAATTACAAAAAGAGTGAACTACTAAGCCACCCATGGGTCGGAGGGTCCACTTGGAGAATATAAATATCAAATTTCGCGAAAGAACTACAAGGAACTACAGCAAAGTTCCAGTTAATGGATCTGCGGGTCGAATCCGGAGGTCCATTGGATGAAACTTTGCGCTTCTTATTTTTTCACAGAATTCGTTATCAGGGTGTAGTTTACACTCTGCGAGGGATTTAGTGATAATCCTTCTCCACTGACTTGTAAATACCACGACTATACAACGTAAACGTTCATCGTAGACATACACCCTTTCCCCGTCCATTCTGTCATTAACAAGTAAGGTACCTAATAGAGCTGAAACGGTTAAGGGGTTTTCTTGGTCGATTAATCACGTGAATTAACCTTGGTTAACCGATTAATCACCTGTCCAAATAGATAACTGAATAATTGCCATACCGTTGATGATTTACAGCATGAACCCCCTACCCAACCTAACAAACAAAACCGACTAGGCCTGTATACAAAAATCTCCATTCAAATTTATTAAGTTTTTAATTTTTGTCCTAAAAACATACCTTATGACCCCTCATTGGAACGAGCTCGTTGAGCTCGTTCCAATGAGGGATCATAAGCCATGTTTTTGAGACAAAAATTTAAAAATATTTAGTAATTCATGAATTTATTTTGCAAGTATCGTCTGCTACCCACAATGGGTAAAGGGTTAATAATGACCATTTCCAGCTACTGATACAGTATGATGATCATGCAAGTAAACAAGTATGTCAGCAAGTAACTTGCATGCTTTACTCTGTCTCATACAATTGATGTGAGTCAGTGTGACAATGTTTGCCCGTTTTGGAGCAAGTTTGTTCCTTTGTTAACCCATATAATATAGTAGTTCAAAAGTAACTTTTTTGGATCGATCAAGATGTTGATCATTGATTAATCGATTAATCGGTTAACCGTTTCAGCTCTAGTACCTAATAATATTCCCCCATCGCAGACTCACACGGTGTCGATATTTTTATAGTGATCGTAAAATATGTCTCGGTAAAAAAATAGAGTCGAACGATAACAATACCGCTCTTATATGTGAAAAAGAAAATTGAGTATTCCAAGTCAATAGCTGGAAAAAATAGAATGTTATATTTGCACACTCATAAACTACAAGCGCTATAATGATAATGCTAGCAATTCACTTGTTTACATTCTGTAGAGGGATCAATTTAAAACGTCATATTTATATAAAATCTCGTTCCTAATTCTATCTGATCTAACGATTATCGATACTAAGTATGGTAGATGGTGGATGGGATATTTCCAGTGCTACATAATTTGCACGTGAATGTGTACTCTCAGAGAAATTATGTATGTTGAACAAATCGAATACTTCAACGTGTATTGTAGGGCGTTACTCTTGAGTTCCAAATGGAAGTACAAGATGGAATATAAGTAGAGAGAGGCAGATCTAACAAAATAAAATGAAAAATACAGGGCGGAATGTAAGTACGGAGTGGGAAAACATGATATATGTAAAGGTTTCTGTTGCAACTCCAGAACATTCTGGTTTACGAAGACATCAGCAAGTTAGAGCTGAAACGGTTAAGGGGTTTTCTTGATCGATTAATCACGTGGATTAACCTTGGTTAACCGATTAATTACTTGTCCAAATAGATATCTGAATAATTGCCGTATCGTTGATGATATACAGCATGAACCCTTTACCCAACGTAAGAAACAAAACCGACTAGGCCCATGTACAAAAATCTCCATTCAAATTTATTATGTTTTCAATTTTTGTCTCAAAAACATAGCTTATGACCCCTCATTGGAACGAGCTCGTTGAGCTCGTTCCAATGAGGGTTCATAAGCTATGTTTTTGAGACAAAAATTGAAAAGTTTTAGTAATTCATGAATTTATTTTGCAAATATAGTCTGCTACCCGCAATGGGTAAAGGGGTAAGAATGACCCTTTCCAGCTACTGATACAGTATGATGATCATGCAAGTAAACAACTATGTCAGCAAGTTACTTGCATGCTTTACTCTGTCTCATATAATTGATGTGAGTCAGTTTGACAATGTTTGCCTGTTTTGAAGCAAGTTTGTTCCTTTGTTAACTCATATAATACAGTAGTTCTAAAGTAACGGATAATCGAACAATTACTTTTTGGATCGATCAAGATTAATAGATTAATCGGTTAACCGTTTCAGCTCTACAGCAAGTCTGATATTAAACTGTCTTGTATACTTCTGCATCACACAACAAGATAGAATAGGAACCTGATGCCATATTATATTGTCCCTTGAACGCATAAAAGTGCCAGCTACAATGCTTTAAAGGGCACGCTGCAATGTGCCAAGTCTAAAAACAAGCTATTATTTGAAAATAGAATGTGTTTTCATATTTAGAATTCACTTTAAAAAAAATTCCTGTAATCTGGTATTTGCATTAGTTCCCTGAATCCTGCACCCTATGTAACATGAAGCCAACTAACTCTCTGTATTTTTATAGTCTTGGTGTAGGTTTTCAATAATACTTTTCATGTATCGTGTGATATGGTAGCCATCAACTAATTTGGTACAATTCCTATGGTTAAGTGTATTTATTTATTGGTGTTTAAGGCCACATACTTATGCACAATGGCTAATCATGACCGTGACAGTTTTACGGGTGGAGGAAGCCAGAGTACCCGGAGAACCACCGAGCACCGACGAGCAGCTGCCAGCTCGCCAACATCGTAACTTCGCACTGCAGCACATGCAGGGTTAGATTTGTTGAAGACATGTGCACCATCGACGTGCAGTACGCCTTAGTACACTGCGTCATCGTGCCACTATGTGGACAATAGGGGTTAAGTGCCTTGCCCAAGGACACAGCGCGAGAGTATGAATCGATCGCTCAGACGGTCACCCCTCCGAGGACTAACCGGGCTCGTTGTTACTTAACTTCGGTGATCTGGCGAGAACCGGTTACCGCAACGCCACCGCACCCCCCCCCCCCACCCCCGGTTAAGTGCATGTAAGCTCACCAACCAACTATACAATGCACAGGGTTAGTCACTCTTTTCTTTCTTGTCATAAATAAAATCATCTTTATTATGCGACTAACACTGCGTCGCACAGCCTTAGTATTTATATTTATTTATTGGGGTTTAAGGTCACATACTTATGCACAATGGCTAATCGTGACCGTGACAGTTTTACTGGTGGAGGAATCCGGAGTACCCGGAGAGAACCACCGAGCAACGACGAGCAACTGTCAGCTCCTCAACATTCTAAATCTGTTCAAGCTCCGCTCAAGCAGGGTTTCAGCGGTTGAAGACATGTGCACCATCGACGTGCAGTACGCCTTAGTACACGGCGTCATCGTGCCCCCGTGTAGGCAACCGGAATAAAGTGCCTTGCCTAAGGACACAACGCGGGTCGTCCCGCACAACCTTAGTGAGTGCACAATTTCATGTAGTGTGTGATACGGCAGTTACCAATTTTTTTATAAACAGAAGTTTGACTAACCCTGTGCATTGCACAGGGTTAGTCACACTTTCTGGTTATAAAACAAATTCCATTATTAACCCTTTACCCAACGAATCGCCCGCAGCCGCCCGCATAATATGCAAATTCAGCAGTTGAAAAAATATTATTTTTCGCACCAAACCATATTATGTGACCCTTCTTTGGAGCAAGCTCGTTCCAAAGAGAGGTCACATGATATGGTTTTGTTGAAATTTTTTGAAAAAATTCAAAAAATGATATTTAAAGTAATAAATTTTGATATCGTCTTCGTTAGGTAAAGGGTTAACTGGGTAACAACACTATGCACTTTTCAGTGTAAACCCCATCTTTATCAACTCTTTTCCAAATGTAATGGCCAAAACCAGCCATTACCATTCCCCAAAATGGTAAAATTCAGTTTTTGACCTCTCATTGGAATGGATTGTGGAAAGTTTGTTTTTTTTAGTAAATTCCAAAAAATGAAAACAATTAATAGCTTGAGCTTGTTTAGCGGAGAAATGTCATATTCAGACTGCTAGTATGGTATATTACATATAACTATGTAGATTGGGGTACAGTTAAATGTGTACAGGAAGTTAACTGTTGTGGTTTCGATGCATCTCTCAACATGATACCTTCATTTGGCGACGATTCCATTCATAATAAACATACAGACCCAAATAAACTTCATACTTGGTTGAAAATTTTTCGAAAATTAATATTAATTTTCGAAAAACATACATATAGATGCTTATTGGGAACACAAGACTGACAGAAACGTGGTGTGTTATTCCCTAGAAGAGCGACTTTTATATTAACCACAGCTTCTTCCACAACTGGAAATGGAGATGTTTGTAGTAAACACCGGATTAGAATATATTTTTTTTTAAATTTTAAAGACTGAAAAGGTATTCGATTTTCAAATAAACTCATTTTCACTTTGCAGGAAAATAATAATGGCATGGGCCATATCTAAATACGATAAATGGTGCTAAGTTCATTCCCCTCTGGTTTAAAACCAAGACTTAAAAAGAAGCCATATATCCGGTGATTGAAAATTTTTCAAAATTTTCTGATTTATTTGTGACTGTTTATGCTATGCGATTAACCCATTCAAACAGGTATACACGAGTTAGGCCCAGGTTGCGTGCAATCGAAAAATCGAGCCGATGGGTCGGGATATTTCAAAAATTTATTTTAATATTTTATTTTCTTATACAGCCGATTAATCCTTTACCCAACGTAACTTTAAAAACAGCCAGAACTGTCTACAAATATCGCAATTTAAATTTTATTATTTTTTAAAAATGTCTTTGTCTTAAAAAACATAGTTATGATCTTTCATTGGAACGAGCTTGTTGAGCTCGTTCCAATGAGGGGTCAAAAGTTGTGTTTTTGAAGCAAAAAATTAAACTTTATACTTATTCAAGAATTTTTTTATCAAATGTCTGATCTTTGGATTAGGTGAAGGATTTAAATCTATTGCCTATATTCGCGGTATACTTGTATTTGACGCCAGGTCCGTAAGTATTTTCAGATATCGTTTTAAATAGATATAGTTTTTTTTTTTGCCAAGAGTTCATAAAAACATTAGGGTCGGGCATGGAACTTAGGATCGATCGGAAAGACTGAACAATTTTATCTTTTTCTCGGCCTAAAATAACACTAGGTGGCGCTTGAGCAACAACTTAAGAACAAATAGTTCAGGAGGACCAACAGTCAGTTTACACTTTACACACTGATGTCAAAATACTGAATTGTCAAGCAGAGAATATTTCCCATAATTCATCTAGAAATTTAACCAATTCAATCTTGTTTGACAGAGCTCAATGAGCTCTGTCAAACCAGATTCAATTGGTTAAATTCCTAGTTGCATTATGGGAAAACAATTCGCCACGGAAATTTGATATTTCGACATCAGTGTTCAAAGGGTTGACCCTACAGCCCCATTGGGCTGTAGAATTAGGATTTTACTCTCCCTCCCAGTGTAAAGAGTACTGCAGTCGGTATTACGTACAGTAACCATATTCAGCAAACATTTATTCAAATGGGCACTGCACCGTAAAACGCCAAAACGTGAGAAGTTTTTCTTTATTTAAAAAAAACAATGGTCTGCTTGATCAAGCTCTTATGTGAAGAAATTAGTTACTTCTTTTCCTTGTATCAAAAGGAAAGATTTCTGCCCCGCTGAGAATGGGATTTCGACGCGCACCTGTTGACAGTACCAGACGAACGACAAAACTTGGAAGTGTCATAATAATAATCCATGTTTGTTGCATGTGTCATGAGCCCTCACATACTGCTGAAGTTGTAGTCCATCTGGGTGAGTTTACTCGCGACACCTACCAATTTTCGACTCATCGAACCAATACCTATTAAAGTGTGTTATAAAACCCACGTATCCAGTAAATGTAGAATCTTAGAGAGGTGAACCTACCTGCTCCGTAATAGGATAGGAGGAAATAAACTCACAACCAGGATTTGGCGGATATTATGACACGCTTCCAGTTCTGTTCCTTGGGAAGGAAGTACGTAGAGTGGTATGCTATTATAATTATAAAATGGTCATCTGGGGATTAGTATCTGGCGTTAAAATCAAATAACAGACACACCCGGATTTAAACATTACTTCACCAGCCACAAAGTTATAAGTCCATCACGTGTGTTCTCTTATAATTTTTTGCCCTTGGCTGAAATAATTTAACCATTTACCTAACACGAAGGGCAGACGACACTTGTAAACAAAATTCTTGAATAACTAAAAAAATTCCATTTTTTGTCTCACAACATAGCTTATGACCCCTCATTGGAACGAGCTCAATGAGCTCGTTCCAACGAGGGGTCATAAGCTATGTTTTGGAGACAAAAATGAAAAAAATAATGAAAATTGTATGATGATTTTTGTAAAAGCGCTGGCCGGTTTTTGCCGTCACGTTGGGTAAAGGGTTAAGGGAATTTTAGTTAACACTGCGAGTAGGTATGCCTCACCTCATGCGTGTGTAAAACTAATGTGCAATGCAATCTTTGAGCCTTTCAAACTTGAGGAATTGTTTTCTAAATACCAAGGGTATTGCAAGTTTTTAATATATATATATATTAAAATTCCATTTATAATTTATTTCGTAGATAAATTTAATAATAGATTTAATTATGATTTATTCCAGGCAATGACATCACACATAGATGAAGAAAAACTGAGTTATTGTGCAGGATGTGGAGAAAAGATATGTGAACGATATTACTTATATACTGTTGGTAGACAATGGCATGTTCATTGCCTGAGATGTTCAGACTGCAAATCTCCATTAGATTCCGAGCTGACTTGTTTTGCACGGGACGGCAGTATTTACTGCAAAGAAGATTATTACAGGTATGGCTTTTTGCACAATTTAAAAGCAAACACAGACTATTATTTTCTCTTGAGGGTGAGGTAAAGTTACTAAGTTACTAAAAAGAAAACAAACAGTGGCGTAGGTGGACGGGTTGGGTACAAGGCTATGAAATTCCCGACATAAATTATCGATGAAAATCGTCGTTGTGTGCTTCATTTCCGACAGGAATTAATCATAAAAAGCAAAAACTTTGCTAGGGTTAATTCCTGCCGAAAATTTTATAGTTTCGGCACACATTTAAGAAGACGAAAGACATAAAACCTGACTAGTTTCTTGGGGCCAGGGTTACGGAAATGCGTGTTTTCAGCCAGGCGTCGCGAAAAGGACCGATTGGAGAAAGTGATTATGAACCCGATCTGTCCCGACTGTGATGGCTCAAGTCGTCACTGAACTGAAAAAAAAAATTCACACTACATTATCAAGGCATGTCTTCGTCGAAGGAATGCCTTGATGATGTAGTTGGACTATTAGTCAGTCGGGTATCACAGCCACCCGTTTGTATTAACGTCTATGTACGCGACATACGTCCAAGTATCTTATCAGGGGCCAATACAATAAAACTTCAACAATTGTATTTTCTAAAATTCTATTTTCTAGTTATGACTTTAAATGGATTGAAATGAACCACTAGCGCCAACCGGCAAATTGCCACATCTTTTAAAATGCTAATGATTCATTTTAGTCAGTTATATTAATAGGCAGAAAATACAATTTTAGAAAATACAGTTGTAAAGGTGTTATAGTATTGGTTCCTCGTCTCGTAACAAAGTACATGATTACTTGCAAGGGCGAACCGACATATAAGTCTCCAACCCAGACAAAACTGTCACGAATGGAAAAATTACTGGGGACGGAGCGCCACACTTCGCTACGACCCTGCGTCTGTCTTTTAGATACCATTTTGCACTGCAAAGGACATCTACCCTTCTGTTATATTCTTCCGGGTGTCAATAAGGGGCTGAATATAGAACCCTTCCCCAATGGAATTTAGGCATGATTTTTTCCAATTCCCAATCCCAGATTCCCCAATCTCAGTCCCCACTCAAACACAAAGGCCTCAGAAAACTGAGGCCTTATGACCACCCAGTTCAGGGCATCAGTTGTGCATTAAATTTAAATTGCTTGCCTATTATTTATTTATTGGTGTTTAAGGTCACATATTTCTGCACAATGGCTAATCATGACCATGACAGTTTTACGGGTGGAGGAAGCCGGAGAGAACCGCCGAGCAACGGCGAGCAACTGTCAGCTCCGTAACATACTAACTCCACACAAGCAGGGTTAGCATTGGTTGAAGACAGGTGCACCATCTACGTGCAGTACGCCTTAGTACACAACGTCACTGTGCCCCCACGTGTGCAATGGAGGTGAAGTGTCTTGCCCAAGGACACAACGCGGTTGCCGCAGGTGGGATTCGAACCGAGGACCTCTCGGCTTGCAGCCTGCACCTATACCAACTGAGCCACCGCGCCCCCAAATTACTTACCTGATAAAGCTTAGAAAATGCCTGATTTCAAAAGGCAAATGACAAGTTCTTCTTTAATTGTAAATCAATGGTTTTCTGGAGCCTTATAACTACACAGTTTAGGGCACTAATTTTGCATTAAATTTAAATTGCTTACCAAATAAAGCTTACAAAGGGTCTGATTTAAAAAGGCAGATGACAAGTTCTTTTTTAACAGAAAAAATACCGTTTAATAGCGACTACAGAGACTGGGGTGAACATGATTACATGTGACTGCTTGCCATAAAATTTACTTGTGGTATTGCAGTTGCTTGGGTATCGGTCATAATGTTCTCTATTCAATTCGAATGTACAATTTCTCCCCCTCTAAAACAAATACCCAACTGGAGACCTCATGACGTAAATTTTTCCAATGGCATGGGCCCATGACCCTTTCCCAAAGAGGGCAGAAGAAGCCCTGTATTATTTCAGTTGTCGTTAAAAGTACATTGTGGTCTTGGGCTAACTTGGCAATCATAATAATAAGGTTCATGGAACGTCTGTCACGTATGCCGTAGCCAACTATTTATTAATGGACTATTTCGACAGCAACCGTCTTTCTATTAATTGGATGTTCAATGAACCTCAAATCAAATAAAATCTGTGCTTGTTTCACAAAAAATATATCGCCACCATTTTCTTTATCATAATAAGTTTTATATAGATTTTCTGACACCTTTGCTATAGGGTAATATTTTCTTTAGAAATTCAAGTATTTACCGTTCTGCTTGTCATACAATTGTCGTACAAAACTTGGGTGGGACAAAATAGCAACGAAAACGGGTGGACCTGCAGTTGTACATGAAAAACGCGGAACTGCAAATACGGATCTGTCTTGAATGTATCGAGCTTTTAAGAATGCTGATACTAACAACTTGATATGTTCAAACAATTTGTTTGTGATCGACATTCGACAAATAAAAACCTGTCCGACCTGACGCTCGCATTTCACGATTTGAGACCACCCATTGGTTTCCACCAAGGGACGCAATTGACTCAGATGGGTACAAGCGAGAAATCTCGGTAATTTGAGAAGAGAAAACATTTGGTCAATTCGTCAAAATTGTCACATTTTCAACAGGTTTTCTCGTTCGCCGTGTGAATTTATTCTATTATGGATAAACCCATGCCATAATTAAGAATATCATATTTAGTTCACATTACCAATACACTTGACATTTGTTTGTGTTAATTTTTCACAGATTTGGTTTCAGTTCTCTCAACAACTCAACAAAAAAATTTGACGGAGGTCATTTATATAAACCGACGCGGCATTTGCTTATATATCATAAAAATATACTTAAAGTGCTCAGAAATAAAATGTTTAACCCTTTACCTAACACGAAAAGCAGACGACACTTGCAAACAAAATTCTTGAATAACTAATTTGTTTCATTTTTGTCTCAAAAACGTAGGTTATGACCCCTCTTTGGAACGAGCTCGTCGAGCTCGTTCCAAAGAGGGGCCCTAACCTATGTTTTTGAGACAAAAAATAAAAAAAAATAATGAAAATTAATTGGCGATTTTTGTGAATAGCGCTGGCCGGTTTTGACCGTTACGTTGGGTAAAGGGTTGAGGTCATTTTGAGACTCTATAGCTGTATCATCGGTGACGGTGGTGCGAGAGGCGTAATTTCGCCACGATACGGGTTGGGAGAATAATAATAATAATAATAATAATAATAATAATAATAATAATAATAATAATGATAATAATAATAATAATTATTATTATTAGGGTTTTAACGACACTTTCAAGAACCAGGGTTAGCAGCGATTGAAGACAAGTGAACCATCGACGTGCTGTGAGCCTAAGTACACCGCGCCACAGTGCCCCGACGTGGGCAGTCGGGATTAAGTGTCTTGTCCAAGGGCACAACGGAGTTGCCGATGATCAGGATCGAACCGTCGACCTTTCGGTTTGAAGTTCAATGCTCTAACCACTGAGCTATCGCCTTCCCAGTGTGTGTGTTGTAGGAAGCTTTTCGCCAGTGGGATGGGAAGGGGGTGGGGGAAGTAAAAAATATTCCAAAATATCAAAAAACATTTTT
The DNA here is from genome assembly GCA_031216915.1 of Pictodentalium vernedei. Classification (NCBI taxonomy): domain Eukaryota; kingdom Metazoa; phylum Mollusca; class Scaphopoda; order Dentaliida; family Dentaliidae; genus Pictodentalium; species Pictodentalium vernedei. Next base: position 376,029,449 of record CM062291.1, read on the forward strand.
GACAGATTTCAGATTGGGCAATCAATATCGAAAGTTCAGCCTGAAAACATGTTTTAATATCAACGATTTTCCTCCCACTTTCCAAAATTTGACCAATAGATAGTGTCAAAATTTTCCCGAGAGTCAAAAATTTTCTACGACATTTTGGGGTTTTTTTTGCGTTGGGGGGGGGGGGGGGGGGCGCACTTCCCGGTATCTACGCCACTGTCCGAATCCCGGGATGGACCTCCAAAGGTTGGCATTTGACGTTATAAGCAAGCAACCTGATATTAACCCCCTCCACACTGATGTCAAAATATCTAAATTTCAGGCAGAAAAAATTCCCATAATGCAACTAGAAATTTAACCAATTCAATCTTCGTTTGACAGAGCTCATTGAACGAGATTGCATTGGTTAAATTTCTAGATGCATTATGGGAAAAAACAGCTTCCTGAAATTTTAGTATTTTGACATCAGAGTGAAGGGGTTTAAATATAGCCTGTTGTTCTAAATTTAACTCTACTGGTGTTGTGGGCCGACATACTTATGCAATAGGTTTTCTTAACCTTCAAGACCCCATACATCCACAAACTGCATCTTTTATATGGCTCTGAAAGATGTTCCAAGTGTATTCATCCCAGAGAACTTAACTGGCGGGATGCATTTATGTTGACAGTTTTTTACACCATTGTTGGCTGCTTGTACAGACAGCCAACAATAATGTGGCTACACTGTTTAAGTCATCTGCAGCTATGTTGGCGTATATCCGCTAGTTATAAACGTAAAATTAATCGGTGGACTTAAGGGTTAAGCAAGAGTGTTCAACAGTGGTATGTATACTCAATATTGAGGTTGTAACCCTTCGCCTAACTCATCTAGAAGACGACATTTACCAAAATAGTTTTTAAATAACTTAACATTTTCTTGTTCACCTCTAAATTATAGCTTAAAACCCCTCATTAGAATGAGTTCGGTTGTCTCGTTGCAATAAGTTATCATAAATTATATTTGAGAGGCAAAAATTGAAAAATTAATAATTTTTTTTTTTTTTTGCGATTTTTGTGAATAGCGCCTGATCGTAATAAGGCGTTGGTTTAATTAAAGGGTTAAAAAAAAATCTACATGGATACGTCGAAAATTTTCTTATGATTCTTCAGGAATTATCGGCCCATATAACTTATTCAAAAGAGCTAAAGAACCCTCAGAATATTTCATTCAAGTGGTTATTATTATTATTAATCAGTGGTCAAATTATCTTTAAAAAAATTATCATAGACATGGATACCCCCCCCCCCCCCCCCCCCCCCACACACACACACACTCCTGTACCTCCCTATTGGCATTGGCCGACAAGTGATTCTGAACTCCTGCTGGAATAGCGTGAGTCAAGTCAAGTCAAATCAAGTTTAGCCACTTGGTAACACCCATATTTCCCACTTTGAAGGAACACCACCCACAATTGGTCTCCGGATTCTGTTTTTCTTGTACCCATCTAATACAGTACTCGAGATCTGCACCATTCCCCAGAGTTCTCACGTTGAAGAAACGTATCTGAGTAGGTGTCTACTTTAAGCCTTTACCCAACGTAACGGCCAAAACCGGCGAATGCTATTCTCAAAAATCGACAATTAAATTTTTATTGTTTTTCATTTTTTGTCTCAAAAACATAAGTTATGACCACTCGTTGGTGTCGTCTGCTTTCCATGTTAGGTAAAGGGCTAAAGGGTATGAGGGATAAGGTCAGATGCTTTGGAAGTTCATGGACGTGTATGGAGGGGGGAGGGTGTACGATTCGGCCAGTCATGAGAAGATTTTAGAAATGAATCCACAGGTATGCTATCACCTTGATTCTCAGGTATCGACGAAGGTAATATACGGTATTAAAGGTGTATCTATGAAGGGGTACCGGTAAAGATAGGATAAGTTCTCTCCGGGTACCCCGGCTTTCTCCACCCGTAAAAGTGTCACCGACACGATATGATCTTGGCTGTTAATGTGTCGTTAAACCTTAATAAATAAATAAATAAATACAGGTTGCGAACCCTGATGGCACCGCCGGTCGGAGACACTAGGATTAAAGAGTTAACATTGAATGAACGGTGGAAGGCAGTGTGATCCCAGGGGGTAAATAAGATTCCGTCTGTACTTTATGACTGTTTGAAATCCATGCACAATTAAACTAGAAGAGGAAGCGTATCAGTTCCATCCAGGAATGTTAGATAGAGGGGCGAAAAACAAACTGATAATAGCGCCAAGAGATTTTGTTTATTTTACTCTGATATAAAGCCATTTTGTTTTCAACGAGATTATAGATATGGTGGGAGTAACAAATAACAGAGCGCTATAAATAGTTTATTGTCTGCGGAAGTGGTATCCCGCTAGCTCATTCACTTTCTCTGGTATCGGCTGATAGAGTTCTACTGCGATTTTAGTTGGTAATCTCAAATCTGCTTCGTTGTTAGATTTGGTACGGCAATGTTGACAGAGGTGGGTGAAACTCAATAGAAGGGGAGGGGGTAAACTCTTGATATACCAGAGCATTGCGGGACAATACCACGATATACCACGTTGCTTTTCTATAAAGAGACCACGGAAACCATCAAGCTGCCCTTTGCGGTCTCCTACCCTCAACAATTTACATCACAATTCCTGGATCCGCCTCTGGTTTCTGCTATTTTAAAATAATAAGCGCTCTTGATGTTTCAAGGATTCTTTTGGGTGTCCAGGGACCGAATATGGGATCCTTTTCCAATTGTATTTAGTCATGGTTTTTCCCAATACCCATTTTTATCAAATTTCCCAGTCTCAAGTCTCCACTGGACCAAAAAAAGGCAATGCATAATTGGTGCTCTGAACTGGGTGGTCATAGGGCAGGGTGTGCACATCCTTGAAAAGTCCTTGAATTTCAATCTCACTCTTTGAATTTTGAAAATTCAGAAAATGTACTTGAAAAGTGCTTGAAAATCTATGAGACTCCTTGAAAGTCCTTGAATTTTGCCCTATATCATTTTTACCTGTGTAATAGTGGACAATTGAAACATCTCTTTTGCACTTGTTTTAGTTAAAAAACGAAAAAAACGAACATAAATAACGGTTAAATGAATTAAGGTTCAGGCATCATTTAACTGGGTGTCATTCTGTAAGTACATGTACCTTAATTTTGTTGCAGAGCATTTTAGAAGCACCGTTTTCCTGGAATTTAGATTTCAATTATTTTTCTCATTTTTGTCTCAAAAACATAGGTTATGATCCCTCATTGGAACGAGCTCATCGAGCTCGTTCCAATGAGTGGTCATAACCTATGTTTTTAAGACAAAAAATTAGTTATTCACGAATTTTTTGGCAAGTGTCGTCTGCTTTTCACGTAAGGTAAAGGGTTATAGTAGGTAAGGCTTCTAAAAATGGTTATATTCCAAATGTACATTTTAAAAAAAACATCCTTTGAAAATGCTGATATGTCCTTGAAAAGTCCTTGAAAAGTCCTTGAATTTTTTTGGTCATTGACTGTAAGAACCCTGTAGGTGCTCAGAAAACCAGTGGTTTTCTGAGGCCTTATGACCACCCAGTTTAGGGCACCAATTGAGCATCAAACTTAAATTGCTTACCTAATAAAGCTCAGAAAATGTCTGATTTCAAAGGGCAAATGACAAGATCTTCTTTAATAGTAAACCAATGGTTTCTGGGCCTAATAACCAACCAGTTCAGGGCACCAATTGTGCATAAAAATTACTGTTGCGTACCTACTAAAGCTTAGACGTGGTCTGATTTCAAAAGGCAAATGACAAATTCCTCTTTGATAGTACAAGTACCTTTTGAAAGAGACTACAAAGACTGGGGTGAACATGATTCCATGTGAATGTTTGTTATAAAACATTCTTGTAGTATACATGAAGTTGCGTAGGTATCGGTCTTAATGTTCTCTGCTCAATTTTAATGTAACATTTCTTAGTCTTTGTATCTTTCTTCCCCTCTAAAACAAATTCCCAACTGAAGACCCCACGATGCAAATTGTCCCAATGGCATGGGCACCTGACCCGTTCCCAAAGATGGCGAAGAATCTCGGTGTTTGTTTATTGTTGACGGCCCTCATGGCCATGGGATTAGGTTTGTGAACACGAAATGAAATTTTCAAAGGCGACTTTTTTGGATAATACGAGGCGAATTTGGGTCATTTTGTTAGTTGATGGGTGAATTCAGCTTTCTCAGGGATACATGAAAACTCCAATATTCCATGCATTCAACAGTCATAAACAACAAATTTTACCCTTATGTACATGATATGAAGAATGCGGGCTGTTTATTCAGAGAATCTATAGAAACACAGAAGATACACCATCTAATATTAGCTATTGGAGCGATAGTATTACACCAGTTCACACCAAACGACACTGTATTCTCGGCGGGAATGTTCTGAACATTGTATTTGCATAACCTGTGTCATTTGGTAATTGGCTCTATTTTCTTGTTATATGTTATTAGGTCAATAGAGAAAACTGATCTGTGGAATTTGCATTGCAAGTCTGCGAATCCAATTTCAGACCATTCCCCGTGTAATTTACGACCAAGTTCGCCAGATTCCGGTAAATATCGTAAAGGCGTCGAAAATGTTTTTTCTCCTTGTAGGCCAATTTTTAGCTCAACTTTGACGTAGTCAAACTTGAGGTTTTGTCATAGCCCGTCTGTCCGTCCGTCAACAATTCAATACGGGTCGGGCCAGCGGCCGTATTTATGAACCGATCTTTACGAAACTTCTTGGGTACCTTTGTTATCACCGTGGGATGAGAATGAGTGTTTTTGGATGCGGCCCGAAATTCAAAATGGCCACCGGCAGCCATTTTGTACCGAAATTAGTGCAATCAGTTTTTTGTACAGAACTTCTATATGAAGGTTCTGATTTGAATAAATTTTTGATTGAATGTTTAGTAACATAGAATACATCACATATAATACGGGTTTTTTCTCGTGCAGAAAGTATGCAAATTAGATGAACTTTGATTTATTCAGTGCTACTTACACTCAGTAAGTCCACATGTCAATTCAGCTTGGGCTAGAGGCTGTATTTATGAACCGATCTTCACGAAACTTCTTGGGTACCTTTGTTATCGCCTTGGGACGAGAACGAGTGTTTTTGGGTGCGGTCCGAAATTCAAGATGGCAGCCGGCGGCCATTTTATACGAAATTAGGTGCAATCAGGTTTTTGTACAGAACTTCTATATGAAGGTTCTGATTTGAAATAATTTTTTGTATGAATGTTTCGTAACATGGAGTACATCACATTTAATACGGGTTGTTTTCTCGTGCATAAATTCTGCAAATTACTTTTCCTGTACATTTGTTACAGGCTACGGTTAGTATTTATGTACAGACGTTTACAATACTTTACATGTACCTTTGCTATCAGGTCATTACCTAGAAGTGTGTCATTGCTGTGTCACATACTATACACGTACATGTCTTGCACAAGTTGAGCTATAGTGTCATTCGATAAATAAGGACTGCAACTCCGAAAAGTTAACTCTCTACACACCGATGGCAAAATACTGACGAAAGTTCAAGATGCAAATTTTCCCCATAATGCAGATGGACATTTAACCAATTCAGTATTGTTGGACAGAGCTCCATGACCTCTGTCAAACAAGAATGAATTGTCTAAATTCCCAGTTGCATTATGAGAAAAGAAATGCAGTTTTTAACTCTTAACCCGCTGAGTATTTTCAGGATATTTTTCAGCAAATCTAGTCATGGCTGCTATTAAGCAGCCATGACTAGATTTGATGAAAAATTCATCAGAATTTATCCCAAGAAATCATTGGCAAAGAAATCTATTCAGTTTGCAGGGAGGAAATTTGATTAAATGTACCTAAATTATACTAATTTTAGTAGCAAGAGAAATCCTGTCATGTGCAGGAATATCCACCAGTAGCATGCAAGGAGCTGATCTTAATATTTTAACATCAGTGTGCAGTGGGTCGTTCCTGGCTGACTAAGATTACATCAATGCAAAAACTTGAAAAACTGAGACTGGTAATTTTTGTGTTTGTAAGACATCATATAAATAAAGCAACTCGGTTTAGCTTCCACACCGAATGAAAACACACTTTCGACAGCCAGGTTCACCTCGTGTCCGACAGTTTTGCTGGTGGTGGAAGCTGGCGTACCAGGAGAGAACCACCGAGAAACTGTCAGACTCCCAACGTACTAACTCCACACCACAAGTAGAGTTAGCACTGGTAAAAGACAAGTGCACCATTGACGTGCAGTACGCCTTAGTACACCGCGCCACCACAAGGGCAATTGGGATTAAATGGCTTGTAGAAGGGCACAATGTCGTTGCCCCTGGCGGGGATCGACCCGTGGACCTTTCGGTTTGAAGCACAATGCCGTAACCACTTAACCACCGCGCTCCCACCGAATGAAAAAAATAACCAAACCCCTCAGGCTGTTACCAAACGTAATGACAAAAAGCGCACAGCTATTTTTACACAAAAATGCCATTTCAATTTTATTGTTTTCAATTTTTCCCCCCAAAACAAGCCTTAAGGCTCATCATTGGGGGAAGCTTCAACGTCTTCGTTCAGCTCGTTCCAACGAGGGATCATAAGCTATGTTTCTGAGGCAAAATATAAATGTTTAGTAATTAATCCTTTACCCAACGCAGACGATATCAAAATTTATTATTTTAAATAATCATTCTTTTAAAAGTTTTTCAAAAAATTTCAACAAAACCATATCATGTGACCCCTCGTTGGAACGAGCTCGACGAGCTCGTTCCAACGAGGGGTCACATGGTATGTTTTTTTTTAAATTTTTTGAAAAATCATATTTTTTCAGCTGCTGAATTTGAATATTACGCAGGCGGATGCGGCCGATTTGTTGGGTAAAGGGTTAACCCTTTACCCTGCGTAGTGTCCAACACCGACCAGCGCTATTCACAAAAAACAACACCATTTTTTTCATTTTAGTCTGCAAGACTAAAATGACCCCTCATTGAAACAAATTCGTTGAGCTCGTTCCAATGATGGATCAAACACTATGTTTCTGACACACACAAAAAAAAAAATAAAATAAAAAAATAGTTATTTAAGAATTGTATTTGCAAGTGTCGTCTGCCTTTCATGTTAGGTAAAGGGTTAAAAGCGTCGCAGAAAGACATTAAGGGCACAGAACTCTGCAATAGGGCATTCAATCAGTGAAGGGGATATTGACTTCGGGATAACATACTAGGAGTAAGGGATCTTTTTAGGTGCTATGAACTGTCTCACAATTATTGAACTTATTTTTACCTTGATGGTGGATATATCTGGGTTTTTTTCATTTTTGCAACTGTTTTTTTTTTCCTTGAAGATTGAAATGAAACTCACACTTTTCAAGATTTCAGGTGACGCGAAGATGTCTGCGTTCTCATTCGTTTGTGTGAAAATATTTGAATCTTTTTGATCTAGAAATCTGAAATATGGCTCGGTTTGTGTGTTTATCTGACGATCAGCTTAATTTGCACCCCAAAACTCTGAAAAAGTTTTTTATCAGCCCCCCCCCTCCCCCCCCCCCCCCCGTTCCGTATCAGACAGAGTCAATTTGCGGTAAACACTGCACTATCACATATATGCATTGTTAATGTTATTATGCAATCAATAAATTTAGTTCCTGAAATTCAAAATTTTGACCAATTTAAACTGAAAATGGGGGAAACGGGCTTCATGTAACGGGATTCTTAGATACATGTATTATTATGACCATGTGCATGTCCTGTAATTGTTATCAGAATGGAGGTCGTGCTTATAATCGGATCGCAACGAGACAGCCAGGGCTCGTTGCGATCCGGTTGTAAACACGACCGACAGGCCTCGTTGCAATCCGATTGTAAACACAACCGAGAATCTGATACAAATTACAGGACATGCACAGGGGCGGCGGGACGATTTTAAAAGTGAGGGACTGAATCGGGCGATGGATGGTCGTCAATATGACGGGCCGACCATGGTTCGCCCCGTGGTACGAAAATTTTAAATTTCAGGGTCCCAAAACCTCCATTTCCATGCATCTGAGCGGATAAGTTGAGATTTTTCAGGAGATGTATTTGAAAGATTTCACACTTTAAGAGCCGCTAAAATTTAACGTCGATAAAGCATACAGGTGAGGTCTATTTAACAGCTTTGGCCGTAACGACCAAAGCTGATAAATGGACATCAGCTGTAAAGCTTTACCAGACGTTAACAGCAATTATACTCTCTGTGGATTATCTTGTATGGGGGTGGATTTGGTACTTGTATGTCTGTAAGATTACGATCTATTAAAGTTAACCGATTTTTTAACAGACTGTATACATTTTAGCGTTTGTTGCCACTTACTGCAAAAAATGATCCGAAATCCATCGAAACTGAACCAGTACGAGAGAAACATAGCTGGAGAAAATATGGGGGAGGCTCTGGATCCGCCCCTTGTTTCACCACCAGTCATTGGTTGTGTTAAAATATATGCATACGAAAAAACATGGCCCGGCAAAAAAGGTGGAGGGGCTGAAGCCCCCCCCCCCCCCCCCCGGTTCCGCGACCCCTGATGCACATGGTCATGATAATGTATATTTATTGTGATTTAACAATATTTTCGACAGCCAATGTCATATCGTGTTGGACACTTCTAAGGGTAGACGAAGCTGGAATATCTAGAGAGAACCACATAGCAGTAGCGAGTAACGTTCGCACTCCCCAACAATGTGGCTCGATCAAGATCAAGTAGATGTAACAGTTTACACTGCTATATATACATCCACGAATGGTCCTCCCTCTTTTTCATCATGAGCCATTACTCACAGCAACACCACACAGTCTATTTACTCAGTCTTTGTCAATACTTTGTAAATTCGTACAAAGATTAAGAACTTCTGAAGTGGTTTACTTTGAAAACGCCTGTAGGACGGAGTTTCCACCAAGACAAGTCATAAAATCTACAAGTGATTACGATATCTGGCATATTTTTTCTCTTACAGACCACCGAGACCAAACTTCATTTTCAGTTAATGGACCGTCGTGTTCAACCCGAAGGTCCCTTAGCTAAAACTGTGATTGGCTTCTTATTGTTCACTAGTCCTATAATTTAATAATATCTATTGTGGAAACTGAGGTCAATTAGCTGAAATCTTGTCCGTGTTTCATGCTATTTTCGTAAATATGGCTTAATATCCAGTTGGAAACTCACGCCTAGACTGCTTGTCGCGTAGTTATCAAGTCTTTCTGTCATGTGTGCGGCTACAAAGGCGGAATGATGGGCGAATCATTAATGATGAAAGTATATTTTACATGAAGTAGGTCTTCCTTGTGCAGACGCAAGATGATAAATATGGGCGAATCAGCAAGGATTGCAGTAAAGGTCCGAGTTGATAGGGGCCATAAGGTCAACTCTCCCCCTCCCGCCCCTATCAAAGTGGCAGTCGGAAAATTGTCGTTAGAGCAAATAAGAGAAAAGTACTTTAAACACCATGAACATACAGAAAGTTCATGAATACAATACCATCTGAAATGAAATTGTCATTCCTTGTTCTACTGTTAATAATTCCAATCATTGACATCATTTCTTGGGAAGCTCTCCTTGAGAGCTCCCCAAGACATAATGTAATGCCTTAATTATGGATAGAGAAAAATGTTACAGAATGTTTAGATGGGAGCTATTGAATTTTACCGAATTTCGTTGAAAAACCTGGCCGCAACGGCCATCTTAGATTTGGCATAAAAATTGTCAACAATTCCATTGGTACACCCTACAGACCGCATCTCTCAGTCGATCTTTTTAAAATTTCATATGTAGCTTTGGAGTGATGTCTAGGTGAGAGCTATCGAATTTTTCTGAATTTCGTTGAAAAAGATGGCCGTCAGCAGCCATCTTGGACTTGGTACATAAATTGTCAACAATTCCATTAGCAAACCCCCTACAAACCACATCTCTCATCCGATTTTGTTTCAAATTTCATTTGTAGCTTTGGTGTGATGTCCACATGGGAGTGGCCATATTTTTCGGAATTTTGTTGAGAAACATGGCTGCCATCGGCCACATTGGATTTGGCATATAAATTGTCAACAATTCCATTAGTACACACTACAGGTCGCATCCCTCGCCTGATCTTTTTCACATTTCATATGTAGCTTTCGCGTGATGTCTTTTTGTAGAAAACCTCATTGAATGAATTGGCATTACTGTGGCTTTTTGTTTAGTTCAGCCCTTCTTGGGCACGTTGACCTGCAGTGTCATTGACACTTTCATTCCCATTCAGTGATGTCAGTTTTCTGTCTATGCATACCCGATTTCAGAATGCACGTAATCTGGGGTGCAGTGACAATTTTAACTCCCCTACAGTGTGCCTTAAATTCAAGTGCACTATTTATGACTCGACGTCTTTTGACAGAAAAAAAATGAAGCACTGTAGCATATGGTGTGGATGAGTGAGTTTTGATGGAGAGTATCTGTCTAAGAGGTGCATGCCTGTGGTTTCGTTTCAATATTTGTGAGAGTCAGAGACAAGTGATAATCATTCCGTTACTTTCATGAGCGTGTTGATAACATGTGCACTTGAGAAGATAGGTTCGGCAATGTTCGTCATTTCCCGGAAAACAGCAAACAATGGCAGCTTGAATGTGCATCTGGTTAATATTACGTAATGTACACGCGGATCTCGCCAGTTAACTATAAATCGGAGATTGAAACAACACATTGTGAGAAAATGAATAAATTGAACACGGGGATAAGTTGATGAACTTTTTCTGTGAGAAAATTCTTCACATTACGTGGAATGTGTACAGTGATACTCCAGCGGGGTAATTTGATGGAATATAGTACCCGGATAAGCCTATCAATGCGAGACGAGACATGATAAAACAATTACGTAGGAATTATTGGGAGTCTCGTATCTAGCTATACGAGGAATTCGTTTAATAGCCTTTGATCTTGTGTGATATAAGCTCCACACTTGTGGAGCGTAACGTTGCTGCCAAATTTAGATTCCCTTTGAAATAAGTCTTCAATAGTAAGGTTTTCTTTGTCGACAGTCGTTTCTTGAATTCTTCATCGCCTGTTCTAATTGAGTTCAAAATTTGTCTTGCTCTAATATATTTTCTCAACGACAGAGGCTATGGAAGCTCAATGAAAGTGTGTATAAGGGTCGGGGTTGGGAATACAAATTTCCAGAACGCTCCGGACCTATGTGTGTGCGTGTGGGAGGGGGGGGGGGGGGGGCACAGATGTCCAAGACGCACCGGACCTTCTTTGATAGGGGAGGGGGCACAAATGTCCAAGACGCTCCGGACCAACTTTGTGCGAGCCGGTAAGAATTCCGGAAATGGAACGTTCTAGAACTCTTGTTCTCTATTGAGTCTCATGTTAAACGAGAGTTCAAGAGGTGTCATTGATAAAATGTCGTGTCAATCCTTTATCTATCCCGAGTAACAGATGCTGTTACAAAGACATTTCATGAGTAACTAAAAAATTTAATTTTTTTCATAAAATTCATAGCTTATGACCCCTCAATGGAACAAGTGTTCATTCCAATGGGGGCCACAAGCTATGTATGGATGTCGTGTCAATCTTTTATCTAACCCGGGTAACAAATGCTTTTGCAGAGACATTTCATGAGTAACTAAAAATGTTAATTTGTTTCCTCTAATTCATAGCTTATGACTCCTCAATGGAACAAGCGTTCATTCCAATGGGGGCCACAAGCTATGTTATGGAGACAACAAATGGTGAAAAAATATATAAAATGTGAATGGCAATCGCCCCCCCCCCCCCCCCCCCCACACACACACACCCGTCATGTACTGGAAGATGGATATAGGTCCATCCTCCCCTTCGTCCTTCCCAACATGATCAATTTTGAGTCCGGTGCGTGCTAATTAAATAACACGTTTGGAAGACCTTGTATCACAACTACTTCATGCATTTACTCACAAACAATTTTTTTGAGTTTTTTTTAACTAGAATCCGAACTGACCAATATCCATTCTAAATTATCATTGATGATGTAGTTAAAATATGTCTTCAGTCAGGACCTGAGTCATGGCAGTCCGGACAATAGTCAATACATGGCCTGAACGATTGCATTTTAATTTATTGGTTTGGTACGTCCTTTCAAAAGGACGTACCAAACCAAAAAATTAAAATACGGTCTTTCAGGCCATGTTTAGACTACTGGGATGAGTGAGATTTACCCCCCCCCCCCCCCCCCCACATGTCGCGACGCCCCTGTTTGCGTGAACCTCTTGGTGATTCGAGAGTATTTAAATCTCCGTGACCCGCATAGAATGAGATCGAATCACCAGACGAATGTTTTTTATCAAATCGAAGCCTGAAGCATTCGCAGTGCGCTCTTGTTCATCATCTCGCACTCGCTTTGCCTCCAGACGTGCCAAATGAAGTGGGAATTATTTTTCTGCGGCAGTAGCAATATTTTTTCTCCACTTCATTTTACTTCGTGCTTGGTTAAGAGAATGAAAGCGCCTATCCCCGAAAGGTTAAGTCCATGGTCTTCCAGAGTTAAAAGATGGAAGATTTGATGAATTTTAGGCCCTAAAAATGCAATTGACTATTGGTGTGTGCTTTGTTGGGAATTTCCCGACAAAGATATGCCTGTGACCGGTAGTTTCATTCCTGTTAACTTCCCTCTCTTACTTTTTGCATGACCCCCAGTTCTGAGGACAAAAACAGTTATCTGAAGGGCTATACCCTCTTTTTTCTCTCGAATATTCAGCAGTGATGCGCGATTTCAGTACAATGCTTCAAAAGTTTTTTAAAAGAATATTTTCGTCTCAAGGCTGCTTAATTTTGGAGATTGCATTGTTTCCGAGAGTAACCTTTCAAGGGGAGTAACTCTAATTCAGATATTTAGTATTGTCAAAGACAGATAGATAGATAGATAGATAGATAGATAGATAGATAGATAGATAGATAGATAGATAGATAGATAGATTACGTGGAGAGTGTATTATCACTAAATCACCCACAGAGTGGAGATTCCACCCAAGCAATAATTGCAAATTTGTTGCAAAGCATAACAAGCACAGGCAAAGTTTCAACCAATGGACCTCCGGGTTAAACCCGGAGGTCCATTGGCTGAAACATTGCTTGTGTTTTTGTCCATATGTATAAAATTTGAAAGTTATAGTTTGGGTGATAACTCCACTCCGTGGGTGATTTAGTTACAATCCACTCTCCACGTACTGTAGATAAATACTTTATTTGTACAATATTCTTACGTAAGCTAAATATAATAACACAAATTGTATTTAAAATGTACCGATGGGGCATGAACAAGACGCACTGTCAGTGTTTTGTTTACAAAATTAATGAGGTTTGTTCCTTTTACTTTCAGACGCTTTGCGGAAAGAAAGTGTGCGCGTTGTCAGCAGGGACTATCTGCAGACGAAATGGTAATGAGGGCGAGAGAGCACGTATTCCATATTTCCTGTTTCATTTGTCATTCTTGTAATAAGACATTAACTACTGGTGAGGAATTCGGTATGAAAGACAATTTGATATACTGTAGGAGGGACTACGAACTGTTATATCAAGGAGAATTCTTTTATAATTTTAACGAACAAATTCCGAACAATCAACCAACATTCTTCAATGGGATGACCGGTGTTCGAAGAGGAAGACCGAGAAAACGAAAAGGAACACCACCGGAAGAACACGATGATTGTTCTCTGGCTTCAGGTACACTAGATTTTAGAACTTTACATCTTCTCTCTTTTAAAGTACGTAGGAAGAGGGATTCCCACTAATCACCTATGGAGTGAAGTTATGGCCCGGGCAATATGTGTCAAGTCCCAGGACAAAAGAACAAAAGGAGACCACAAACAAAGTTTCAACCGGTGGACCTCTGGGTTCCAAACAAACTGTGTACCGATAATTAATCTGTTACGGACCAGCACGCCCAAACACTGTAACGGAACAAAACCTTTTAATAACAGTTACCCAGATAACAACACTGTTAGCGATCAAATGTAATCCTTACATCAACACTCAAAATTAGAAGAGCGTAACGCCGCATTTTTGTCTTTCACATTGACAAAACAAATAAATTCCACGTGCAAACGTGCCCTCGCATTGCATAGTCATTTATTTGAAATCGCCCGTTCCTATACGATAAACCGTGATCTGTAAAACATGTTTTAGTGATGATATGCGTGAATTTGCCCTTTACGGGAACCGTAAAGGTCAAATTCACGCTGAGTGACGCTTCACTGTTTCTGAGTTCCTTCATAAAATCAAAACTAGCGCTTCTAACGGAGATTGGCATTTGTTAAAACCACCTGCAGCGTTGGTGTGCTTTACGTCTCTGGTCAACGTGTTGTACGCCCAAGGTACCCTTTACTTCAACCATTTCTAACAATCGTTGTGCCGGTGTAAAAGGAATGGAAGTCCACAGGAACGTTAGTCCCTCTGGACTATTATTCCGCGGAATTATAGTCCTAGGTCTAACATTTCTAGGAATAGTAGTCCGGCGGACTACTATTCCTAGAAATGTTAGACCTAGGACTATAATTCCGCGGAATAATAGTCCAGATGGACTAATTTTCCTTCGGACTTCCATTCCTGTCACACCGGGATAGAAAACTGGAGAGTCCTTCAATTACTCACTGTTACTCAGTGGTTCTCACCGGGTACTCCGACTTTCTCCACTCGCATAATTTCCAGACATGATATGCCCCAGTTTATTGAAAATGCATGTCATTAACCCTTTGAACCCCGGTGGTATCTTCCATGTCAGTTCAATAGCGGCAATTGGAAGAGTCCGTGTTCATTATTCGGGGATGGACCAATTAATATTTTCAACGTGCAGCTTTTTGGCTGCACGTTGAAAATATTGATTGGTCTACCCCACACTTTCACTTACAGCCATCATACTTAATGAAATGGTGACGTATCATGTTCCTGGTCCGGGAAAAGGTCTCTCGAGTTCAAAGAGTTAAACCCAAATACATAAACAAACATAATAAATCCACATTTACCTGTGTCTATGAGTAGGGGAGATCACTGGCAAATTCCAATGCACGTTTTGGGATGGTTCAGAAAATACTAACCATTTCTACTTCCCCTGTCCAACCTATTACAACCTAAAAATCATCATGTTTCAGACCTTGGCAAAATTCAATATCACAAGTGTTCAGCAGAGTTTATATTGTTACGGTAGCCTCACCAAAAGAGACAACGAGATTATTTGTTTTCTGCGGTACAGCGCTATATTTCAGATTCAGGTAAATTTAACCAGTCCTGATAGCTGATCCACATACACGATGCAGCTCTTGGACTGGCTTTATACTTCACTCACTTCGTGGTCTGAACCAGAGCCGTAGTAGTTCATTCCATTTCTGGTCCTTTTGAATTCCGAAAAGATGCTTGCCAGGTAGTTTGAAATGCTTTCCGCGTCGTTCGAGGTGTTGGGCTGTGATATCCAGTTACGTGGGTTTTTTTCTTGTCTTGTGCTTTCTTTGTCAGTATATTCTCTCCATCTCTTTTGCCCATTTATTCAGTTTTGTTTAGTAATTAATTGTATTGCAGTTGTTTTGCTGTCATGTACACGTATATGATAATTTATGTCTGGGAGAGGAGTGTTTCTGAATGGTGAACACTTGTATTCCAATAATTTTGCGATTTTGTTAGCAAATAAAACATGTTTAAATCTAATTTTATTAACCCTTTACCCAACGAATCGCCCATATCCGCCCGCGTAATATGCAAATTCAGCAGCTGAAAAAATATTATTTTTCGAAAACTTTCAACAAAACCATATCATGTGACCCCTCTTTGGAACGAGCGCGTCGAGCTCGTTCCAAAGAGGGGTCACATGATATGGTTTTGTTGAAATTTTTTGAAAAATTAAAAAAATAATATTTAAAATAATAAATTTTGATATCGTCTGCGTTGGGTAAAGGGTTAAAGTATAATTCGCTTAGTAAATATTCTTAAAATCGACGTTTTATTGAGCCAGTAGATGGGTTCACTGCAACTTACAATGTTGAACCCAAACCAGTAAAGGCAAGAATATAATATCTGATTGGTATGGAACATCCCGATATCGATGAATGTGAGAAGTAAAGGTGGAAACCCTGAAAAATACAATCCGGAACATTATCTGTTTTTGTCAACACGAAACAAAATATACTTCAATAACTAGAAGATTGGCGAGTCCATTTATTTGGAAAACATTTTTGTTCATGTTGTATGTTGCACCTTCTTACGCAAAGTCCCATTCAATGGCGTGAGCCCTTTACCCAACGTAATGGCCAAAGCCGTTGATTTCAGTAAATTTATGACCAAAATGTTGAAATTTTATTTTCTATAAATTAACAGGAAAATGGTCTTTAAGACCATTTTTATGTAGATTTATAGAAATAAAATGTCTGCCACCTAATAATTTCACTATATTACCTTTATATTTGGAACAAAACATAATTTGTACCAGTTTTTCTGGTGACAATTTAAGAATACCAGCTAATTTACATGCACCACCACTCTCACAATTGTATTCTTCTTGATCAGTACCAGCAGCAGGTTATCAGTTTTTAACTGTGTTTTTTTTTTTTGCAGTGCGCCTACTGGACTTCTGTTAACCTTCAAATGAAAAAGGGGGAATATATTACACGGTTTGAGTGGATAACGAAATTATCTCACTAGTGAGAATGACAAATACCACATTTTCACGTGTAACAAAGTGTAAAATCACGCATTAAACTATGATTGTTGTTGTCAGCGCGTGTCAAAAAGTTTTGGTTTATTCTCCTAATGGGTAGATTTCCTTTCCATGCGTTTCGACATTTGACCTACACCGAGAGCAGTTGGAAAGGACAGCTGATCGAAAGATTGATGATTGTGTCTCGTTTTCTCTTATCAAGAAAAGTTACTCGAATCTGATGTTAAAATAAAGCTCTATTACAAGTCGATTAAATGATTCTTTTCCATCTAACCTGGAAAAATCAACAAATTAATTCACGAAATTGCGGAAACACAAAAAAAAAAACGCAATAGAATGCATATACAATGAAGCTAGTGGCGGCCCGGTAAACCGGCGGATGGTGGCGGACTGTAACATTAATGAAATGTGTATTTCGTTGCCGTCCTTTACTCGTGGTATTCCTGGTCTGTTTCTCAACGAATGGAAAGCTTAATGGGCTGACATATCGTCACCTGAGTTCCAATGTGTTCTATGTGCCAGTAGGCACATAGAACACATTGGAACTCAGGGGACGATATGTCATACAGGTGGAGAGATTTGTTGAGAAATCACTCACACAGCGGAGTTTAACTCAGATAATGTAAATTCTGGGGAAAATATCTAGAAGCGCAAGAAAAGATCAGCTAATAGTCCTAAAGATTGGACCCGGAGGTCGATAATCGAAAACGTTGATTTTGCACTAAACAATTTGATCAAGTTGCCACCTTTTTGGGTAAAGAGTATAACGTTGTTAGAGTATATAGCATTAGCCTTCTACTAAACGTAACGGCAATATCAGCCCAGCATTGTTCACAAAATCGCCGTTCAAATTTTATTTCACCATTGTTTGCATGCAAAACATAGCTAATGGACCCTCGATGGAGCTTCTTCCATTGAGATTTCATACGCCTTGTATCTGATGATGATGCTAAAACAGATGATTTTTTTTGTAATCGATCAAGAAACGTTTTTTTGCAAAGTGTCATCTCCAGATGTGTGAGATAAAGAGATAAAATCTAATGTCATCAGGAGGAACTGTCTCAAAGACCTTCCTCAAGTTTTCTCATGGAAACATGTGTCCAGCTACATACAACCCCTTTCCGTTTGATCATGATAGCGTTCGCCTTCACCATGTTGGAGAGAAATCTTTATATCTTTCGCAACTGAATTTTTTGTCACTGATATTTCACCCGAGTTTGTAGCATTTTATGGGAAGCTTATACTATAATGGTATATTTGATGGGCAATATATGAATATAAGAAATATTTTCTCGAGCGGACGTAACCCACGAGGTGTACCCAGACCTACCTGAAATGGGTTCAACATGGCCCATTATGCCAGTTCTTGTGATGACATGATTACGTCAGGAATCTTGTTACACAAGATGTCGCAAATAATCATCTTCGTAAAATGGCGTGTTCAATTGGTTTTTCAATCGACAATAATCCGCGGCCGATTTATATTTTATTTCACGAATTTAGACATATATTGAATGAACAATGAAAGTCAATACAACGCATGGCCAATAATGTTTTGCCTGTCCAATGAATTTTATGAAGAGAGAAACGAAGAACACTGAACATGTCAACGTCAATCCAAGTTCGACGCGTTGCGTTAACGATTTACCGAAAAGATTCCAAGGCATTTCAAACTTTTGTCAAAATGATTGATTAAATTACGGAACTTCATGGCTTTGTATTGGTCATCGGATGTTACCAGTAATTTTGGAAAAGTTCGTTCCATGTGAGCTATTCAGAAATGGGCAACTGCGAACAAAGAATAATCGTTTGTGGTGATGGTGATTATATTACCGGCAATTTTGGCTGCGTCCCACTGGTGATCTGTTTGTAACGCAAAGGTGGAACTTATAGTGCAGTGTCGTGAAATTTTCCGCAGTCCTATCTACTTCTGCACTCTGAAATCAGTTGGATTAAAAATTAACCCAAAGCAACTGAGTTGAGTCAATACAGACAATACAGCCGCCGTGGACTGGTCACTTTCCACGGGTGGGCAATATATCCACGGACGCAATAATATTAGATTCCAAACACTAATTATAGGCATAATCATAAAAAATTTAAGCAATGAAGCACCGGGTACAACCCGGTGCTTCATTAATTAAAATTTTGATGAAGACGACGTTTATTACCTGGTAAACGCATGCGTGGACATCACTGCCCATGCGTGGATTACGAAAAAGCCCACGGCGGCTGTACTGTTTGAATTGGGTTCATATTCACTCAACCTAGTTGATTTGGGTTGATTTTTAACCCAACTGATCTTAGAGTGCATAATATCATTTCCAAATCTTACGAGGGCGTGAACTTCTTCAAAATTTCGTCACGACAATATTCTTCACGTATATATAATAAACATAGGCCCATGTATAAATGTGATATTTATCTTTCAGGTGGTGGATTATCTCAGCTAGATTCACTCTCACCCTATATGGATATGAGTTCTGACGGACACGGATCCCTGAGTTCCAGGCAGAAACGAGTTCGCACCTCATTCAAGCATCACCAGTTACGCATGATGAAATCGTACTTCGCACTTAACCAGAATCCAGATGCCAAAGATTTAAAACAACTGTCTCAAAAAACGGGACTTCCAAAAAGGGTGTTACAGGTGGGTATCTTAATTAATTACATAATTTGCTGACATTCATATTATATAGTTACCTCAGTTCAGGTACGTTGTGTGACAACTAGTGGAAAATATTGATGTCGTGAAGAATTATGTCAAGAAATTCAGATTATATCGAGTGCGATCAGAAATTATTCGAGATGACCAATTAAGGTGATTCTAAACTGAAGATTGTAGTTTGAGTGGACAGGTCGAAAACATGATGTTTTTTTCATTACTTTTCAATAGTAATGGTTATTTAATACATGAATGATTGCTTCCTACCTAATAGATTACAAAAATGTGATAAAAAATTTTTAAAAAAGAATTTACTCACCAAAAAAATGCTTTTAAAAATCCCTAACTCACGGTCAACTTCCTGCCACCAAAACTTAAAATATGAATCTCACATTGAAAAATATGTTTTCTATGTGCACTTGAGTACAACAGTTGAGTCATAACTTTTTAAAAAATAAATCCAATTGTATGTTTATTTTAATTTTTGAAGGACCACTGCATGCACTGGTCCAGCCATTTTTTCACAGGGAACTATTTACAGTTCAAAAGTATGGCACACCACACTAATCAGTAATCTAGTTGACCCCCCCCCCCCCCCCCCTGGAAATATTAGCCATACAATTGATATGCCTGTTCTACCCTCTTCCACAAGTAAAACTGTCTTGACATGAAATGACCCTGTTGAAAGTGTATCGTCAAATCCCAATAATAGAAAATAAAAGGCTGCGTGGCTACCCCCCCCCCCCCCTTCCCCATCACAAAAAATTGAATTTTTCGAAATTGAAAAAGGGACATAACTCTGGCAAAAATTGTTGGATCAAACCCTGATCTGACTTGACCTGCATTTTATTATGATACACCTACACAACAAATTTTAGTTGATTCTGTCAATTATTACAGCTCAAGTTATTGGGTGGAAACTAAAAAAAAGGAGTTTTCAAAGTTGAAAAAGAGTAACACTGGAATCACCTACCAGGACTACATGCAGGCTCGAATGGAAGTTATGGAATTGAATTCCGCCAATAAGTCATATCGATTGACCAATACTTACAGTGCTCAAAGTATAAAATATTCGTCCAATTATTGAAAAAATCCGATAAGGTGCTTAATGTATAAAAGTATTTTTCATGTGCCAAATGCTATGTTTTGGATCATGAATAAACTCATGTTGTGTCAGAAACCTACCTTGTATTATTTTTTTTTTTTTGGTGGTGAGTTGACCCGTGCCGACTTGACCCGGTGGCGAGTTGACCCGTTCCCAAAAATGTGATGCTCGATTGTGCCTTGTATGTGTTGCCATACTTCACTTTCGTTGAGAATTTCTATGCAACGACTGATAAAATAATTTTCTAGAGAAAAATTTCATGTTCACACTTCTGTCATATTTTATTTGTGATTAGGAGGTCTAGTAGGGTGGATAGAAAGAAAAAAATATTATTTTTCGCACTTTGAACAAGCGACTTACCAACGCATGTGACTTTCCGGTGACAACAACTTCGATCAACAAATACTTGCAGGCATGAGTCTAACAGCCCACATATTATTCGAAATTATCGATGATCTTTGCGGATTGCAAACAAATTTAATGAAATACATCATTTACAATGATTCGCAATGTAAATCACACCAGATCGCAAAATTAGGAGCATTATTTCCGGAACTCATCGAAACCAGGCCGAAACGGGACCGAATGACAGACCAAAAAAGTTAACCATCAATATTACATGACGAACAATAGTTCCCCCGTTTTGCGATTAAAAGAAGTGAAAAAGCAACCAGTTTACGAATATTTCAACAGCGAAAGAATACAACATGGTTTTCTAATTCCACTATATGTCACCGTTTTGTTAATTAAAGAAAATTGAAATCATTGTTCTCTATTGGTAATTTTGGTGCATGAATACAAACTAATGGCAAGGTCGATCCATGTAAACAAATTTATTGCTTCAGTTGGTGAGGGAAGAATATTTACATAGAACAGACAATCAATGCAATTTGCCTCTATGAGTCTGCTTCCCTTGAGATATATCGACAATCAGAATTTCAGCAGTGCCATTGTCATGAGAATTTACGGGACATATGGCGAGATCTTTTGTCGCAATGTTGCCCACAACCTTCAGTGTTTTGAATTTCCCACCTTAAACATGGCGGACACTTTTGAGACTGAAACGACCCAGGTTGACAATGTGCTTTGTCCTATCTTCGATGTGTTTTATTAAAAATTAAGACTCAACTGCTGCGGTACATTATTGATAGTTCACGTTGGTTGTTCATTGGAAGGTGAGGCGTCTCGCTATTTTTTGAAATCCTGCCCACGCCATTTCCGACTTTTTGACAGTACACATTTTCTAATGTCTCCAAATGACTCGTAAATTTGTTAAATGCATATTCTGCGGGTCCCATCACGTTCTATATGACATGACCATTCCCCCCAACCCTGGTATCCAAGGGCAAGGCGTTTCGTTGCCAAGTTATTGTTCAATGAAATGTTCACATTTTTCTGTGTTTCTGGCTTCCATGTTGGCAGCCATGACTTTAGAATCACCTTAAATCATGGCAGCATCAATCCATACTTTTGGTAGGTCTACAGATGACAAAGAGAAAACATCACTATGAGACGATTTGAACGTGAATAGATTTTATTTGACACAGTGCGACCTGTGACCAACGGAAAAGCATGTAAAGATTAATCATTATGTCGCAATGTATTTATTGTTTACGTTTTTACCGTTGAATAAACAGAGAGTTATCGCTTGATTGGACTGGTTACGTGAAATAATTCATGAGAAGTGAGCGAATGCGCACGGGTGTTTTACAATATAGTCCCTCGCCTCGAATGAATTATTTCACGTAACCAGTCCAGTCAAGCGATTACTCTGTTTATTACTTTTCATTATTAATGATAATTATATTATTTAACCCTTTACCTAACGTAACGGCCAGCGCTATTCTCAAAAATCGTCAATTAATTTTCATTATTTTTTCATCTTTTGTCTCTAAAACATAGGTTATGATCCCTCATTGGAACGAGCTCGGGAGATCGTTCCAATGAGGGGTCATAACCTATGTTTTTGAGACAAAAAATGAAAATAATAGTTATTCAAGAATTGTTTTTGCAAGTGTCGTCTGCTTTTCATTTTAGGTAAGGGGTTAAAAAAACAAAAAACAATGAAGTTCCCATTACATCCACGGCAAAGCGTCTTCGTTTGCGCGCACGAATACATGGCCCAATTGCTGATTACATAATTCAGTTGTGAAGTTATCGTTTATAATCAAACCCGGAAATCCCAGTAAATCTCACTTTGGAAAGTAATAAATTATCTATCTATCTATCTTTGATTGACTGGAGAAAATACAAATTAATAGAAGAGTTGCAAGGATGACGGTGGAGTGAGTTGAGAGGACCCGGACATCATGAGCCCCCCCCCCCCCCCCCCGATTCTACCGGGGTCATATAAGTCCGGCACATACCACACGTGATTCTTTCATTGGAATCCTCAAACGAGAATATGTCACCTAACACGAATTTTTAGCTCAACTTGACAAAGTCAAGCTGAGCTATTGCCATCACTTCTCGTCCGTCGGCGTACGTACGTACGTCCGTACGTACGTTAGTATGTTAGTACGTTAGTACGTACGTCCACAATTTCCTTTGGCACACCTCACAGGTCGCATTTATGATCAGATTACTTTGAAACTTGGCATGCTTGTTTGGGGTGACCTCTAGATGGGAGCTATCGATTTTCTTCAATTTCCGTCAAATAATGTTGCCGCGGCCAACATTCTTAGAACTTAGTTTAGTCAAACCACAATATTTCCCTTTGGCACACCCTACAGGGCACATTTATGATTTGATTGCTTTGAAACCTGGTATGCTTATTTAGGGTGACCTCTAGATGGGAGCTATCGATTTTCTTCAATTTCCGGCAAAAAATGTTGCCACGGCCAACGTTCGTAGAACTTAGTTTAGTCAGACCTCAATATTTTCCTTTCGCACACCCTACAGGGCACATTTATGGTCAGATTGCTTTGAAACCTGGTATGCTTGTTTGGGGAGACCTCTAGATGGGTGCTATCGATTTTCTTCAATTTCTGTCAAAAAATGTTGCCGCGGCCAACGTTCTTAGAACTTAGTTTAGTCAGAAGACTGAATATTTCCCTTTGGCACACCCTACAGGGTACATTTATGATCGGATTGCTTTGAAACCTGGCATGCTTGTTTGGGGTGACCTCTAGATGGGAGCTATCGATTTTCTTCAATTTCCGTCAAAAAATGTTGCCGCGGCCAACGTTCTTAGAACTTAGTTTAGTCAAACCACAATATTTCCCTTTGGCACACCCTACAGGGCACATTTATGATTAGATTGCTTTGAAACCTGGTATGCTTATTTACGGTGACCTCTAGATGGGAGCTATCGATTTTCTTCAATTTCCGGCAAAAAATGTTGCCACGGCCAACGTTCGTAGAACTTAGTTTAGTCAGACCTCAATATTTCCCTTTTATACACCCTACAGGGCACATTTATGATCAGATTGCTTTGAAACTTGGCATGCGCTTGTTTGGGGAGGCCTCTAGATGGGAGCTATCGATTTTCTTCGGTTTCTGTCAAAAAGTGTTGCCACTGGCAAAAAAAATGACATTGCTACCAATGATCTTCAATTTTGCCGTTTCATTTATAACTTACCAAGTTCAAGTTTGTCAAGTTGAGCTACAGTGTCATTGACACTTTCATTTAACCATGCTTGTTGTGTGTGGGAAAGTGAAAATTGTCGTCAAATTCGCTTTCCTCCAGTGTTTATTTTCCCGTTAAACACAAAGCTCCATAAAATTGATTTCGACTTCAGGAAAATTAATATTTAAACTACATATTTTAAACAAAAAATATTGTTTTTCTTTCCAGGTTTGGTTTCAAAACGCAAGAGCTAAATATCGAAGAAATCTCTTAAAACAACAGGATTCTGGATCACGTGATCAAGGTGACGTCATGGACAAATCACAGGACGACGACGAGATGGATGGCGGAACAACGAATGTCAGTTTATCAAGTTGTAGCCCAGTGGACTTGTCAATGAGTAACTCAAACTCTTCGCTCAATGAGTCTTTCGAAACGTGATGAAACTGACATAAACAATATCAGAGACGGATCCAGGAGAGTGTATTTAACCCTTTACCCAACGAATCGGTCGCATCCGCCCGCGTAATATGCAAATTCAGCAGTTGAAAAAATATTATTCTTCAAAGAATTTCAACAAAACCATATCATGTGACCCCGCGTTGGAACGAGCTCTACGAGCTCGTTCCAACGCGGGGTCACATGATATGGTTTTGTTGAAATTCTTTGAAAAATTTGAAAAAATAATATTTAAAATAATAAATTTTGATATCGTCTGCGTTGGGTAAAGGGTTTTAATGGGGCATGATAGCTCAGTGGTTACGTCTTGGACATCAGACAGAAAGGTCCACGGTTCGATCCCCGAGAGGGGTTACTGCGTTGTGTCCTTGGGCAAACCACTTCATCCGATTGTCCATGTGGGGGCTCGGAGGCCTGTGTACTAAGGCGTACTGCACTTCGATGGTGCGCTTGTCGTCAAACCAATGCTAACCCTGCTTGTTTGGAGTTAGTGCATTGGGGAGTCTGGTAGTTGCTCGCCCTTGCTCGGTGGTTCTCTCCGAGTACTCCGGCTTCTTCCACTCGGAAAACTTCCGACACGAGGGGACGCTGGCTGTCGAAAGTGTCGTTAAATCCCAATAAATAAATAATAAATAAATGAATAAATGAACGGGGGATGAGTGTCCATCACAATTCCAACAGGACAGCTAAAGTCCTTTGAAAGCTGGATGGTTCTGTAGGCCCGTCACAGAAAAGTAACATGGTACACCATACTATTGTCCCAAAATACTCTGGTGTACCAGGCTATTAGCCTGGTACACAAGGGATTTTGGGACAATGCACGACGTACTGTGACTCTTTCTGGTGCAGCACCGCTTCATAAATATTTCTTTCTAAAAATAGATGTCGAGATTTTCATGTGATTACTAAGTTTACAATACAAAAATGAGCAAAATACTCGATAGCACTTGCATGGATGCACATAAAAAACATTTAAAGGGGACATGCGTCGAGTCAGTCTGCCCCACCTTAGATCCGTCACTGCATATCCCTTTGTAACAAGGGTGCCGCCTGGATTTCCCCGCATGGAGTAGGGGGAGGGGGGGGGGGGCTGTACTCCCAGACAGGCGAGTTAGGGTATTCCCCCCAAATCCACAATAAAGGAGGCAGTTTCCCCGCCATAGGGGATAGGTCTCCCCGAGAGGTGGGTACATCAGCCCCCAATCATCCCTTGGCGCCATCCCTGTATCCGTGGATGTGGAAGGAAATGGAGTAACATGATCTGCGTAATGAATGGTTACGTTGTCGTGGTCCACTCATATTTACGAAGACTCTAATTGTTTTCACTTGTTTTTGTTTTTATTTATTGAATAATTTATAAATTTGTAAATTTGTTTCGCAGACATTCACAGGTAAAATTATGTTTTGCATATGAGTTCTGACGGACACGGATCCCTGAGTTCCAGGCAGAAACGCGTTCGTACCTCATTCAAGCATCACCAGTTACGTATGATGAAATCACTATCAGATTACGAAGTAGGATCAAACTCTCTTGTTCTCAAGCATAACTAATTAGTTTAATTTCCGCTTCTAAAGCATATCTAATGACCATTTCATTAAAAATGAGCGCAATCTCCGTGTTCATAAGCTTTGTTCAGGATGCAAACATTATAAATTAAAAACTTAAAATGTCGATAGTTTGAGAATAGCGCTTGCCCACTGATCTCTATTCAACTGGATGGCTTGAACGTCAGCAAAAACATCGCAAACACAGTCTGCACCCCCCCCCCCCCCCCAGGGATGTGGCTAGAGGGTTTCAGCTGGGGTGGGGGAGGGGTTTATGGTGCCACCGGTGTAAATTCCAACTGTGAGTGGTTTCGATAGGTGGTTGCACTGCAGCGCTGGGTGATATCTTTTAGCCCTTTACCCAACGAATCGCCCGCATCCGTCTATGTGTAAATACAGCTGCTGAAAGAATATTATTTTTCGAAAAATTTCAACAAAACCATATCATGTGACCCCTCTTTGGAACGAGCTCGTCGGGCTCGTTCCAAAGAAGAGTCACATGATATGGTTTTGTTGAAATTTTTTTAAAAAATTTTAAAAAATGATATTTAAAATAATGAATTTTGAAATCGTCTGCGTTGGGTAAAGGGTTATGAACCCTTCTGATAATTTTCACTAGTCCTGAAACGGAAAAAGCATGATTTATAATGTGTCTGGGTCAAAAAATTTACCGGATTGATGTCAGAGTCGAAATTTTGAGGCCATGTCAATTTTAGAGTAGGCAATTTGAAACTCAAGTTTCCAGTTGGAAATAAAAGATCAAAATTTCTCATCATTAGTTGGAATTTTAATATTTTTTCACGAACAATGTTAATTTATTGAATTTCCAACCATTTGATTTTTGACCTCGGAATTTCCAACTATTGAAAAAAAATACTCCTAGCTGGGGGTGGGGGTGAGACGCCCCCCCCCCCCCCCCCCACACACACACCTGTCGCTACATCCCCCCCCCCCTCCCCAGATGGCGACAAATCAGACAACTCAATAATTTCTTCCAATTGATGGTGTTTGATGACGTGAGGCTGTTACGATTATGGCCGTGCGAATCTTCGAGATTCTATTCGATTTCGAATCTTAAGTAGATATTCGGTTCGATTCGAAATCGGCTGCCCGATTCGTTTCCTCTCGAATCTTTTTAATAGGAATATAGCTTGGCATCAGTCATTTTCATCGTCTTACAAAACGGACAGTTCAGATGAAAATCGTACATACATTATGTTGAATTAAAAGACTGAGTCTAGCTTCCACCCATTAACATAAATAACATCTGTACTTATGCCACCAGCCATGCTAATTCTAATATCACCAGTCCCTCCCACTGCTAAATGCAAATTTAAGATTTCCAAGCAATGTCGACGATGAACTATAATCATTACAGGGTATTATTCCAACTACATGATCAAGGCATGCCTTCGACGAAGGCATGCCTCGATGATGTAGTTGGATTTTATCAGTCGGGACTTGAGCCATCACAGTCGGAACAAATCAGGTTTATAGCACCTCAACCCCCATTGGTCATCTTCAAGACGCCACTGATTCGATTCGAGGTTCGATTCGATTTCGAATAATAGACGTGATGCGATTCGAGATTCGATTCGAATCGAAAATGTGTGATTTTCAGGGCCCTAATTACGATGCGACTGTAGTCACAGCTTAACAGCTTTCACTTTATCAAACATCACGGTGTTTACCTGGCACAAAAACAGTATCACTACCAATCTCGACACTTGTTTTTTATCATAATAACTAAAATATGTCACAAAGATTCATCAACACTGACCTCAAAACAGCTGGATTGCTGGAAACTTCGCGAAAACCATCGTAACTCAATCTCCCACACCCCCTTCTAAAATTGTGTGAAGATAATCAACGCGATAGCTCCTCCAAATCGATGAGTTTTAATGACGTGAAAGATGTTAAGCTGTGACTGTAGTCACAGCATAACGGCTTTCACTTCATCAAACAGTATGACGTTTACCTAGCATGAAGCCTAGTAGTACAATGTATGAACCTCCAACTTCGACCCTTGCTTTCTGTTCATAATAACTAAAATATGTTGTGAATATTAAATTTGTATGACCGCGAAAAATGAGCACTTCATCAATATTTATTTTTCAAAGACATCAAAGTATAACCTCCAAAATGCGACCAGTGATTGCGAAGCGTCAGAAAACTTAAAACCTTCGAGTCCTTTTTTTTAGCAATGGCGGCGGTTGATGCACTTTTCTATATGTGGCCAATGGTCGATCCTGCAATCCAGTACTAAAAGGACCGGCGCGTAGGCCGTATGTAACCTTTACGTTAGGTACCGTATGTGTTAGGGTCCTGGCATGATGGCATGACAAACTGAGGATGGGAGAGTATCTCTCAGACAAACGCCCATCATACAGAGTTTCTCTCAACTGACGTCATCAAAACGTCATCAAGACACCATGAACACCCCACGCAGCGTGAGGTGCATCACAGCAAATGTTCGTGAGATGGTGACGGAATGGTACAATGAGTCTCCCTGCAGCGTCATTCAGCATGACAAACAGTAACCCATAAGTGTTATTGAGATCAGCTTGGCATCAATCCACACTCTATATTATTATAAACGTTGCTGACGTTGGTAAGTGGCGTTGGTTGTACACTCTCAGTGTCTTGTTGCCGTGAAAACGTTCAACATACCTAAGCTATGCGACTTTGATCCCATCAGTTTTGGTGTTATTGTCAACTTCCACTGAGTTTTGTCATTTCTCACGAGTATCGTGAAGCTGCTCCGTGCACGTTCTTCGCCTGTCTGTGAGGCAATAAACACTATTGTTCATGAAACGTGAGCTTGAAATACTTTTCTTCGGGCTGAAGTCCATTACCATATTAAGACTCTGTAATACAAAAGTAGTTTACATTTTAGAAACGCACTGCTACTGTCGAGGAAGAACGTCATAAAGATATCTGAGTGAGGCAAATATAGATGTTTTATATCTCTTTGTTGAGAGTTAAAAGACGCCAAAAGTATCCAACGTCTCGTGAATTTCTGACGTTCACACCCTCACTTACCCCTCGTTGCCCCGTGAAAATGAACTCTTATTTTTTTCCCGAAGAATGCGACATGAAGTAAATGTTGCTTGCCGAGTATAAGGAGCTACTATCATGGCCATATTGAAAGTGCTGAAAGCCAACTTGTGGCCTTCCATCGAGTGAATTTGCGTGTTGTTTACTTAGTAGTGGGAAAAAATGTTTATATAAAATTGTCATTTATCACTGTACCATTTAAAGACAAAGGTAGAATGAAAACTTTAGGATGGTCGTCGCTGTTAAAGCAGCCCACCACAACAGGGTGAACTGAGCCAAGAAAAGTTACCGGGGAATGCACCAAGGGGGCCCCGGAGAAAATTTTGATGTTGCGAACTGAACGAATGCGGTTTCCTTGCATCTAAGCGCTCAATGGCAGTCCACACAGATGACATTTCGATAGCATTTTTGTGTCATCTTCATCGATCATTCGATAAAAATGGTTCTACCGGGAGAGGGAGAGGGGGGGGGGGGGGGGGGGCGTGACCATAGTTCGGCCCAATCGGAGACAATTTTGATTTTTGAAACTGAAGGAAGGCTGTTTCCTTTCATCTTTCATCTGAGCGATGAATGGCAGACTAGATTGCTGGTATATCGAAATGTCCTCTATGTGGACTGCCATTTCGATATACCGGCAGTGTATGCAATCAGAACCATTTCGCGTTTTGGTTATTTTCACAAAATTTCACGTACAAGAGGTGTTGGCCTACATCAATTTTAGGGGTCCAGGGAGAACTCAATAGAGGCCCCACCGGGAATTTTCCCGGTGGGCCATACGGCCAGTCCGCCTCTGTACCGCAACGCTTTCAGTTTGAAATTCAAAAAGACGTTTAGATATAGCTGACAAATTAATTTTAGAACGGGACAAACAGTAGCCTTAACAGTAGCCCTACACCCTCTGTCACTTTACCCCCCCCCCCCCCCCCCCCCTTTCTCGTTCAGATGTTCGTCTGTCAGGTGGTGTTGGGTGAGGTAAGAAATTGAGCAAAACGAAACAGATGTTGAAAAAGTAAATGGGCATTATATACTTTGACTCAAATAGGAAACGCATGACATTACCCGAAGGGATTCGGATATAACTGTGCCAGTGATATTTTTCGTTCATGAAATATGTATGAAATATGCAGCCTGAGACCTACATTTCTCTGGAACTATCTTGACGAACTCAACCCAGTGACAGGTCATAAGCTATGTTCGAAGACAAATTATTTAAAGTAAGAAAAATAATTTAGTGTTTTTTTATGGGTGTGACATGCTAGAATCTAGTTCTGAAACCGTTGGGAAATTCTGTAAGCGTTTAATTGAAACATTCGGTTACCAATTAATCACCCATTCTTTTAGAACAGAGAAAATTTGCATATGTTAGAATAAGATAAGATACCCTTTGCCTTTGGAACAGAGAATATGCATATGTTAAGATAAGATATCTTTTGGAACAGAGAAAATCTGCAAATGTTAGGATTAGATAATCTTGAGAAGATAAGATAAGATATTCGTTGGAACAGAGAATATGCATATGTTGGGATAAGATGAGATACGATATTCTTTGGAACAGAGAATATGCATATGTTCCTCCCCTACCCACAACACACACACACACGCATACTTACGTAGTACACAAGAGAGGATGATGAGTCACATTTCTGTCGTCGGGACCAAGACAACCCAAGACGGAAATAATTTGTATTAGTTCATTCAGGCAATGAGAAAAACTCAGAATGCGATTTCTGCAAATCTTGCTTAACACTCGGTTCTGGCAGAATGTGAATTATGCAAATCGGATAAAATTACTCGGGCCTGGCCACAGCAAAATACTTCTTATGAAGAAGTTAAGAAAATAAAAGACATGATGAGGCGTACGTCTTTCAATCCCACCTTATCGACCACTGAATAATTGAAGTTAAAGTAGAATAGGTTTTGTATCTGTTAGAAAATAGGGTCTCAGTTTCCCTGCACGTAATTTATATTCCAGGAACAGAAAACCAAATACCTTGTCTTAGCCGAACACTACGCGTCAAGCTCTCGAGCCACCAGTCCAATTCTGTAAGAAATTCGACGCGGTTATGGCCTGGAACCCATCTAACCATCAGATAGGACATCATCGTCCATGTTTAGATTCACTCGACTGGAAAGTACCAGTTGATTGAAAAAGCGGAGTATAGGTTTTCGCTTTCCCGACCAACTGAAATATTGAGGACGATTGAATCTGAAAAAATTCATAAAAAATTATTTTCTCTGAATCAAAACAAGAAATGTTGCTCAATCTAGACTTGATTTGATCGACTTGATGACATTACAATCAGACATAAAGACTCACCACAGCCGTAGTCTTATGTTCACACCAGAGTTCCATAAACTATATTATTACTTTCCAAAGTGTGATTTACTGGAATTTCCGGGTTTGATTATAAACGGTAACTTCACAAGTGAATTATGCAATCAACAATTGGGTCATGTATCCGTGAGCGCAAACGAAGACGCTTTGCCGTGGATGTAATGGGGACTTCATTGTTTTTTTTAACCCTTTACCTAACATGAAAAGTAGACGACACTTGCAAAAAAAAACTTGAATAACTATTATTTTCATTTTTTGTCTCAAAAACATAGGTTATGACCCCTCATTGGAACGAGCTCGACGAGCTCGTTCCAATGAGGGGCATAACCTATGTTTTAGAGACAAAAAAATGAAAAAATAATGAAAATTAATTGGCGATTTTTGAGAATAGCGCTGACCGGTTTTGGCCGTTATGTTAGGTAAAGGGTAAAATAATATAATTATCGTTAATAATGAAAAGTAATAAACAGAGTAATCGCTTGAATGGACTGGTTACGTGAAAAAATTCATTCGATGCGAGGGACTATATTGTGGAACACTCGTGCGCATTCGTTTGTTTGTACAACGTCCCTCACCTCTCATGAATTATTTCATGTGACCAGTCCAGTCAAGCGATTACTCTCTATTTAATGTCTTGATGTTTTCAAGAGAAATTAAATACTTAAGCCTATTCACTCAGAAAAAACAGGGTAACAAATGAATAAAAGGTTCATCTAAACCGGGTTGTGTTTGCATTGTCGCATTTCTCCATTATTGACTCGTCCGGTGGACGAGTCAATAAGGGAGAGCATGTGACGCCGAGAACACGGCGTATTTGCCCCTTTGCCGGATAGACAGTGACTAAGTGACGAGAGTCCATAGTGGTCGCTAGACCAGTTCCCTCCCAGAAAGATAGTTTGATCTGTTTATGCACAAACACAGTAAACCGTTTGCTGGATCTTACGGTTCGGTTTTCCGATTTGCCACAGAAACCGGAACCGAACAAGAAAAAACGGCCAACCCACGTCTGCGCGCAAATTCCCTCAAAAAGTGGGGGAACAATTATTTATTTATTCATTTGTTGTTGTTTAAGGTCACATATTTCTGCACAATGGCTAATCATGACCGCAGTGGGTGAACAAATAACCCATAATAGTCTTGAATTCCGAACAGAATGAGACTGGTGGCCAGAGAGTTTGACTGCACGTATCAGACGAATTATCAATCGTGATCCGGTTTAGGTCCTTTAGTGCTTTTGGGCCCGAAGCAAACTGAAGCCTATACAAGTTGAAAGAGATACAAGGAAATAAAAAAAAATATGTTGAAACAAACAGTATTTTTTGTTGTAATCTGTTAATCATTGAACTTATCTGTATATATGTGAACAAAGTGCTAAATAAAATGTCATTACCATTGTCAAGACATGATCTTCTTGTTTTAGTATACCTTGCAATCACAAATCCTGACCGAAGCGTGGTTGAATGTGTCATGGAAGGGATGGATAGACAAAACACGGTAAGGCCTAAAAAATGTTAAAAATTATCAGGCCCTCCCTCATTGTACTTTTTGGCTGCCGCATGCTCGCTTTTTATAACCGATGAAATTTTTTTTGTTTGTCTGATATTTTACCCATGTTAATAAAATTTATGAATTTGTCCCTTGAGTGCAACAAGGCTTTGCAATGCTTTAGTAGCATTGCAAAGCTTTCTTGCACTCAAGGGACGAAATACACCACCACCCATTCTATTCTGTAGATTATGAGGCCTAAAACATAGAAGAAATCAAGAACATGAAGTTATGATGGCAAAGAAATAATTACAAAAATGAAAAATCGCCCGCCCACATTTAATTTCACAAAAATGGCCTGAGAAACAGAAAATCTACTTTGAGGGGCCTGATGGGAAAGGTTTCGATATACGACTAAAGCCCAGAAGCACGCGGGAAAATATTATACAGTAGACAGTCGTTGTCAATTCGTTTTATGAAGTTCAACATTTTTAGATGACTTGGTCATATCGTGTTGGCTAATTTTATTTTTAGAACCCCGACTACTCGGATTGAACCACCAAACAGCGGCGAGTAAATGTTGGACTCTTCAAGCTACTAACCAGGCACGCACATTGGTTGACGAAAAGCGTGTGATCAACGTGCTCTTTGCTTTGCATACTTCGGAACCATGTTCCCACTTGAGCAATTGCATAGGATAAAGTGTCGTGCTGAAGTGCACAACACAGGATGCGTGAGTCAGGATCGAACGTACCATCTTTCGATCTAAAGCTCAACGCACTGACCAATGAGACGCCGTAGACAGTCTGCAGCAGTAACTAAAAACAGTGGAAATAAGTTACGATAGTGGCAAGAAGTCCTTGCATGAGTGCTAGAATGTCCTATGTCCCCTATGGGAGTACCCTGTCTCCTATGGGACGTAGGACATTCTAGCACTCAGGCGACGAAGTGTTAGGAGTGAATAGAAGTAACAGTAGGTGCAGACGCATAGCCAGGTATATTAGGGCTGAGGCTGTGGGGTACTGGAGGCGGGATCCAAGTATTTTTATGCCTTACGCATATCCTGGAGATCGAATCTTGAGTTGGGAGAAGCTATGGAGGTGGTCTTCTCCTCGCTTGACCCGGGGGGGGGGGGTATTTTTCTTTTCAAATGAAATATTTGAAAAGTAAGCCGCAAATGATGCTAGCAGGTGATATTTTGAGGCTGGAAAAAAATCCAATTTTCTCCACGTGTGGTGGTACGTTCTCTATAATTTCATTAGCTGACGTCCTACACAGATAGCAATATTCAAGATTTTTCGATGGCAGGGATTTAGGAGGCATGCGGTTCCCAAGCCCCCCACCCCTCTCCCATGGCTACGCCACAGAATAGTTGTGGTAATGTAGACGGAGCAGTAGTAATAGTTGTTCAAACATTGGTACCTACTGACAATATGTCTAGCAGAAGTTGAAATCAGTACGCACAGGCAATGTTTATAGGCAGATGGGCCCCTGACCGGCTCCATTTTTCCATGCCCACTTTTCCTCAACAAATAGTAACGTCGCTATAACAGGGACATTGCGGGGTTGCACCAAGTATTCAGCGACTTGCAAGTGGCTTTGGTGATGCAACAAATGACACGCGTTGTGCCGGTGTGATACAAATAATTATGTTTTTTTAATACAATTTGTCCCAACACGGCATATGATACCTTAATTGATAAATTTCATACACTATTTGAATAATCTTTTCCGGAAAAAATGATATCGACTTCAAAGAAATTCGTGATGTGCGAACCGCGAATGACATCTTGGTCTGTTGCAATCTTCCATCAACAAAACAAAACTATATGTACACAAACTTAAGTCACCTTCCCGTATAACACAATGGAATACAAGATATACTGTACGCTCTTCAACAGAATAAAACGAGCATGCAAAACACAGTATTTTAACCGTGTTTTATTGGAAAATAAATTTAATATGAAAAAACATGCGAAATCCCGAGATGCCCCATAATCAAAACAACACCGGCTTTTACCCTGTCACTGAAGTTTACAGCCGGTGGCATGGAGATATCGAACTCAAGAGTAATAGCTGACAAATTTAATTCAGTCTTTGTCAATATTGGCCACCCTGTCAGTGCAGTAATCAATTACTCCAAACCACACATACACGTGTGTGAATGGGTTAATCGACATGGGACAAGTTCCGGCGTAGAAGGATAAAACGAAAGGCCTCACATGTGCGTGTTGTTCTGTGTTTATTACACGCCTTCCCCTACGTAAAACAGTTATTAGAAGGACACTCAGCAATTCAGTTGACAACTATAAACAAAAAGAACCCATTTTATCGCCAACCAAATTTGTGAGGGGAACTCGTGTTACTATTTCGTCCCCTGGGTTCCAATGTGTTCTATGTGCCTACTGGCAGCCTACTGGCAGCCTACTGGCACATAGAACACACTGGAACTCAGGGGACAGTTTTTAGCTATCACTAGCGATTCAAATTGTAATTGAGGTGCACGATTTGTAGAAAATTCCAATGAAATTTCGCTTCTATTTAAAAATATTCCGTCAACGATGTCCATTCCTCACGTATGTGCGGACCGGATTTTCATTTTCCGCATGGTTTAGTGTTGCTCTAGATGGGGATTACATAGAAGAGGCGTGTAATACTTCACTGTACAGAATATATGAGAAATGAAAACACCAATTTATTTTTTATACCGCCAACGAACAATCAAGAAGTAACCCAGTGCATCAGAAAATTAACCCCCAAATTAAGCAATGATAATGAAAACATATCCAACAAACTATTAAAAGAAATAACCACCGACGAAACCGTTGAGCCTTTAACCCACATAATTAATCTTTCCTTTGCGTCCGGATTAGTTTCGAGAAACTGAAAATAGCTAAAATCATTCCCATATTTAAATCCGTAGATCAGCAATTATTTAATAATTATAGGTCGTTCCCATATTTAAATCCGCAGATCAGCAATTATTTAATAATTATAGGTCGATCAGCATTCTGCTCACATTCTCAAAGGTATTAGAGAAACTAACGTATAAAAGACTTGTAAACTTTTTGAATCATAATAACATAATTTATCGGTATCAATTCGGCTTCAGAAAATTACATAAAACAATACACCCCATACTGCATCTTCTTAACAGCATTGGTGAAACAAACGATAAAATAACAAGAGAATGTACATTATCTCTGATTCTAGAATTCTCAAAAGCATTTGACACGATACGTGAGTCTATATTGCTAAAAAATTAGAATTTTACGGTATAAGTGATCATACAAACGCCTAGTTCAATGACTACCTCAGTGGCAGAAGCCAGTTTGTGTCAAATAGCCGTATGGCTATGCCTTTACCTCACAGTACCATGCTCACTGTCTCATTATTTCATCTTGTTCAGCCATGTGTTGAATTGCAAACGCACAATCTGAATTGTTGGAGATAAAAACTGGCATTCCCCAAGGATCTATCCTTGGACCTATTCTGTTCATACTCGATCATAAACGATCCAAGGGAAATTTACGAGTCTTATGTGTTATCTTATGCAGATGACACGACTGTTTAACTTCTGGTAATAATATAGATTTACTTGTACATGTAGCTCATAATGAACTACACAGAATAAGTAATTGGTGTGCAGCAAATAAACTGGAGGTAAACGCCAACAAAACTAAGTTTATTCTTTTACACCCACAGCATGATTCTTATCTAATCGGAAATAGATCCATTACTCTAGAAGATATAAACATCTCGCATGTCGGCAACGAGCATAATGAAAAGTCTATATAATTCTTACGTATTAAAATGGATGAAAATCTTAAGTTTAAACAGCAAACATCTGTTGTCTGCTCTAAAATGTCACGAGCCATTTATGCAATTAACAGGGACAAGAAGACCCTCCCCACAGAATGTCTAAAAACAATCTACTTTTCCTTAGTTTAGTGCAAAGCCACTTGTTATATGGTATTCATTCCTGGGGCATTCAACTGACACAAAGTCGATATTTTATCCACAAAAGAAAGATATCCGTGTTATTGCAAATAAAATGCACAAGGCACATACTGACTCCTTTTTTAAATGCCGACGAATCTTGAAATTCAAAGATTTATACAAAATGCACACACTACTGTCTATGCTACGGAAGCGTATTTGGGATGTGTATAAAAAATAGTATCTCGCCGCGGCGAGATAGTATCTCTCCGCGGTGAGATACTATTTTTTTTATACACGTCCCTAATACGCTTCCGTACTATGTATGATTGGCTCAACAAAAAATTACCCGTTAGCGTCGATACTCTTTTAAAATTTATACAAATACTTCTGGAATGAACACGCGACAATCAGGCCTAGAACACAGTTCAGTGCAAAACTTTCCCTACACTCTTTTCCAAGGATCTGGAAAGAAATTGAACCACAAATTCGAAATCACACCAGGCCCCTATTTAAAGGGGCCCTACAGAGAGTTGTTTCAAACTCGTACGCCTCAAACATCAGCTGTAATAATCCCATATGCCCTGACTGTATAACATAACTCTGAATTCTCATCAACCGTCTTAACTCTTAGCGGCTTCCGAACGACTCTTTATGTATCTTATGTTTATCTACCTGCAGACCCTCTTCACCTATTGTGTTTAATATTAGGTTCGTGCCAGCGTAGATTGGCCCATCGCATGGGAAAACAAAAGTGTGAACAGGTTTCAAAAAGAAAGGTCTTGGTCTTTAAAGCATTCCATATTACACATTCTAGTGCTAACTTATAGTATCACGGCAAACAATTGCCTGTCCTGGTTTCGTGCCCTTATAGCGCCGAACTAGGGCATGATTCCTGGGGGTGGGAGGGGGGGGGGGCTCTCTTCCGGAGCTCCACGAGAAGAGGTGCCTTGCTCCGGCGCTATCAATGGGCCATCATAGGGAATAGGTACTCGATATCCATTTAAAACTGATTGTTTACTCAACCAACAATTATAAATAAGTCTACAATCTGGGGCCGATTCTATAAAATGTTTACAATTGTATTTTTTAGAATTGAATTTTCTACCTATTAGTACAACTGACTAAAATTTTTGAAAATGCTAATGATTCTTTTCAACCTATTTAAAATCATAACTAGAAAATACAATTTTAGAAAATACAATTGTAGAAGTTTTATAGTATTGGCCCCGGGAATGTGTTTTTAAACTAATATTTGGGTGTGGCAGGAAGACTGCCAAATGGCTATGCCTTTACCTCATAGTAACATGCTTACTGTCTCATTATTTCATCCTGTTCAATCAAGTGTAGTACTGCAAATTAAAAAATTATTCGGTTCAATTATCTACCATTTACCAATAATGCAATCGGAAACGGCAATATCAGTTGCGATAAAATATCTTGTATTGTTATTGCAGTAACAATAAAAGTCACATGACGTGGCGAGAAACAATAGCACGCGCGCTGACGGACTATGTGGTACTGGTAATCACAAGTCATTTACTTCAAAAGCCAACTATGCTGCAACAAGCGATGCGTCCAGTTTCTCACAACGCACATTCCATGTAGCAGTGAATTGCACTATTCAGTACATAAACAATCCACCATGCAAAACATGAAAACAACAAGAACAAAATGAAAAGTGAAGACGAATCGCAATTATTGAAATTGACAGCGAGAAATTTTTTAAACGTAACGTCAGTCTCATTGTGGTTTTCACGCTTCTAAAAATTATGAATGAAGTGACGTCACATACATACTACTCAAAGTTTGCAAAGCACTAAATATTTGACACATAATTGTGAAATTTGCGTGTGACATATTTGCGATATTTTTGGTGGATATGATTGAGGAATGTATTGAGATGGTCCCCGTTTTTACATTAGCTCTCTTTACAGGCAGACTTTTCGTGACAGTCATGGAAAGCATGTACCCCTTGATTTTCATGATGTTTTCGTGTACTGTTTACATGTACATGATATGTGTAGGGTATTCGATCTTCATTTCAACACAAACCTTGTGATTTAATGATTGAATATGTCAAATGCAAATGTAAGAAGACATTTGTCTGAAACAGAAATGTGGCGGGCTGTAGGGATGGTGGAGCAAGGGGCTACCCATCGTCAGTTTGGTGAAGCTCTTGGTGTGCACCATACGGTGGTCACCAGAGCCTGGGCAAGATTTCAGCAGTATGGCACACCAATAAGACGGCATGGTGGTGGCAGAGACAGGGCAATATCTGCAGCTGAAGACCGGTTTTTGATCCTTCAGGCCCGTGGGAACCGCTTTGCCACAGCAACCCAGCTTCGCAGTGACCTTCAGAATGCATCCGGGGTAAATGTTTCGACGCAGACTATCCGGGCAAGGTTGCACGAAGGTGGTCTCCGATCGAGAAGACCATGTATTTGCATTCCGTTGTCCCAGAACCACCGCCAGGCACGATATGAATGGGCCATGGACCACGTTGGATGAACCAGAGAAGATTGGCGACCTGTCATTTTACAGATGAGACAAGGTACTGCCTAGACCACACAGATAGGCGTTCTAGGGTATGGATAAGACCAGGAGAGCGATCCCATGCAACCAACATTGCTGAGCATGACCGCTATGGTGGATGGTCAGTCATGGTCTGGGGCGGCATCAGCAGGGGTAGACGTACAGAGCTCTGTGTCCTTGAACGTGGTACATTGACTGCATGGCGGTTGATGAGATTCTGGATGTTCACGTCAGATTGTATGCAGGTGCAGTGGGTGATGGATCCATTCTGGTGGACGATAATACCCGTCCTTATGTTGCCCATGCTGTCGGGGAGTACCGACAGAGGGAGGGGATTGAGCATATGGACTGGCCACCAAGACCCCCTGACCTCAATCCAATCGAACATGCCTGGAATGAGTTGCAGCTTGCAATTTCAGTCCGCCCCATCCAGCCAAGAAGTGTCCAGGAGCTTGGTGCAATGCTGTTCCACGAATGGAACAATATCCCACAAACGACCACCAGGAACCTGATTGGGAGCACTCGTCGCGCAACCGTAACTTCTAGCTACACCCCCCCCCCCCCCCAAAAAAAAAAAAACAAAAACAAAACAAACAAACAAACAAACAGTTTCGTCCCGATAAAAGATTCTGTACAAGCACAATGTGCACATAACACATTTATAGCACACGATCAACGTTAAACATGAAGTATGTTGATCAGGGCCCAGTGCTATAAAATTTTTACAATTGTATTTTCTAGAATTGTACTTTCTGACTTTAAATGGGCTTCCTGTGAGAAGAATATTGGATACCCAAAAGCAAATTCGTGGTTCATTGGCTAGCCGGGTAACTGACCCTCCACCATAGCAGTCATACTCAACAATGTTGGTTGCATGGGATCGCTCTCCTGGTCTTATCCATACCCTAGAACGCCTATTTGTGTGGTCGAGACAGTACCTTGACTTATCAATAAAAATGGCAGGTCGCCAATCTTTTCTGATCCATCCAACGTGGTCCATGGCCCATCCACATTGTGCCTGGCTGTAGTTCTGGGACTGCGGAATGCGAATACATGGTCTTTAACTCGGTGATCTCTGAACTCGAAATCTGCTAGTCGGGTATTCAAGTTTCAACTGGCCTGGCTAATGAGGAGATGTTCTCCGCGTGGTAACCGAGTACCAAATCATCCCATGCTAGTTGTGATAGTTTGTTACTTTTGTTGTTTTAGCTCACCTAACAGCAAGTCCGTGGTAGCTATTGCCTTTACTTGGCGACCGTCGTCCGTTAACTATTGAAACTTGTCTTCTTCTTCTAAACCACTGGGTCATATTCAAACATATATTGCACAGACCATCTTTGAAATATATCCTTTGCATTTTCTTCAAAAGAAGCATTTGCCATCTTCGAGCGGTGATTAATGCCCCAAAAGCCTAAAAATCTTTAAAAATCTTCTTCTCATGAAACACCAGAGAGAATGCCTTCATATTTGTTATGAAACATCCTTTGGTGTTGAAGATTAAAGTTTGTTCAAGGGAAGTTTGCAGGTCGATATTTGGGCTCTCTGTGGGAGTATACCCATTTCGGCGTCTCCCAAAATATGTATTTCAAGAACCGATGGGCTGATTTGAACCAAATTTGGCATGTAGTATAATTGGGCCATAAGTACTTGATTGATGCCCAAACAAATTTTTTTCACAGCCCCGTGGGAACCCCAGGATATCATATAAAAATAATTCAAACGTCCATATCTCCCACACTACACTGACCAGAGAACTGATATTTGGTATGACGTATCCTTGGGATCAATAGAATGAAATGGTATAAACAATTGCCATCGGTTGTGTCAGGGTGTTCTGTAGGGGGCATCGCAAAATTAAAAAAAAATGTTCTTCTCCAGAACCACTGATCAGAATCTTTGGTATACAGTATTCATTGGGGGGGGGGGGGGGGGGGGGGGGGGGTAGGCAGATATAAGTGTGTTCAAATTAAGCCCCTCAGCTGATATTTGGGGTCAATAGAATAGCCCGAATCTTCACTTAGGGAAATATGTACAATAAGCTTTAAGACCTTCTTCTTCAGAATCACTAGGCAGAATCTTTTAATATTTGGTATACCTCATTGTTACAATTGTCAGATTCAAGTTTGTTCAAATCAAGTCCCTCAGTTAATATTTGAGCTTCGTGTGGGGGCACGAATTTTAACTTATGGGGAATAATCTTTAACAATCTTCTTTTTCAGATCCACCAGATTCTTTTGATATTTGGTATCCAACATCTCTAAGGGGCTCAGATTCAAGTTAATATTTGGGCTTCGTATGGGGAAGGAATGTCATTAACAAACTTCTTCTTATGATCCCCCAGTCAAAATCCTTTCACATATGGTGTACAACATCTATAGGGGGGGGGGGGGGAGCGCAGATTCAACTTTGTTCAAATCGGGTCCCTGGGTTAATATTTGGGCTCCAAGTTTAACTTAGAGCAATATGAGAAAATTTCTTTAAAATTCTCCTGCTGTTCCATCAGTCAGATTCTTTTGATATTTGGTATACATCTCTAGGAAGGTCAGATTCAAGTTTGTTCAAATCGAGTCCCTGGGTTAAAATTTGGGCTCCCTATGGAAGCCCGAATTTTAACTTAGTGTAAAATGAGGAAATTTCTTTAAAAATCTTCTTCTTCAGATCCACTAGTCAGAATCCTTTCATATTTGGTATTCAACATCTCTGGGGGGTCGGATTCAAGTTTGTTCAATTCAGGTCTCTGGGTTAATATTTGGGCTCCAATATGGAGTCCAAAGTTTAACTTAGTGCAATATGAGAAAATTACTTTAAAAACCTTCTTCTTTAGATCCACCAGTCAGAATCCTTTCACATTTGGTGTTGACATCTCTAGGGGTGTCAGATTCAAGTTTGTTCACATCGAGTCCCTGGCTTAATATGTGTGCTCTATTTGGGAGCCCAAAGTTTAACTTCGTGCATTATTATGATTTCAAAAACTGCACGGACCAGAATATTGGAATCAGATGGATCAAACCAATTTCATTTTATTTTGTCATGAGGTGCCGTATGTGGATGCCCATTTTAACACTGTTGGCATTGGGAAAACGTTGAGTCATCATTTTTCTTGTACTCCATCAACTAATTTAAAACTTGTCTTCTTCTTTAAAACCTCTAGGCCAAATTCATTTACAAATGGCACAGACCACCTTTGGAGTATTCCCTTTCTACTTTGTTCAAATGGAGTTGCTGCCATCTTCGGGCTGTTGGAGTTTACGCTTCTGATTTTTGTCCCAAAAAGTTACTATGCCCCTTGAGGTGGAGTTAGTGCCCCATAAGCCTCAAATGCTTTAAAAATCATCTTCTCATAAGCCACTCACAATAATACTTAGATTTCTGGTATGAAACTTACTTTAGTGATTCAGATTCACTTTTGTTCAAAGGAACTCAGCACGTCAAAAATTGTGCTCCCAGATTTGGGCTCCACTTAAAATTTCTATTTCCAGAACCAATGGCCTGATTTAACCAAATTTGCCATGTAGTATAAGTGGGTAAGTACTTGATTTATGCCCGATTTTTTTAGACTTCACCGAACAGAGCTTTGTTTTTGCCTAGAAAGCTTTCTTAGGACCAGCAGAAGTGAATAGCCAAAAACATTGCCTTTGGTTGTATCATGGCAAATCAAAAAATTGCTCTTGCTACCCATCACTTACTGACACACTCATCTCTTTTGACAACTTGAGCCAGGTGAGCGTTTTAGGCTCACTTGAGCCTCTGGTTTTAGGTTTAACGACATCTTCAACAACCAGGGTCACATCGAGGCGGAGAGTTTTACTGGGTGGAGGAAGATATCCACGAAGGATGAGATTCACCGAACAGTGGCTAGCAACTGTCAGACCCTCCAACTTACTTACTCAACATAAGCAGTGTTAGCAGCAGCTGAGGGCAAGTGTACTATCAACGTCAGTTCGCCTTAGTACACAGCGCCACCGCGCGGACAATTGCATTACAGGGGCCGCGGAACCAGGGGGGCTGGGGGTGGGGGGGGGGTCTTTCAGACCCTCCATTTTTTTGCCGGGCCATGTTTTTTTGTATGCATATATTTTAACACAACCAACAACTGGTGAAACAACGGGCGGATCCAGAGCCTCCCCCATATTTTCGTCAGTTATGTTTCTCTCGTACTGGTTCAGTTTCGATGGATTTCGGATCCTTTTTTGCAGTAAATGGCAACAAACGCTAAAATGTATACAGTCTGTTAATAAATCGGTTAACTGAAGTAGATCGTAATCTTACAGACATACAAGTACCAAATCCACCCCCAGACAAGATAATCCACAGACAGTATAATTGCTGGAAACGCCCGGTAAACCAAACAGCTGAGATATATTTACCAGCTTTGGTCGTTACGACCAAAGCTGGTAAATAGACCTCACCTGTGTGCCTTACCGACGTTTTTTAACGGCTCTCAAAGTGTGAAATCTTTCAAATACATCTCCTGAAAAATCTCAAAATATCCCCTCAGATGACTGGAAATGGGGGTTTGGGACCATGGAATTTAAAATTTTCATACCGACGACCATACATCGCCCGATCAACCCGCCGCCCCGCATTAAGTGTCTAACACAAAGACTTTCGGTTTGAAGTCCAATGTTTTAACCAATGAGCCATCGCGCTTCCTGGGTGGACGCATTCATATGCCTCTACCTGGCGTCAGTGTTCTTCATTCAACTCCTTGCATGCTGTTGGCGGATATTCCTGCCCAGGACAGGATTTCTCTTGCCACTGAAATAAGAATAATTTTGGCAGATTTAATCAAATTTTATTCCAGTAAACTTAATGGATTTTTTCACCAATGGCTTCGTGGGTAAAATTGAAATAAAGTTTTCATCACATCCAGTCATGGCTGCTGCAAAACAGCCATGACTGGATTTGATGAAAAATATCTTGAAAATACTCAGCGGGTTAACCCTTTACCCAACGTAACGGAAAAAAACGGCCAGCGCTATTCACAAAAATCGCCAATTAATTTTCATTATATTTTCATTTTTTGTCTCCAAAACATAGGTTATGACCCCTCATTGGAACGAGCTCGATCCAATGAGGGGTCATAACCTATGTTTTTGAGACAAAAAATGAAAAAAATGAGTTATTCAAGAATTTTGTTTGCAAGTGTCGTCTACTTTTCAGGTTGGGTAAAGGGTGAAGAGTTAAACGAGTCGTAAGGATAATTTCTATTTGGTGTGCATGTCACGGTCGGTCATGGCTCGGATGATATGTTCTACAGCTAACACCCAACCCAAAGACTGGAGGCTCTAGCATCGTTCAAGTCGAAGAAAGAGACCGAATTGGTTGAAACTGGAAATCATTTCCCGTACAAAATTTTCTATTTTTTTGCGGATAAAATACAGGAATGTCGATATTTGACATTGGCACATTTGCATAATCACAGATTTTTAAACTCATTTCGCAGTCATGTCACAATTCTATGA
The DNA here is from genome assembly GCA_031216915.1 of Pictodentalium vernedei. Classification (NCBI taxonomy): domain Eukaryota; kingdom Metazoa; phylum Mollusca; class Scaphopoda; order Dentaliida; family Dentaliidae; genus Pictodentalium; species Pictodentalium vernedei. Next base: position 376,074,266 of record CM062291.1, read on the forward strand.
AAATGTGAGGGGGTAGAAGCTACCAGTGCATCACCCACCACCACCACACACTTACAAACACACACTGACTCCCATACCACAGACGCTGACATATAATTCGACATTCTAAGGCAGAAAATTGCCCATTGGTCAAATGTGTCGATAGCTTTCAAAGGATAGATTGTACAATATGCACAGAAATCACTTGACATACATTATATATCACATTTATTTATTAGGTATAATTTTCTTTCCAAGAATTGCCTGTTATCAAACTCGGATGATATGACTTCAAACTCGACTGATATGATGCCGATCTCGGTCGACATGAACCAAGCTAAGAGTTTTCTCCGTTGAATCGTTACTGGGCGCAACATTTTTGTTTACAACGAAATCGTTCACCGTTGTTTGTAGAACGCAATCAATCATTATTATTGCAATTGACATAAAAACCTCCTCTACACAGGGCCCGGGGGGGGGGGGGGGGGGGGGCACGGTGGTCAGTGGTTGCGTATGGCATTAGCCTTCAAATCGAGGGTCCACGTGTCGATCCCCGCCAGGGGTAATTGCGTTGCTCGGTGGTTCTCTTCGGGTACTCCGACTCCCTCTACCCGTAAAACTGTCCAGCACGAGTTGACCTTGGCTGTCGAAAATGTCGTTAACCCCCAATAAATAAATAAATAGTAGCAAAGGATTTTCTGTCCTGGATAGGAATATCTGCCAGCAGAATCCAAGGAGTTAAAGTGAAAGTTTTGCTTTTTTCCTTTATATTTGTCGGAAACACGGCCTCTGTCGTCGCTGGGGGAAATAGATTCACGCCGCGTATACAACCAAAACTCAAGGAGTGTTGCGTGAACCGTTGCGTGAACGTATGTCTCATCGTAACGAACCCGCCCGCTTTCATTTTTGCTCGGGTGGTTCTTATCCTGAAGGGGTCAGCGACCTTTCGGCAAAAAGCATGAATCAACAGGGGTTCACCAAAAGTCCAAAACCAACAATTTTAATACATATGTATAAAAATAAATATGGTAATTTGTGACTTACATGAAATCCAAATTAATAAGAAGAATAAAACGTCAATCGCACCCCACCCACACCGTATTTGAGAAACTTGTGGGCCCACACTCTGTTGTCGCTGGTTTTCCTTCCTTCTCGTTGGTGTTAGGACTTTGGTTGTCTTTTTCACTTCACTCCTTCACTGCCGTCGCACGGCCTCTAACGAATTGTCACTTTACCGGACGCCTTTGCTCTAACGTGTGACGGAATTCACACAACCACTGCCGTCACACGGCCACTAACGTATTGTTACATTACTATATCGACTTCCCTCTAACAAGTGACGGAATGTAACTTTCACACTGCCGTCGCACGGCCACTATCTTGTTGTCACTTTACTGGACGATTTTCACTTGAGCAGTCGCCACCAATGGGGTTTAACTCTCCCCTACGTTTATCTCAGGATAATGTTCATACAGGCAAGTCAACTCAGCCTACGTATGTCTTGCCTTCTACAACAGGTGTGCCGTCTTCCTAAATACTGATAGCTCCCTGAGCTCGCACTATCTATTTCTGATCCTACACTCAGATATGGCCACCGACTCCTATTCTAAATATGAGCTGTGTGCCTCCCTTACACTACAACGTGCCCCTACTCTCGCACCGATGAGGCACTCCTAGCTCTTACGGTCAACGATCCACAGCCTTACAGGCCTTCCAACTGGAATGAATTTTTCGAGAAATTCTCCGATTTTTATTTCGATAGCCAGAACTTTAATGCTCAGTTTAATTGCTTCTCTTGAATATGGCCGCTCAGCTCTATCTTAATTTAATATTCGCTTTAAAGTTCCTTTGAAAGACTCACATTTCGGTATATCCTGGCATTCGGTGACAGGCTAGATGCGTAATATGGGAATGTATCCAGAACATGTGCGATGTATTGTTTTCACCACAATTACCTATTAACTAGCCATAATTACACAGATAATGACTGCAGGAGAACACTGGTCTCTCTTTCTTTTAATCTTTATCAAAAAGCTCATATGGTGTTCAGTAAACGCGCATTTTATGATCATTAAATTTTCATGCTTAATTAGCAGCGCATGAACTATTGTTGGTCTGTTTAAATGACAAATCGGTTTGCTGGGTCTGCCATATACCTATCTTTACGCTTTATATTCAGCCGAGTGAGAAATATTATAGAAAATATATACACTTTTAGACAAAAAATCGCAACTGTAAGCTATCACCTTGACAATATTAAAAGGCACAAGTTCTATTTAGGAAAAGATGGGTGGTACAGAATTAAGTTTTATTTTGTAATCTGTTGAACCCGAGAGACAGTTTTTCCAGTCTAGGATCGTGATACCCTGGTTTATGAAGAAGATGGCTTCTCCGTGAATTTGTACGGTAGACCAATGAATAATATTTATTTATTTAATATATATTTATTCGTCTACCCCCAGATAATATGGACTCTTTCAGATGATGACTTTGAACTGGGATGGACGATAGCATCAGGATTCCAGCATTCAAAAAGGGTTAATTATTTAGGCTTGCATTGTGAACTGGGCGTGTGCGAGCGGGTTAAAGCCGCGATAATGAAAATAATTATTCGGAATATTTTGTTTATTTTCTAAATTTATTCTCCGTAAAACATAATGTTGTGTTGAAAGAGAACTCGTCAAACTGACACTGTCAGATTTTATATACTGATTGGCACAGGTGCATATACATTGAAATATACGTTATGTTATCGTCTGTACATAAATCACGAACTAACGAGGAACCAACAAAACGGCCATAACTCTAGCACGAACGTGACGGCGAAATGGAGGGAATCTATTCGTAAAGAATTTATGCGCATCGTGTGGGGGCTCATTTTACTAAATCACGACTTGAATTTTGACATATGTCGAATGATAGCGGGGTTTTACGAGGACGAAAATACACCGTCTGTTGGCCATCTTGTAACTTTTTATATTATTTTTATTTAGGCGTTGTGCTTAATATTGGAGAAACTGTGATAACGTAAGGTATGATTTCCTGATGTTAGATGAGACTGTTAACCCAAACGTGTTTGCTTCTTTAACTCTTTTGGCGCGACAGGCGACTAAAGTCAACAGTCGATAGACCGCGGAAAGGTACTGCAGTAGTCATTTTAGCCAACTGTGTGTGTCCATTTCCAAGTGCTTTTAACCCTTTTACCCAACGCAGACGATATCAAAATTTATTATTTTAAATATCATTTTTTCAAATTTAAAAAAAAAATTCAACAAAACCACATCGTGTGACCCCTCGTTGGAACGAGCTCGTTCCAACGAGGGGTCACATGATATGGTTTTGTTGTAATTTTTTGAAAAATAATATTTTTTCAACTGCTGAAGTTGCATATTACGCGGGGCGGGGGGGGGGAGGGGGTGCGGCCGATTCGTTGGGTAAAGGATTGAACAAACATACGTATTCCTATGTTTCATGCACCATTTATGTCCTATCCATGAACAACGATATCGCCCCTTGAAAGTATAAAGGTGCCATTTAAATACATACAGGAAATCATTTGAAAAACTGTCAATGAGATCATTAGAACATCTTTTAAAATAATAACGCTTTAGTCTAACAACCTATACTTTTTGTAAAATTCCTGATGAATATTAGGCGCTAAGAATTCTGTTTCTCAGATTATTCCGCGCCAAAAGAGTTAATGCGGTGTTTATTTTGACGGTCGAACAACTACCAATGTTTTTTGTTGTCCAGATTCAACATAATTGTTGTATGATTGTATTTTGTTTGTTTGTTTGTATTCTTGTGCATGTATTCACATTGTTAGTTGTTATAAACTCATGTACGGGAATGAAAGACAATAAAGTATTATTATTATTACCCAACCAGGGGATGGGGTACACAGCAGGCACGCTCCCTGCTTTTTTCACAGAAATGCTACATGCTTACACATTGATTCAATGCGTGTTGAAGAAAAGGATTAAACTATCACACCAATATTTCTAAACTATTAGCTAACCCATCAAACCCCGTTTATAATTGTATCTCAGACCCTCAGCATGTTGAATTTTTTACCACAAACCAGAAACATATTCCTTCTTGGTAAATTAGAATTAAACCTCATTTGGAATCTGCCATACTTGAATCAGATTCGATAAGAGGGGACCGTGAACGACACATTGCTTCTTGGCATCTAAGGAAACGCTCTGTCATTTTGGATCTTGCTTCCTCCAAAAAAAAACCTCTCTGCAATTCCAACAAAAGTATCTGCCGAAAAAAATTCTAAATATAGTACATATAGTAGGGTCTATACAGATGGATCAAAAGATAATGACTAAGTATCATCGGCTGATAACCTCATTCAGAATACGAAATAAATAGAGAGTAATCGCTTGATTGGACTGGTTACGTGAAATACTTCATGAGAGGCGAGGGACGTTGTACAAACACGAGAGCGCGAATGCGCACGAGTGTTTTACAATATAGTCCCTCGCCTCGAATGAATTATTTCACATAACCAGTCCAGTTAGGCGATTACTCTGTTTATTACTTTTCATTATTAACGATAATTATATTATTTAACCCTTTACCAAACGTAACGGCCAGCGCTATTCTAAAAAAATCGCCAATTAATTTTCACTATGTTTTTCATTTTTTGTCTCTAAAACATAGGTTATGAACCCTCATTGGAACGAGATGGACGAGCTCGTTCCAATGAGGGGTCATAACCTATATTTTTGAGACAAAAAATGAAAATAATAGCTATTCAAGAATTTTTTTGCAAGTGTCGTCTGCTTTTTATTTTTGGTAAAGGGTAAAAAAAACAATGAGGTCCCCATTATATCCACGACAAAGCGTCTTCGTTTGCGCACACGGATAAATGACACAATTGTTGATTGCATAATTTACTTGTGAAGTTATCGTTTATAATCAAACCCGGAAATCCCAGTAAATCACACTTTGGAAAGCAATAAAAATTCAGTTTTCACAGCTGAAGTTAAAGCTTTACAACCCGCGCTTGAATGCATCAAAAATGTACAGGAAAGGAAATCGATCATATTTTTCGACTCTCGTTTCTCTTTACTTGCTTTACTGAACCCCAGGTTGAAGAACCCTCTCATTTAGGAACTTCGTGAAAAGTTTACTACACTCATGTACGATATCGTGTTTTTCTGGTTACTTGGACGCGTTGGTATTTCCTGTAAATCCAAGGCAGACAGTGCAGCGAAACATGCCTGCCTCTCACTGATTTTAAAATTCCTTTTAGTGATTTTAAATCACATAATTATAATTTACTACATCAAATCTATGTGACAGGCGGAATGGCATGGGACCACAAATAACAAGCTCCGTCACTTCTGACCAACTGTCAATGATACATATCCTTCCAGTAGACTTTGTAGAGAAGACCATGTTATTCTGACACGGTGTCATATTGGTCATAACAGACTTACACATTCCTTTTCGTTAAAGGTAATATGCGAACAAAGTGTTCTTTGCCAGCAGGTGTTGTCAGTGGAGCACATTCCTTTACATTGTACCGATTTGCATAGATTGCAAAAGAGATCTATTTTATCATACAAGCCCGCACAAAATTCTTTCATTTCCCCAAATAATCAACCTTTTTAATGACTTTTAAAATTGCTGTTATTCTTTTAAATTAGACTCTCCAGGTGTCAAATCATCAGGTTGTTTTTTTAAGTATTCACTTTCGTTGTACCCGGTGCTTCATTAATTAAATTTTTGATGATTATTCCTATAATTAGTGTTTGCAGTATAATATCATTGCGTCCGTGGAAATACTGCCCACCCTCTGGAAAGTGACCAGTCCACGGCGGCCATATTGTAGCATTCAATAGTATGCATATATTATTTAACCCTTTACCCAACGCTGACGATATCAAAATTTATTATTTTAAATATATTTTTTTTTAATTTTTAAAAAAATTTCAACAAAAGCATATCATGTGAACCCTCGTTGGAACGAGCTCGTTCCAACGAGGGGTCACATGATATGGTTTTGTTGAAATTTTTTGAAAAATAATATTTTTTTCAACTGCAGAATTTGCATATTACGCGGGCGGATGCGGGCGATTCGTTGGGTAAAGGGTTAAACAATATGCCGAGTCCAATTGGATGGAGAGAGAAACACGGCTCATGAAGGACTGCTGACAGCAACTAACTGTTTTCGTTTACAAACCTGAAAATATTTTTTTTATTTTTCTATTTCGTCCACGAACTGTAGCTGATGACTCCTCATTGGAACGAGTTTGCTGAGCATTAACGATGTTTTGAGGGGCCAAAAATAATTTTTTTTTTAGTTGTTTAAGATTTTTTTTGCAAGTGCCGTCTTCAAATCATTATAAATAACGGGTTAAGCACTGAGCAAGAAAAATCTCATATCATACGTTTCGGGTCGTTTAGTTGACGGATACTGTTACTTGAGTCGAAGCGAGAACAATATAAGTCGAGGCTTTATCCGATCCTAATACTGTTCTTGCTCATGTGACCCTGAACGTCACGTAACGTATTTATAACACCAGTCTACGAAGTGTCTGCAAACCATTTCATATTTTCCTATCGGCATTGATTTGTTTACATAAGCAGACGAGTAGTGATGTAATGCAAGGCGAGTAATCCCACTTCAAATTCGTAACTTGATGGATAATGTTCCCATCGTATGAAAGTTGTTGCATTGTCCCGTCCATTTGTCCCAAAAAGTATGGACGCTTCCGACGATACAATTAAAGAGACTAAAAACTCTGATTTTGAAAAAAAAGTTGACAATTTAACAAAACCATAATTTCCATTATGCAAACATACTCTCATGTTTTATAATATCATTCGTACGAAAGCGTCCGATTCGATTCAATAAATTAACTGTTAGGTGAGCATTTTTGGATATTTGAAAAGCGATGCCATAGTTTCTTTTCAATCCGAACAGGTTAACCGATCACTCACGAAAAGTGCCGAAGCAATGTCATTTTCCATATTCGTCGAAATCAGCTTTTTCAGAAGGCCAAATATAAAGTTTGTGTTGCCTATTTAGAGCGTAGGCGTCATTAAAACCCTTTATCCAACGTAGAGAATATCAAACTTTATTGTTTTAATTCCTATTTTTAAAAAAAATTCAAAAAAATTTCAACAAAACCATATCATGTGACCCCTCATTGGAACGATCTCGATGAGCTCGTTCCAATGAGGGTCACATGATATAGTTTTGTTGAAATATTTTGAAAAATTACTTTTTTTCAACTGCTCAATTTACAAATTACGCGGGCGGATGCAGACGATTCGTTAGGTAAAGGGTTAAAATCTATTTCAGGTTGTCGTTGTTAATACACATGCTGTGGGTTTATTGGACACATAAAAAATTAACAGGAACAACGCAGACTTCTGAAATGCAAGCAAACAAGATCCGTTTGAATTTATTATTATGGAAAATTATACGCCCTCATTATGTCACACCATCTGCAACATAATCCTGCTGTTCTTCAGGAAAAGAGAAACAATAATTGGAAAATCGTATAGGTCATTGAACTGACCTAGGGTTTTGACTTTCTATACTTCTATGTATGATACATTAGCCTTATTTACTATTCAAAAATAGCGGTTTCGTTTGTTATTCGTTTATTATAATCATATCATATCTCTGTTAAGACTTTATGCAATGTGCTTCTCTGTTGGTGCTATTTTGCTTGAATAAACTATTACTAGGTTGGGATCTAACTGCAATTCATTTGAAATAATACAAAGTTCTTATCTAATTATGTCCAATTAGTGCTAAAATAATGCACAGTTGTTACTCGTGGCAGTCATTTGTACGAACAGCAGCAGAGCTAAAACTAGAAAACGTGTGTATTCAGAAATGATGTCAGGGGGATTTTCTGGATTTGTTTACCTCCGATAACTTTAGGTTAACTTCGTTTAAATCTTCTCAGTGTCATGTTTTTTCATCAAATCTAGTCATGGCTGCTTCATGGCAGCCATGACTAAATTTAACGGAAAATATCTTGAAAATACTCAGAGGATTAAGAGCTGAAGTTTTTTAATTAGAGATTTCAGTAATTTCGAATTGCATCTGATGTCTTAAACTTTGCATACAGTATTTTTTTTATATACTCTTTCACATAGAAGCAAAATAGTGTCAATATTGTTTTTAAATTAGCGGCTTATTGAAGACCCTTTAAACTGTAATTACTGCAGGTGGGCTGTCTATAAGTATTCGCCCGGGTTGTTCGCATTGTTTTTTCTCTTCCGTATTCGAGACCGTCTGTATTAGCCTGTGTTGAAAATAATAAAACTGTCGCCAGTACAAAAGTTAATATGACTGCAGTGATATGAATGACAGAAGATTTAGCCGCGTAGCATTCATTACAAAACAATCAAACATGTTAAATTAAATTATAACAATTGAAATGAATTATATGTCGCTGTTTTGGAGTATGGATGTGGGATGGGCGTGCTACGCACTTCCTACCACTTAACACGCTCATGCCAAGTTCATACTCCGGTAAAGAGACAGATAATTCAATTCGATTCTTTTATGAATGTTCCTTTCCAACTTCACAATTTCGAGTAAAATTTGTACTTTTTCAGTTATAGCGAACCGCAGCTATAGGCTCCAACTATTATAAAGGAATAGACTGTTATTTAGAGAAGCAAGATATCGAAAACAAAATGGAATGAGGTTTAATATAAAGAAATAAACCTAAGTAAAATAAAAATCCGATGAATATAACCTTTCTCAGATGGTGTTTTACGATGATAATTACAGTCGTCTTTTAACCCTTTACCCAACGTAACGGACAAAACCGGCCAGCGCTATTCTCAAAAATCGCCAATTAATTTTTAAAATATCTTCATTTTTTGTCTCAAAAACATAGGTTATGACCCCTCGTTGGAACGAGCTCGTCGAGCTCGTTCCAACGAGGGGTCATAACCTATGTTTTTGAGACAAAAAATGAAAAAAATGAGTTATTCAAGAATTTTTTTTGCAAGTGTCGTCTGCTTTTCATGTTAGGTAAAGGGTTAATTTGTTAAATAAAAATTCATATAAAAAGCGTATTAACACAATGAAAAGTATATTTTTATTTTACGTAAAGGAAATAAAAATTCATGCCGAAGAAAAACACATTAAGTGAATAAATTTAATGAAAAATGACATTATTTTATCAAAATAAATATTATATGTGGAAGTGAGATGAATATAATAAAAGGTTATGCTTTTAACTGAATGTGCACACAAAGTAATTTTATTTCTCATTCAGGCCCGAGGCAGACTGGTCGTAGGATCCACAGAGAAACCTCCCAGTGGTCCCTCTATTGGGAGCCCCCAAGGGACCCCAAAATGTACGCAGCCTAACGCCTGTTGGCGCATGAATCTTCGTGAAAATGACCCAGGGAGAAATGGATCTGATTGTTTTGACTCTTGTTTTATCGAAATGTCTTCAATGTGGACTGCCATTGCACATGGAGGGCATTTCAATCTACCAGCATGCAGTCTAGTCTGCCATTGATCGGCAAGATGCAAGGAAACAGGGTTCTTTCGGTTCGAAAAATACAAATTTTCTCCCATTGGGCCGAACTATGGTCGACCTAATGATTTCGGTGCCCACTTTGGTACTACCATTTTTGCCAAATGAGCGACAAAGATGAGAAAAAAATGCTGTCAAAAATGCCCTCTCTGTGGACTGTCATTGATCACTCAGATTTCATTTGGTTTGAAAAGTCAAAATTTTGTCAGTGCCTGGGGCTCCCTTCGTACGTCTCCCGGAACTTTGTTGGCCCAGTCCGCCCCTCATTAAGGCGTCAATATTTGGTCCCGCAAGGGGAAAACACTTTTTGGCTTCGCCGGAAACCCATTGCCGATTCTCGTAAGAACAAACTTGTAATTTGTTTTCGCAAAGCACCAAAAAAAAAAAACCAACAACAACAAAAAAAACAACAGGTAATGGGGTTTCAGCACAAGCCAAAATTCGCTCTGCCGATAGATAACTGGAAAAGGAATTTTAGCAATGGGGGAACACTTTCCCGTCATAATCAAACACAGTGTTGGTACCATTTTTATGACAAACTTCATACGGTATCTTGTTTTTGTTTTGCACAGAACAAAAATATTTCACAGCGTATTTTTCCCCATGTGGAATGAACTCAATTGTTCTAAGTAGGCTATTAGGGTGTTAACCGGCCGATGTTTTAAGACGAAATATCGCCCGCCATGACACGCCTGATTTGAAAGGAAACAGAACAGCAAACGTCCATCTTGGAAAATCTTAATAAACTTAGCGATTCTAAAATTCGTGTTTGCAGGGACGCCGGAAGCATGGGAGCAGCTGCCGTCCCTGCCTCTGGCCCACGGGGGCGAGAGGGGATAGACAATGCCTTACCCAAGTTCTTCACTCATTTTTTTAATGATTTATTCTCGAAGGAAAGCTAAAATACACCCCAAATCCCTCCTGGGAGCGTTCAAAATTCAATGGGGGGTTGGGGGTTGGGAGGAGGTGCCCCCTCCCATACTCTCCGTCTCGGGCATTCGGCCTTCGAGGCATGAATGCTTCGGTATGTCATGGTGGGATTGCTAGTGCGTGTAAATGCCCTTTCCCTGGGGTCTAACGCCCCTGCCCTGAAGTACTTCCGGCGACCCTGCGTGTTCGCACATAAAATCTAAAAGAAACACGGTTAACTCTTATTGGCCTTGGTAATTTTCCAGATTTTTTTCTTTTACTACACACCACACTTGTGGGTCTAGAGGCTGGGGCGATATTTCTAGTAAAGTCTTAGCTGATTATAGAGGCATCCAAGACTCGACTAGAAGCTTCTGCCAAGCTACTTCAATATTGTCTTTACAAGATCCCTTCTAGGTTATATGTTAAAGGACCAGTTTTGTAAGCAGAGGATTTGCCAAAGTCTTATAAAGAACAGAATGGGCGTAACAAAGAAAATATTCCGAGAGTCCAGAGGACTTTAATTATAATTACTATCGTGTACGGAAAGTTTGATCATCTCGAGTTGTTAGCTCTGTCGAAGAAACCTCATTTCTTCAGTAGCGCAGTCCTGGTGTTTAGGGGCTGGGTGCCCTATAACTCACAAAAATCTCTCTTTATTACACTTTGGCTGGGAGGGGACACCTCCTCTCAAACTGCCCCATCTCGGACCTTCGGCCATCGAGACACGCATGCTTCAGCATGTCATGGCGAGGCTGCTAGTGACAGTATATGCCCTTTTCCTGGGGTTTGACCCCCTGTCCTGAAGTACTTCTGGCGCCCCGGCCAATGAGGAGTGTTAAAACGACTGACTTGGAATTAAGAAGGCACAGAATGTTTTATTTTTCCATCACATTGTGGTGCAGGTACACGAAATAACGATATAGATTTTTCAGCAGCCGAGTATAAATCGTTGGAAATTCTGACGCTGTTTACTGATGTGTAAATAATAAACATCTTGTCAGCATGACAGGAAAATTGTAGGTTAAAAATCTGTAGTATTGATTATCCGTGACGTATCGACGAATAGGGACGTTGTTATGAACAAATAAACTCGTCGAGTAGCCAATTAATTTTCTAAAAATCCACCTGAGCCACAAGCCGGGAGGAAGGCAGTGTTTAGAATGTCTCATAAAATAGTATCCTTCAACTGAGCACAAAATATCGAACCGTTCTACGGTTTGTTCGGTTCTTGGGATAGTTATAAACCAAGTACAAAAGGTTGATTTCGACTCGCAGGTGACTGGAAGTAAACTGCGACTTTTCGTCTTGTACGTCAAACGTCGAATGAGATTTCATGATACCAATGGTAAAGCTTGGGCTTTTAGATACAGATTGCAGAGGGCGCATGGCTGACAATTTTCGTCAATGGAAGAGATGTACTTGAAAGTTAACTCCCCTTAATTTCCGAGAGCTGTCAGTAAATTTAACACACTAAGGGTATGGAAACTTCATTTAAAAATTGAAACTGCGAAAAAGCGAATTTGTATCATCGATGTACGCATCATTCCACAAACTTAACCCTTTACCTAACGTAACGGTCAAAACAGGCAAGCGCTATTCACAAAAATCACCATCCAATTTTCATTATTTTTCACTTTTTGTCTCAAAAACATAGTTTATGACCCCTCATTGGAATGAGCTCAACGAGCTTGTTCCAATGAGGGGTCATAAGCTATGTTTTTGACGCCAAAAATGAAAAAAAGGTAGTTATTCAAAATTTTTATTTGCAAGTGTCGTCTACCTTTCGTGTTAGGTAAAGGGTTAACGCATTTTCCTGAAAAGTAGGATAAAAATACAGAAGATGGCTTTGACAATCTCTTCCCAATCCGTTTGAACGTTTCACTTTTATTCTCTGTGGAAACCCATTTAAAAATAAAAACAGCGTCTTTGCCATATTTTGATATTTGTTAATTTTGTTTCTGTTTTATATCAACAGCTTGACATATAATACAGACCCTGTCCTTTTCATTAACCCTTTACCCAACGAATCGGCAACATGCCCACGTAATATGCAAATTCAGCAGTTGAAAAAATATTATTTTTCAAAACATTTCACCAGAACCATATCATGTGACCCCTCTTTGGAACGAGCTCGTCGAGCTCGTTCCAAAGAGGGGTCACATGATATGGTTTTGGTGAAATATTTTGAAAAAAATTAAAAAAAATGATATTTAAAATAATAAATTTTGATATCGTCTGTGTTGAGTAAATGGTCAATATATAAGTTTAGTAGGTGAGATTTGCTTATTTTTTTCCTCGGAAGCATAAAAAGTGGCAAATTATTGTAATAACACATTCGCTAAACAGAGAGTTAAAGTGGACGTTTGAGTGTTGGTAGGTGAAATACTTATAGATGTTCTTAATGACAGATTATCTGTAAACAAGTTGCTTCTAATTAGCTTGTTATAAAAAGCCAAGTTTTTCATTAGTTACTTTTAATAAACGAAAACAACAGGCAGCTCTCAGATCTGTCTGTTGTTTTCGTTTCTTAAAAGTAACAAAAGTAAACTGGACTTTATTTTCTATTAATGCCATAAGGGTTTTCTCAACAGTTACTTGCTTCTTAGTTGCACCTTCCTCGCTTGTCTAATAATTTCAAGGGAGATAACTTCACCGAAAGTCGATTTTCCTTACGATATAATTCAGGGATGGTAAATGTTTTCGAATTGAAGGCACCGACCACATTCAATTTTTAAAATATGTTTTTGTCCACCTGACACAAATTGTCAACAATACTTAAAAAAAAATTATAACCCAGAGAATTAACCCGCTACCCAACGAATCAGTCGCAACCTCCTGTGTAATTTACAAACTGTGTGGTTGAAATTTTTTTTTTTTAAAACATTTGAACAGAAAAATATCACCGTCGAGCTCGCTGTAAGGAGGGGTCACATGATATGGTTTTGTAGAATTCTTTGGGGAAAATGTGAAACAAAAATAATTTTAACCCTTTACCCAACGTAACGGCCAAAACCGGCCAACGCTATTCTCAAAAATCGTCAATTAATTTTCAAAATATTTTAATTTTTTGTCTCAAAAACATAGGTTATGATCCCTCGTTGGAACGAGCTCGTCGAGCTCGTTCCAACGAGGGGTCATAACCTATGTTTTTGAGACAAAAAATGAAAAAAATTAGTAATTCAAGAATTTTTTTTTGCAAGTGTCGTCTGCTTTTCAAGTTAGGTAAAGGGTTAAAAAATTTAATATCAAGTGCATTGAGAATAAGGATTATAAAAGCTTCACTTTTGCTTCTAAAACATAACTTATTACATCTAATATGAAGGGCGAATTCAGTTCTTCATGATAGGTCCATATCGCGGATTTTCCGCCGGACAATAAAGGGCGTAATATTTTTTGAATGGCGGGCGCCGACCAAACTCATTAGTTTCACTTGACACAATTTCTCAACGACATGGGCAAATTTATTTTTCCCCCGAAAAACTATACTTGTGTTTCCAAAACATGGAGCTCGTTCAAACGAGAATTTATGAGACGTTATAAGTCATATTTTGGTGGCAAAAATCAGACAAAATAACAAAATTTAAATAAGAGTTCTTGGGCCACACAAGACAAATGATTTCGATTTGTTGAGTTTAAGGTGAACAGAGGGAAGGCTGCTGGAAAAACATTTTCTGAAAATATTAAAATTATAAGTAAAAATATAATACAGTAGTTCCAAAGTAACGGTTAATCGATCAATTACTTTTTTGGATCGATCAAGATGTTGATCATTGATTAACCGATTAATCGGTTAACCGTTTCAGCTCTACTTCACCGCCCATCTTGTCATTAAAAAGTAAGGTACCTAATAATATTCCTCCATCCCAGCCTCACACGGTATCGATATTGTTAGGCAAATAATGAAAAAATAATGAAAATCGAATGGCAATTTTTGTGAATAACGCTGACAGTTTTGACCGTTACGTTGGGTAAAGGGTTAAAAATCTGTTATCAGGGGCGTAAATCCTGGGGGTTGGGGGGGTGGTTGTGTTATATTCAGATCTTCTGCCCGGCGCCCACAGTCTCCGCGTCCCACGCAACTACTGCTCTGCAAAGGAATTATTTGCCAGAATGTTGCCCTGCCCAACAGAATAGAGCTGAATAGTTTGGGCACGATGGGCACCAGATATATCATGGTCTTGTACAACTTCCATATCAGTTCATATACCCTGCTGCCCATGCGAAAGGAGGCCAGGGTGTCCTTGTAAATTCAACAATTCCATTCAGAATATATTCATTTATCTTCCTGTGTGGAGTGACCTGCCCTACAGGGCACCTATCATTTGATATGTAATGTGTCTGTGTGGTAATATATATGTATATATGCAGGGCAATATGCACTGACAGTACGGCAAAATGATGATACACGACCCCCCCCCCCCCCCCCCAATATTTTTCGGTAGTTACGGGCGTGACTGTTATCTATATACACAAACACCAGACTCGGTGTTATCACTTCAAGAATCCTTCACTTCAAGAACTTCGGCATCTGCATCAGTATCCCGACATTTTCAAAAGGGGGCCCGTCTCAGAATTAACACTGGGGCCCGAATTTCCTCTCCCGACCTTGGTCAATATCGAACCGAACTTTCGGGTTAAAATCCAATGCGTGTGAGCCACCACGATACTCACGCTTGTAATTAGGTGGTGGGTTAAAGATTGCCACGTGCATATCGACTATCCGATGGATTGACGTTGCTTTATCTGTGATGATGAATGCCAAGTTATAAATCACACTCAGCTTTTCAGCCGTGTTATTTGTCTGTTGGTGAATCGTTGGTCATATAACACTAGATTGAGATTAGAAAGAAAGAAAACTGACTGGGATGAATTACTCTCGGATATCTGTTAACCCAGTGATGACAGCTAAATGCACTGCCATGGTTTATAGTTATGACGCGTCAGAGAGGCATTACGCAAAGAAAGACAACTCAATCGGGGAAGATGAGAACTTTCTAATCGCCTTATCAAACAGGTGCCATCTCTCGGGGGAGATATGAATGTTTTATATAAGCGGTTCGATGATAGGCGTGGGGCCGGATGGGATAATCGGGAGATTTATGGGTGAGCTAAGACCATAAATAAGCATCACAGACATAAATGTCGGAACCAATCAAACTCTCCGATTTCACTTCATTTGCCATCGAGGCAATAAAGCGACCGTGTGCCATTGTTTGCGTTCCACTATTTTCTATTGCTAATTAAGTTTATCTAATCCAAATTGCTGATGATGGTACTATTACTTTTACTCTTTCAGACCATAGCTTATACGATCTACTTGGAACGAGCTTGGGGAGTTCGTTCCGACGGGAGCAATGGACTGAAATATTAAAAACATAAAATATCAATATTTGGCCCCACAAAATAGATCTACTGTTTCTCAGGCCATTTTTTTTTTTTTTTTTTTGTAAAATTGCACGTGGGCGGACGGGCGTGTTTTTCTTTTATTTTTGAACTATTTCTTTGCAAGCAAAAGTTCATGTTCTTGGTTTGTTTTATGTTTTAGGCCTCATAATTTAATTTAATGGGCGGTGGTGTATTTCGTCCCTTTAGTGCAAGAAGACTGAAGCATCGTTAAGCCTTGTTGTACTCAATGGACAAATTTATGAATTTTATTAACTTTGGTAAAATATCAGATCAAAACCATTTAATTTTTATGTTTTCAGTTTGCACTGGTTTTGTGAATAGTGATGGGTGGCTTTGAAAGAATCATGGGGTGGAAGTATTTATTTATTTATTTATTTATTTATTTATTTATTTATTTATTTAATTAATTATTTGTTTATTGGAGTTTAACGATACTTTTAACCTGAGGGTAGGGTCGTGTTGCACCGCACAGTTTTGTGCATTGAAGAAGCCGAAATACGCGGAGAATCACCGAGCAACGGCAAGTAACTGTCGGACGTTCAAAATTACTAACCCCGTTCAAGCAGGGCTAGTATCGTTTGAGGGCATACGTACCATCATCGACAGGCATTATATTTTAGCACACTGCGTCAACGTGTTCCCACTTGGGCAGTTGGGGTTAACTCCTCCTCCACTTGGGCAGCTAGGGTTAAAGCAGTCATGACTAGATTTGATGGAGAAGTAATTTAAATGTAACATAAGAAATCATTGGTGAAAAAATCCTTTTAATTTACAGAGTGAAACTCAAATTATACTCATTTTAGTGACAAGAGAAACCTTGTGCTAGGCCGGAATATCTACCAGCAGCATGCAAAGAGTCAAGTGTCGTGCCAAAGGAATAAACCCAACTGATGCGGCCACGATCCACTCAACGACCTCTCGATCTAAAGTCGAATGCTGTAACCAACTAGCCACCACGCTCCCAATGCGAGGGACTTGTTCTGCATATGCTGTGCCACCTCATCGGGATTACTTGTTTGTTTGTCTTGTTCTTTATTTGGGTTTAATTGAACCTTCACCAGCCACGACCACATCGTGTCAGGCATTTTATGGGTGGAGGAAAGCGGAGTACGTGGTCGGAACTACTGGGAAACGGCGAATAACTGTTTGACTTCCAAACTTGAAAACTAGACACAAGCAGGGTTAAATGTACCGTCGACATGCTGCGTATCTCGGTAGACAAAGCCTCCTTGCCCCCACTCAGGAAATCGGGATTAAATGTCAAGCCCGAGCAGACAACGGAGATAATGTCGTCCAATGAAATAACGTACCAGCCAAAGAAAAGTCAAGTTTAGTAATTAGTTTGCGCTTGTCTTCAGTGGAGTGGCTGCCAGCATTGGGGATTGGAAAAGAAGCATCCTTCCTTCCTTCCTTACCGCCATAAACTTTAACTTTTTCAACCAGCCACTCCCCAGCCCTTGAGAGGGTGCACCAGGTGGTCAACGTGGACCGTGCTTCAAAGTGTATGCCTCAATCAAAACAGGTGTACTAGATATTTTTTAAGTTTGATTAAGTTTCAAACTGTAAGACGAAACAAAAAATCAATTTTCAAACTGTAATTACAAGTAGATATAGATTTGTTATACTTTATATGGCATGTTTGTACCCAAACTAAAGCGCAAGCAAGGGATTAACTCGGATCTGCAAGATCCGAGTTAATCCCTTGCTTGAGCTTTAGTGTGTTACGTTAAGAAAAAAATCAGGACGTGAAAAGGATTCGTGTAGTCCTTTTTAAAACGAAAAAGGTGCTTCGGAGGAGAACCCCGCCCACACTCTCAGAGACTCCCCCCCCCCCCCCCACACACACACACTGAGACCTCTCGTGTCTGCCTCGAGATCAAACACGCATTATACCAAGCTCACCCGTGGTCAACTTGTTTGGATCAGTGGCGGATATAGATAGTGAGTGAGGGAGCGGTGGGGTGATCGCTCAATCATTTGCCCAAGATATGATATATTAACAAATTCCTGACTTATTAACAAAGTGATCATTATCCTTTTATTATGCCTTCTGTGGCACTAATGGTCATTGGATTGGAGCCTGGCTCTACCGTGAGGCAACTACCGCTTGGGATATTAAGGGGAACCGAGAGTGACCTAAAATTCTGGATTCTGTCGAAAAATTTACACGCTGGTTGGGAAGATTTTGAGGCAGTTTACTCGGGGTAAGATTTTGAAAAATTGAAGGAAAATTATTGATATTTCTGTCTAAAACGCTTTTGGTCACAGCGGCATTTTGCGAAAAAATGACCTGCTGCTCTATCGCGCTTCATAATGTTGTGCGGCAAAATTTACAGTAAACTTTCGATAGTGAATGCGTTGTGAGTGCCAAAACGATAGACCAGACATTTTAGTGTTCTGTCAAACAGGACTGAATTGGTTAAATTCCCAGTCAGGTTGCATTATGGGGTAAAACTGCAGCTTGAAATTTTGATATTTTGACATCAGCGCTATTCAGAAAATTCACCATTCAATTTATATTATTTTTTCATTTTTTGTCACAAAAACATTGCTTATGACCCCTCATTGGAACAAGCTCGTTCCAATGAGGAGTCATAAGCTATGTTTTTGAGGTAAAAAAATAAAAAATATTAGTGCTTCAAGAATTTTATTTGCAAGTGTCGTCTGCTTTTTCGTGTTAGGTGAAGGGTTAAATACTTTGGGACAATCTGGTGTTTTTTTAGTACATTGTTTAATATTTAAGATCGGATTACTCTCTCCAAGAGCCCCCCCCCCCCCCCCCCCCCCCCCCCCCCCCCCGCGTACGCCTCTGACCGTTTTGATTGGTAACCCAGAACTTGTCCAGTGAGCAAGTGAAATCTCGACCAGTTGTCCGGCTGGTTAATTGATCCATCAAAGTTAAAACTAGTTTGATTCATAGAAAGGTATCATAGAAATGTTCCACAATTATCAGCAATTATTGCAATATTAGGTGGAGAAAGATCGCCGTATTTCACCAGCTGCTCCGGCAACGGCAAAACTAGTCAACGCGCTACGTCAATAAATAACTCATTATCCGTTTTGTCCCAGCTGAAGCATCTTGCGCCGTGCGTTGCCCCTTACTTTCATTCAAGTAAGGCGTTACAGAATGTGACACGTGTCTTACACGTGTAGCGTATTACTGCAAGTGCCTCAAAGGAAATAGGAATTCCGTGCTTAAGTAAATGAACTCCAGCTCAATTAAATATCGAATAGAAATGTCTATGTGTAGTTGTTGGTGGTATTATTCTTATAATTTGTCCCGCGGAGGTATAGGAATCGGGGGCATAGGATGCACGTGTCCCCCTCTCCGACTTTTTCTGGAAATAGTCAGGCGTGAAATATTCAAGATTCTATAATATGGAGTGACCTAGCCTTTGGAGCGGGGGGGGGGGGGGGGGTGGGTAAACATGGCATTTGGAAGGCCTCGTGGGGAACTCCCCTCCCCTATTCGTAACTAGAACCCTTCGGTTGTTACCCCTCCTCCCACTTCCCTTAAAGGGAATGGGGGGGGGGGGGGGTAACAGCCGGGGTGTCCTTGTTAGGACAAGGCCTCCCACCCCAAGAACATTTTGCAAAAGTCATTGTTCTAAGAGCGAATCTGGGGCATTTATAGAGTGTGTAGCCCTATATTGCAGACCATTTCAGGTCTATATATGAAAGTTGCACTGGATCAATGTTTTTTTTGTTTGTTTTTGTTTTTTTTTTTGGGGGGGGGGGGTCAGCGAAAATTGGAAATTGGAAATAGTTGTATTTGTGAGAAAGAGATGTAGTTGTGAGAAAGAGAGAGAGAGAGAGAGAGAGAGAGAGAGAGAGAGAGAGAGAGAGAGAGAGAGAGTTTAGGCCATTATCTTTACCAACTCGTCATTGCAATTTTATAGTGAATTACTAGGTACCAGGAAGTGTGTGTGCGAGGTGGGGGTGTAGAGACTCTTTGCTTTCAAGATTCATTCATTTATTTGTTTGTACTTGGGAAATTTGTTAAATATGGTGACAAAAATATGCATTATTCTCCATATAGATTATAGAGGCGCATGAGTCCCAAACATATCATATTGTGTATCACATTCTTACCGTGCCGTAGAAGTACATGGACGACCACTGATTTAATTCAGAGTGCGGAGGCCTTTGAATGACAGTGCCCACACGTTCCTACGTCTCCGTCTTCACGAATAGATTTGTTTGGGGAAGTTTTGGCTCTGGTGAAGGGGGAGGGGGGCATTTATACTTAGCGAACACGCCGGGCGTTATAAATTGTACAAAAAATTATCATTCATTTTTTTCTTCCAGATCACTGCTCATAACACCACTGTGTTGAGCTCGTGGAGCTCGTTTCAATGGAGTTGGCGAAATATAATTTATGATTACTGGTCCTATTCGACCCAGTTTGTGTTAGTTGGGCTTGGGGTAAATAGCGGATACAATTTGAGAAGCCAGATGAGAAATGGGTATCAAGATAAAGACTTTTGGTCATAGAACAGGTGACATCAAGTGAGTGGATCAAGAGTACTAAGGGCTAACATTGAACCAGCAGGGTACAGACATTACATCATTATATTACCACACTAGACAACAATGCATTACCCCACCCATAACCCACACTACCGCTTGGCCTGGCACTATGTACTGCCTATACCAACGTAGGACAGTACAACGCCTTAAGTGGATCAATATTACTACAGCCAAACATTGAAGCAGCAGGGATCAGACCGTATATCCTGTACTATCATACTAGACAACCACAACCATTACCCCCACCCATCACACAATACCACCTGGCCTGCATTACGAACTACCTATACCAGTCATAGGATAATATAAAGTCTTAGTTAGATTAATAGTTCCAAGGGCTAAGATGGGGCCTACAAGGGTTTACAGTGTCCATAATATACTACCGCACTGGACGCCCATGCATTATCTCTACCCACTCACAATACTTCCTGGCATAGCATTACGTACTAACTATACCAGGATAGTATTTATACTCTAGGACAGTATGAAGCATTAGGTGTATCACTAGTACCAAGGGCTAAGATGGGACCTTTTGGGGGTATATAACACCCATACTATACAACCATATCACCCTGACCCGAACAACGTTATGTACAGTGGCAACAACAGCGGTAACGATTCTATGACGCCACGTGTGCATGATTACGCCACGACGCCATTAGCAACGTCAACTGTTTCGCGGGGAACACTTTCAAAAAACTCTACTTTCCCACCAATTTTCCATCACATGCTCATACTGTATAGCCTACCTCGAAACCACATCCATGCATATATGGATGCCTTACTATACTCCTAGTATACACGTGGTACGTGTACCACTTGCCGGATGCAGTTCTGAATGGTGCCGACATTTTGCACCTGAAAGAGTTACACCGACAAAACTCCACTTTCTATCGGAATTTAACAATAGCTGCACCGGCAAAAGTCAGGGTAATAGGGCCCCAATCGTCCCTGCTATGCTACTGATATCTGAAGATAGTAGCAGGTCTGGGATCGCGGAGCCTCTTTGCTTAAAGCATTGGACTTTAAATCGAAAGGTCGACGGTTCGAAACTGACCCGCGCCATCCGTGCTGTGTCCATGAGCAAGACACTTAATGTCGATTGCCCCCACACGGTGGCGCTGTGTACTACGGAGTTGTGTACTACGCCACTGTTGACTAATGAGCACAGCTCGTTGATAGTGCATTCCCCTTCAATCGCTGTTTGTGCCTGGTTACTGAGTTGGCGAATCTGGCAGTTGCTCGTCGCAGCTGGATAGTTCTCTCTAGATACTGCGGATTCCTTCATCCGTAAAACTGTCAGACACGATGTGACCCTGTTGTTGAAAGTGTCGTTAAACTCTAATAAATAAATAGTTACGGACATGGGTACATATCTTTCAATCTCTGAGTGAATGACTGAAGAAGACTAACTATTGACGGTGGATAACGGAATGAAAGATTGTTGTATTGTTTGAGGCAGATAGCAAATTCGATTTTCTCCTTTTATAACTCCATTAATGTCTTCTCGTGAAAGCCAAATGGCACGTGCCCGTATAATAAAGCATATTGCATCAAACACCAGGACAAAAGCAGGCTCACTGAACCGAAGTGTGAAATTCGATAATTATCGTATCCGATTCATCGTAGTTGTTTAATCGATGTTTATCTCTCCTGCAACCCACATACCCGTGTTAATCAAACAAGGCTTAGCTTTACCAAGAAAAATTAGAACAAATTAGGATTATTCCCATTAACCCTTTACCTAACCTGAAAAGCAGACGACACTTGCAAAAATAATTCTTGAATAACTAATTTTTTTCATTTTTTGTCTCAAAAACATAGGTTATGACCCCTCGTTGGAACGAGCTCGTTCCAACGAGGGGTCATAACCTATGTTTTTGAGACAAAAAATGAAAAAAATAATGAAAATTAATTGGCGATTTTTGAGAATAGCGCTGGCCGGTTTTGACCGTTACGTTAGGTAAAGGGTTAAATGACAATTAAAGATGGCTATTTTGAGTTTCTAGTATATTTAACCACCATCCCCTGTCCACCCTTTTGACTAGCGCCATGCGAAACTCAAATTTCGGGCCGCATCGAATCTCGAATCGAATCAGGCATCAGCTTTCGAATTGAATCGAATCGAATTTCCAAACCGCTTTTCAAGTCGTGGATATTGCACCTTCTTACAGACGTATATATTGTCAATTCCCGCTCAAATATTGTGCGCAACGGAGACTCGTGCAGATCAAGCAAAAAATCGGAATATTCCAGAACGGAATCAATGTAATTTCGGATGCGGAACTTACGTGACCTCTTCTTCTATCATCAGGTCTCCTGTACAGGGGGAGGGGGGGGGGGGGGGTTGTCCTGTACAGGAGACCAGATGATAGAAGAAGAGTTCGAGAGGAGACGCTTTGAAGAATTTTGAGAATATCTTGATTCGAAAATTTTCGAATCGGTGCAATTGAAATCGAATCGAATCATTGGGACTATTTCGAATCGAATTAGATTTCGAAACTTCTGTTGACAGCAACCAAAGGCGTAATTTCCAGGAAAATACGGAAGGGCGTCACACCTACATCTTTTCAAGCAGGGGCGTCCCAAATATGGCACATTGTGGAGGTGTAAACCTGATTTGTCCCGACTGTGATGGCTCAGATCCCTACTGAAAAAATATTCCAACTGCATCATCAAAGCATGCCTTAGTCGAATATTAGTTGGGATAGTTTCAGACACTCTCAAACCGAAAGGCCCATGGTTCGATCCCCACCAGGGGTAACTGCGTTGTGTACTTGGGCAAGGCACTTAATCCCAATTGCCCACGCTGGCGCTGTGTACTAAGACGCACTGCACGTCCTTGATGAGACATCACTGTCCACACGTGGAATATGATCAATCCATGACGACTGTACTGTAATCCTAATTGCCCAAATGGGAACATAGTTGTGCAGAGTGCTAAAACATGCCAATGGTACTCATGCCTCCAACTAGTGGTGACCCTGCTTGTGTGGAGTTTGTACATTGGGGAGTCTGACAATTTCTCGCCGTTGCTCAGTGGTTCTTTCTGGGTACTCAGGCTTCCTCCACTCGTAAAACTGTCCGACACGAGTGACCCTGGCTGTCGAAAGTGTCGTTAGACCCCAATAAATAAATAAATAAATAAATAAATAAATTAATTAATTAATTAATTAATTAATTAATTAATTAATTAATTAATTAATTAATTAAAAAGCGCAAGACATCTTGGAAATTGTTTTGTGGATAAATAAAATACACGTGTAGTAGTTGTGACGTAAGGGAACGTGAAAACGTTACTTTCAAGATCTGCCGTAGCCAACCTATTGGAAAACTAATAACTTCTTTAGTTGTGACATTTCTGGATTGTAGTCTTAGATATTGATGTGTCCTTGGTTGAAACAATGTTGTAACAATGTCCTTTGTTACGAAACGAGATTTTACACTTAGACTTATATCACACAAACAGTCGTGGTCCCTCCAATTCGGGCTGTTGGGAGGGGGGGCAGCATGACAAATGGGGGGTATGCTACGTGCTAATTAAATGAAAAGTTTGGAAGCTAGACTACTAAATGTTTTATCCATAAATTAATTTCCAAGAACTCCAAGTTTTGAGCTATAATCGCAACTGAGTAATATTCTAATATTCTGATATATTATTATTACTATTTGTTGTTTCTTGGGCAATTATATTATAAACATGTATTATAATGTCTTTTGCAAATAAAGTTATTACAAGTAATATTCTAACTACATCATCAAGGCATGCCTTCAACGAAGGCATGCCTTGATGATGGAGTTGGAATATTGTATCAAACGGGTCTTGAACCATCACAGTGGGACAAATCAGGTTTACGCACCCCCACCCCCCCACCCCCACACACCCAACCTGTTATTTTAGCCCTTGTTTGACAAGGTTGGAGTGCTAATGCCAATAATAATAAATGTAAGCGTACTTAAAAAGATAGTCTCGGCGCGGAAAGGCAAACTCGTTTCCACGCTGCAAGATCCGCCGTTCTTTTGGAGTACTCCCAGTAGCGGTGGAAGCTCGATAAAAGTGGAGGGGCACAAATTTACAATGCCAGCCTTCGGGTTGGAAGATAGTCGAAATAGAAGAAACGGACCGAAGCGGCCGAAAGTGGGATTCTTTGGCTAAATATTGTTTGGATTTGCAAATAATGTTACAGGAATGCCCGTATATTGACACGCTGGATTGCACCTCTTTTAACTAATTGTGTGACTGCGAAACATATCTGTGTAAAAAAGTGGAGGGGCACGTGTCCCGCCCCCCCCCCCCCACCCGGCTCCTCCGCCCTTGAGTCCTCTCCATTCTATGAATCTCAATCTTTCCAGCCAAAAAGTTGAAAACCTCGCATGTAGCCAACATAGTGGAAAACCAGAGTTTGTGTATCAAAATAGTTTCAAGATAGATGAGGACGTGAAGCCGCGTAACAATCTTAGAAATATTTAAGGTTCAACTCCTGCGTCGTAAAAATGGAATTGTGTAAGGCGTGACATGTCGGTATTGGAACAATACATTTTACTTTGTCTCGACAACATTCCAACCCAAGAATAGACTACCCTTTGTCCGCCGATTCTTTATTTCCATCCGTTTGTAGTAACAGATAGTATTGTAGGATGTTTTCGAGAAGGATCGGGGGAACCATCAGATAAAATTCGGAATTCCCGCAAGTAGGGGCGGAGGGAGGGGGGTGCAAGTTCGGAGGAGAGGGATCCTAATAATATATTATGTCTATGGTCCCAAAGTTGTAAACACAGATATCTCAATGAATGAAAGATCTGCGAGGATGTAACTGCTTGAGAATCTATAGATGATATCTTCGCTATTTTAATGAATATCTGAAATTATCTCATGAGTGTGGGCCTGAATGTTTTATTTCTTCAAGTCGATGGATATCGAGTAATATCTTTTAGATAATTTGCGATAACCCACAGGCTAGCAAATAATATTTTTTTTTATTATACGCTAAACGATAGATTATCGAAAAAATTGCGGAAAGAGAGAAATCGTATCCCCCACTGTGAATATATAGAAACTTTCACTTTCACGGTATTAGTCAAAATGGCGGCTTTCAAAGCATCACTTCAAGATGAATACGAGTCAAATTATCACCGGAAATGATCAATTTGTTCTAGAAACGTATAATGAAAAGAAAATCTGATGTTTTTGAGTGGATACCGATCATTTCCAAAAATTCAACACGTATTCACCTTGAATTGATGCCCGAAACCCGCCTACTGAATCAGATCGCAAGACGCTACCTGTTCCGGGTACCGATCAAATCACTTCCGCATAGCAATGCGCATCAGCTGCTTACTTTCATGCATCAGTTCTAGGTTGAAACGAGTGGAATTATCGATAGGAATAATCAAATTCTTATAAAAAGGCTCTAATAAAAAGAAAATCTAGTGTTTTTGAGTGCATACCGAAAATTATCCCGTGAGTGACCGAGACAAATGGTCATTTTTGCTGGCGCAAGAACTCGCGAAAAAAGTGTCTCGGTCACTCATGAGATAATTGTCACCATGCCAAAAAGGTTGCAGTTAACTCAGCCAGTATGTAAGTTCACATTTACAACCCTACCCCAGACCGCTATTCGAGAATTAACAATAACTGAACTTTTAGTATATATACGATTACTGAATATAGCAGGCTAGGTGATTGGGTTACGTAGACATGGGGTCCACTCCCGTCAGAGCCACCTTCCAAAAAAACTTTACAGTTTTCAGTCCCATGGCTCGGTCCTAGGCTATGTGGGGTGGAATTACTGCTCGACAGATTACCCGACGCCACTAGCCACATGATTTGCAATTTATTCGTCATTTAGTGGACATAAGTGAAGAGAGATTGGAACGGACACGGGATGCATGGAGGCACATGCCCCAGATATTTCCTTAGATAAGTTACATTATTACGCGCTGAGCTGAACACTTTGGACAACTTAGTAAGTAAATGAATAGAATAGAATAGAATTTCTTGCACAACCACACTACAAAGAATGACATTTCGAAAACAATAAAATGTCTCAATGGATACATTACAGGCACCTCTATAAGTTATATTAGGCCAATGTGCCACGTTTAGTCTATTTCTGTTCCTTCTATTATCTTCCAACCCGAAGCTTTCCAGGTGGATGATTGTTGGTTGCAGGTTAAAAATATTAATTTGTCCACTCCTCATGACTTCTGGTATAATGAATTTAAATTGAATATAAGTTCATCGGCTTTATTCCCAAGTCGGGCAGAGAAAGTTGTTTTTTTACCAGAAAAACGGTATTTATGCGAAACATTTTACGCTCAAAGTGTATAAAAAGTTGTCATTCTCCTTATTGGCCTTTGAACAGTATTCACACGCAACAAAGCAAGTGTCTTCTATAGTTATGTGGTAAAATTACTCATAATATCATTAAATACAAATAAACTTATTCTGGAGTCAACCAAGTGTCGTCGTCTGGGGAAAACCTGCTTTCCTCGTTTTTTTTCGACGCTGGAGGGTGACGTCACCAGTCTGCCGGATCCAATGCTGTTAAAAAGACCCTGACTATTTCGGATCCGGTAAAACCCACCCCAAAATCAGCACAGTTACATAATTCAGTATATTGAAAGCAAAGTGCACCCATATATTTTTTTTTAAAAACTGTGCTCTGTGAGTATTTTCTTTAACGCTATATTAATATAGCTTACAACCTTTCAGCTTAGTCGCTTTGATTTTTCAGACTTGGTTTCGGTCTCGGTTCGGATTCTCAAAAACCCGGTTTCGATTCGGTTTTCTATATGTGTTAAGAACAGTTAGTAAATAACACTTCAGGCTCCTTAACTTGTAAAACATCCGCGATAGTTTGTACGACATCACTCACCACGGAAACCCTGTCTGTATTGGGTTCAGTCTTACTTCCCTTTGGGTTCTAAGAGATCAGTTACTAAGCCTATTCAGTTTAAAAAAAACCCCAGAATTCAGGGTAACATAGAGAGTAATGGCTTGACTGGACTGGTTACGTGAAATAATTCACGAGAAGCGAGGGACGTTGTACAAACACGAGTGCACGCATGCGCACGAGGGTTTTACAATATAGTCCCTCGCCTCGAATGAATTATTTCACGTAACCAGTCCAGTCCAGTCAAGCGATTACTCTGTTTATTACTTTTCATTATTAACGATAATTATATTATTTAACCCTTTACCTAACGTAACGGCCAAAACCGGTCAGCGCTATTCTAAAAAATCGTCAATTTATTTTCATTATTTTTTCATTTTTGTCTCCAAAACATAGGTTATGACCCCTCATTGGAACGAGCTCGTCGAGCTCGTTCCAATGAGGGGTCATAACCTATATTTTGGAGACAAAAGATGAAAATATTAGTTATTCAAGAATTTTTTTTTGCAAGTGTCTGCTTTTCATGTTAGGTAAAGGGTTAAAAAAAACAAAAAAACAATGAAGTCCCCATTACACCCACGGCAAAGCGTCTTCGTCTGCGCGCACGGCTACATGACCCAATTGTTGATTGCATAATTCACTTGTAAAGTTATCGTTTATAATCAAACCCGGAAATCCCAGTAAATCACACTTTGGAAAGTAATAAAAATGAATAAGGTTCATTTAAACTATGTTTTGTTCTCATTGTCGCATTTCTCACTTATCGACTCGTCCGGTGGACGAGTCAATATGGGAGAAAGGTAACAATGAGAACACTTCGTATTTGCCCCTTTGCCGGATAGACTAAGTGGCTAGAATCCACAGTGGTCGCTAGTGTTGCTCCCTCCCTGTAAGATAGTTTGATCAGTCTATTCACAAACACAGTAAACCGTTCAGTCGGTGTTTGCTGGATCTTGCGGTTCTTTTTTCCGGTTTGCCGCTGAAACTTGAACCGAATCGGAAAACTGCCCAGCCCTACATGTATTCTTGAGCTCATTCTAAGAGGGCTCATAAATCTTGATTCTCCGACACACTCATCCACTCCCACACCCCACAAAAATACCAATCTTTGAATTACTGCTGTGGTTTTAGTGTGTGATGTATTTTGTTAACCGATTCGTTAGGTTAGGGTTAATGGGAATGGCCGGCTATGTGTAGGTAGCCGAGGGCCATGGAGATAAACACGGAAATGTTTACCCCCTCTCTGAGTTGCGACCGGGGGGTACGAAGCTTTCAAGGCTTAGCCAGCCGTTTGTTTCATTCAACCAGCTGTGACAAGATTTTCGAGCATCGGAAATACGAAGCCGCAAACAACACCTGAAAGTGAACCTTTTACCGACGCAACATTCCCATGCCCCTTCTCGCCCAGAATAAAGACCAACCACTCACTACACCATTTGCTGAAACTTAGCTGAGCCTATACCAAAGCGAGCAACACATGATTCGCGATCACAAATGCTTAAATATTAACCCACATTTACACTAATAGGGTTTGCAGGAGATATAGTGTACCTTTTTTTGAACACCTAGATAGCTTCAGTCTTTACTTCATACTCATAGTTTGTAACAGTTCATTGGAACGAGCTCATCTAGTCTGCTCCAATAAGGAGCCTTAAGTCATGATTTTGTTGCAAAAGGAAACAAAAATCGAATGGTTATTTTGGTATGTTTTATAATAACATTTGTTATCTAAAGGTTAAGCCGGCGATGTTGGAAAAGATAAAGTGTCCAGTCGGCTATATAATTAACAGGTAACTCGACTCAGCCGACCAGGCAATGGTACCCGCCAGGAATACTATATTTCATGATTTCGAGGTCTTTTGGGAAAACAGCCCTTGGGTAAAATGGCCAAAGCAATCCATCACCGATATCGAAGTGAGGTTTTGATTTAACCCTAACGCCCTGAGTGATATGATCATATAATAATAATAATAGTAATAATTTTCAGCCTAAAATCCACAAAATGTGCGCTTTGGCTGTGCACACAAAAAAAAGAAAAAAAAGGGAAATGATTTCTTATCTGCATATTGACATATTGACTCTCATACAGCACTGTCTATGGCTAAATGTGTGAAGCCATTCTGCATTTGAAGGAGTGAGCGGTGGTCAATAACAATTTAACCCTATAGCTCTACAGATCTGTAGAGATGAACGGTATTGGAATTTTGAGTTCGGTATCGGTTTCGGAATTTTTAGGGGGTAGGGAAATCAACTGACACCGTTTTCGATTCTTTGGTTTGGATCCCTAGTGCATTGTGGTCCCATATATCAAATTTGGTCGAAATTGGCCCAAGAGGCCGCTCGTTGCTAAGGAGGCACGTTCGTTGCTAGGAAACAAACTGACATCATTACCGACTCCGTGGTTTGGATTCCTAGTGCATTATGGGTTCATATATAAAATTTGGCCAAAACTTGTCCATAGGTCGCCCGTTCCTAGGGAGGCACATTGGTTGCTAGGGAAACAAACTGACATCATTACCGACTCGTTAGTTTAAACAGTATTTATTTATTTTAGTATTTGACATGTGTATACATTTTACAATAACTATAAAGTTAAAAAACAAGTATGAACAACACTATATACAGTGGTATACACAGAACAAGGAAAGCAGATTATGTGGGAGAGGGATTCGACAGAAAGCTAGAGCTTATATGAGTCGTCTCCCTGGCAATGTATAACTTACACCTGCAGGTGGTATAAATCAGC
The DNA here is from genome assembly GCA_031216915.1 of Pictodentalium vernedei. Taxonomy (NCBI): domain Eukaryota; kingdom Metazoa; phylum Mollusca; class Scaphopoda; order Dentaliida; family Dentaliidae; genus Pictodentalium; species Pictodentalium vernedei. Next base: position 376,104,271 of record CM062291.1, read on the forward strand.
GGAAGATCCCACACGTCGTCACATGACAGCACCCCCCCCCCCCCCCCGCCCACGCCCCCTCCCCTGTTACTTCCCTCAACTGATGGTTCACTCACTTTACCCAATTGGTATCCGAATGTTCCTTTGAAAACAATTATATTGTCCCTTTTTGTTCTTGGAAAGATTCCTCAAATAAGAGCCGTTCTCGTAAAGTCTTTTCTCGGGTGTTCCTTCCGGTGAACAAACATCCTGTTGATTTCAAAATGGCAGCCGGCATGGAGACACAAATTTTGACATCAAAGCCGTAGAGGAGTTTCAGAAGAATTGACTCATTCACACGTGTTAACCTATAGAGCTCGCTTTCGAACGGGCTTCGCCCGTTCTGGGGGCGCTTGCTATTATTTGTGTTTGACTGAATATGAAATATAAGCAAGGAAAGTGTTGGCTTTTGCTCTGGTATCCTCATTTTTGAAAGCCCCGATAGTGGCTTCTAGCACTCAACCAGTTAAGAAGTCTTGACAGCAGGATTATATTTAAAATGTTTTTTGAGCTGCGATAACATTTGGCTCAACGGTTGTCACTAAGCACTATTCGGGAGAAAATAGAAATTGTGGTTAAAACTTTAAAAAATCGAAAAATAATAACAAAACAAATGACCAAAAAGTATCAACGCTCAGTTTGATTTCGTACGTGATAAGACGTACAAAAGCATCAACGCGTTGTTTGATTTTGTACGCCATAAGACGTACAAAAGTATCAACGCGTTGTTTGATTTCGTACGTCATAGGACGCACAAAAGTATCAAAGGGTTAATTCTGCCTCTGCAGTGTTAGTAAGTTGCAGTCTGACATATTCTCGTTGGTTCACTACTAGTCTCCCGGTAGTAGAAAGAGATGGCACTTGGCCGAACTAATTTACCACTGAAATTCTCATAGGGTTTTGAACTTTTTGTAAATATTATGCCTATGGTACTTATAGCGAACTAATTTAACACTGGAAATTCCCATAGACATTTTCTTCGCAAGAGTGTCATCTTTTCGTGTGTTCTCTGGCGTACTGACTTAACACCGAAAATTCCCATAGACATTTTTTCGCCAGAGTGCCATCAGTCGATGGCACTCAGGCGAAAAAATGTCTATGGGAATTTTCAGTGTTAAATCAGTTCGCTATAAGTATTATTTATTGTTCACTCGATTCTGGCACGAGTCTGCATGATTGATTCCATAAGTGACTCCAAGTTCTAGCCTTATTAGTATGGTTTATTTATTTCTTGTTTATTTTTGGCTAATTCTCAATTAAAAATCAGTTGAAGATGATATTTGTCTATTTTCCAAAATCTCAAGTTACCAACGGCACATGTGGTAAAGTCTTAATACATGATAATAGCAAGCTGCAGTGGCGTAGATAGCTTTTCGCTGGCGGAGGGGCAAGCCCAAAATTTTCCGACAGACCGAAAATTTTCCGACAGTGTAACAACAACAAAAACCCAAACAAACAGAAAGAATCTGTTGTTTACTGCAAATGTACTGAAAATTGGTCTTTTTTACCCAAAATTACCCAAAATGGCATGTTTTTATCCCCAAAGCCAGCATTTTAATGTTACTAGGCATAAATTCGCCTAAAAATGGTCCCAAAAAATTTCCGACAAAACTTCTGGGGGGGGGGGGGGGGGGCTCCCCCCTTTATCTACGCCACTGGCAAGCTGAACTACTTTGAACATTATATTGTGACAAGGTCATGCAACAATATTTGAAATCTGAAAGCGTGTTGGAACTGTTAACCAAGATGAAACATGGCAGTTGTCACAATCAATTCACTAGTACTCTTTCTCCGTCAAAATCCTAAAGCAATGACAACGAGAAAACAACAGAAAATATTCTCAAATATCCTTTTAACATTTGAATGAAAAAGTGGAGCCCTTGAAGCGAATAGAATATTAGTTGATACTTGCATATTTTCACATTAATTCATGTTTTATCAAGTGCATTATAAAGCATTTTTCAAAACAATTGTCCGGAATATTTTCTACACTGAGAAACCAGACACCCACCCCTCCACCAACATGTATTATTTGTGACATTTGCACAGATTTCACCTCATATTAACACTTAAAAAGGCTCCTTGTGTTGCAGTTAACACATTAGGGTTGATTTACAGCATTATCTAAGCGGTTTGGAAGATAAATAATAATATATTCTGATACATTGCAGAAAATTATGAAAAATTGTATAATTTGAAAACGCACGTTTTTAGCCCACCCATGAGACCCATCCACCACACACATAACGTCTCGCAAATTTTTGGTGTCCCCTCCCCCTGTTCAGGGACGTGGCTAGAGGTTTCCGATTGGGGGGGGGGGGGGGTGTAGGGTGGTGATTGGGGGGTGTAGGGTAGTGAATTTCCAACTTGGTGGAGAGACCGGGAGGGGGAACCCCCCCCCCCCCGGTCCCTCCCCCTAGTTGGCAATTCACTACCGAGCATTTTTTTTTTAAAATGAAGCCATGAAAGGGGGCATAACATGGATTCTAGTAACTAAAATGCCAATACATTTATGATAGAATTATCAGGTTGCTATTATTATTTGGTATTATTCTGGAAATTGAATATGTGCTAGAATAATGTGCTCAAGACGAGAACTTCGAACAATTCACACTCTCCTAACATTAAATCAGATCTTATGCAGGAATGATCAATTTTCGATGTTTCATCGTTTTGTAACTGTGAATGATGGAATTAACTCAGGATAATGATTTTACATGACGTGATTTTCTTGAAGTACATTTCGAGGATTTTTTTTATTACGATAAGTAAACGTACCATAGAAATCTCGTACCGATTGACATCATGCATACTTATGAACCTCGATATTACGTACACTAGTTGTAAATAGTAGCAGTTGGAATTTTTGCCGATTTGAAACCGAGTTGGAATTTGGGAAGTAAAGGAGACATCAGCATCACAAAAGAAGCTCTGAAATCGAGATAGATGGAATTTCCAACTACTCATGACTTGCCCTCCGAAATTCCAACTATTGGACATTTTGGCCAGGATTGGAGCGGGGAGGGGGGGGGGTAGTGAGACACCCCCACCCCCTCTCGTAACGTCCCTGCCGAAGGCTAGCTTTGGGTTGAAAATGGCTGAAGTTGAAGAAATGGGTCGAACGATGGCAGACTGTTGCATGTATACAAGTTATGATACATTTGCTGACATACGGTCGTATCACATGAAATGACACGAAAGAATGCCATCAACTGTTTTGAAGATATTCAATATTTGTCTGTGCCGCTCCCACCCTAAACCCCCAACGCACAGAAATTATTAAATTCGATTCGTCGCAATCGTCAACATCCCAGAATAAAGACAATGATTTTTGTGTGTGAATTGTATTGTTCAAATTCTCCCCAACTGGAACAAACTATGGTAGGTCCGGTGCGCGTCTAGTTCACCAACCACATCACGCATACTTATGAAGCTCGATATTGCGTACACTGTAGTTGTAGATAGTAGCAGATAGAATTTTCGCTGATTTGAAACCCGCCGACTTGGAATTTTGGGAAGTAAAGGAGACCTCAGCATCACCAAAGAAGATCTGAAATCCAGATAGATGGAATTTCCAACTTCTCATGACTTGCCCTCCGAATTTCCAACTATAGGAAATTTTGGCTAGGATTAGGAGCGAGACCCCCCCCCCCCCCCCCCCCAACAGCCAAACCCCCTCTCTCGCCACGTCCCTGCCCCTGTTATTATTATTATTGTTGTGTCGACTGCGTATCGACTTATTGTGACGACTGTTCGTCTCCTGTCAATTGTCTCTTCGTGCAAAAAGTTATGAATACCGGATTGATCGGGTTAGAACCAGTTCCTTTGACTCCGATGGACATACCTAAAGTTTGTCAGGTGTACTCCCGTGGCATCAGACTCGTAATGAAATTAAAATCTACTTAAAGCAATCTCCCCATATGCTTCGTGAATGCCTAACGGTACATTGAAGATTACATCGTTCATCAGTCACAATAGTCGTCTTTCATGAGGCAAGAATTATAATTAAACTGGGAACATGTTCATTAGCCGGCAGAAATTTTCTCCAGCCATATGTCGAGAAGTGAAGGAGACAATTGAAGTGTGTGTCCTTTACAGCAAGGATACGCAAAGCACAGCCCTCATATTGCCGGATAACAGATAATTATTGAATATTCTAATAATACTGTCGTAGCTTGGATCCTTTTTGTATTTAACAAAGAAAAGCCGACCCTTGAGTTAAGGTGAAATTTTCTTCATTGTTCTACGGGAGAACTCAGGTGGAAGAGCACACACTTTAATTAGTAACAACATAATTTTACAAAAAGTTATTATTTTACAGACCCTTTGTATGAAACTTATTGATGCTGAAAAATTATAACCCTATACATTCCAAAATGTAATGGCTCCCAGGGGCGCCGGACGCACGGGGACGGCCGCGCTCCCTGCCCTTAGCTTATAGGGGCGAGCGGTGCAGGATATACCCCTTTTTCGCTGAGAGAAAACTTGTTCGGTCCAAATCCTATGTTGGGGTTTCGCTCCACAGATTTCCAGGCATTTCCAAAAATGACATGCCATACACTCTCTTTGAATGCAAATATTCTGTAACTTAGTTATCTAACCCATAACATGTATTACATTTCCCAAATCCGCAAAAACATATAACACGATCTGACTATGCAGAAATAAACAATCTGAAAGTGGGTGGAATAATTTATTGCAAAAGGTAATTTTCCAACCCGAAGGCTATTGGTTGAAGTAATCGTAACCCGAACCCTAACCAGGTCGTGGATTGCACACTGGAAAGAGAGAAGCGGGTAAAAGTACATATGTTGGCAAACGATTATTTTCCACGGCGTGTCAAGACGGAAGATTAGCTGTTTCAAATAATTTCCATCGATGTCCCCAAAACACACACACGCTTATTGGCACGTTCCGCCACACCCGAGAATCCGAGTCAATATGATCAAGATGGAATTTATGTGGACACATCTGTCAAACATCCGGCCACGGAGCTGGGTCAACGCAGGACCGTGTGTCGTGGATATTCCTTCCCCCACCAACATACATACACCTCACTGAGTCTTCTGTCACCGTTGTCATTCTATGTACACGTATTTATTGTGAGATTTACCGGAGGATCGTTTGCCTTAACCCTTTACCTAACAAGAAAAGCAGACGACACTTGCAAAACAAAATTCTTGAATAACTAATTTGTTTCATTTTTTGTCTCAAAAACGTAGGTTATGACCCCTCTTTGGAACGAGCTCGTCGAGCTCGATCCAAAGAGGGGTCATAACCTATGTTTTTGAGACAAAAAATGAAAAAATAAATGAAAATTAATTGGCGATTTTTGTAAATAGAGCTGGCCGGTTTTGGCCGTTACGTTAGGTAAAGGGTTAACATGCAATGTCAACTGGAACAGATTACCGTTATAACGGTCTATGATCCCAGCTTTTAAACACCGGAATCTCAATAAATGGAAGGGCTGTGAATATCCAATTGCTTAAATTTAATTTTATAACGCCTATGTTAACCCTTTGAAACCCTCTCTCCTCGAATGGTATCTCCTTTGTGTACATTTACAGTGAGATGGGTCAGTCCAATATCAATATATAGGGAGGATAAAATAATAACTGCAGTCTGCAGTTATTATTTTATCATCAATGCTCCGTATATAGACCTCTAATAATAAGACAAAAATGGGACGATAAATTGGTCTTACGAGTTCAAAGGGTTAAGCAGGAATTCCACCAGGTACTGAACTGAAAACTGTAAAGTATTTCAGAAGCTGGCCCGACGGGACTCGACCCCGGGTCTCCGGCACCCAATCGCCTAGCTATAAATGCTTTGCCACCATACCAACTGAGCCAACTGCAAGCCTCAAAAGGTTGCAGTTAACTCAGCCAGAATATTAGTTCACATTTCCAACCCGACCCAGATCAAATTGAGAGAATAGACAATTACTGATTTTTTTTAATTGTTGTTAGTGGTGATTCGTAATTGTTTACATGGCGCCTGTATGTACATAGAGTAGAGAAATATATGATATTTATTGGGAGATTTACCCTTGGATCATTTCCGGCATCAAACCCCGTCTGGGTCAACATCCAACAAAAACATTACAGTTTTCAGTTCAGTGTCGCGGACCCAGCACTATGCCCGGTGGAATTCTTGCTTGACAGAGGCGATAGAAAACCCCTGTTACCTGTTGTTTTAACATCGCAATTCGAGGTTTATTGTAAAGCTTCTACTAGAACTCCGCCATTTTGACCGCGTTCAAATACCAGGATTATGACGTGCGTTGCCAACACTGGTTATGGAAGTGAGGCGATAACCACCGAATTCCGCTGTCATCGGTAATAATTATAAATATGCTCAATTGATATTCTGAAATTTGAAAATCGTATCTGCCTCCCCGCAAACGACACATTTAACTCCTTACCCCAACGTAACGTCCAAAACCGGCCAGCGCTATTCATAAAATTCAAATTTATTACCTTTTCATTTTTGTCACAAAACGTAGCTTATGACCCCTCATTGGAACGAGCTCAACGTGCTCGTTCCAATGAGGGGTCATAAGCTATGATTTTGACGCAAAAAATCAGAAAAATTAGTGCTTCAAGAATTTTATTTGAAAGTGTCGTCTGCTTTTCGTGTTAGGTAAAGGGTTAAATATTGTTATTGGGGTTTACCTTGTGTCGGGCATTTTTACAGGTGGAGGAAGCCGGAGTACTCGGAGAGAACCAACAAGCACCGGTGAGCTGCTGTCAGACTCCGCGGCGTCCTAACTCAACACAAGCCAGGTTAGCATTGGGCGAAGGCAAGTGAAGCCAGAGAATCCGGAGAGAACCACCAAGCAGCGTCGAGCTACTGTCAGACCCCACACAAGTAGGATTAGCAGCATTGGTCCATGACAAGTGCACCAGCGACGCGCAGTTCGCCTTAGTACACAGCGCAACCGTGCCCCCACGCGGGCAATCGGGATAAAGTGCCTTGCTCAAGGACACAACGCTGTTAACCCTGATGGGGATCGAACCGTGGACCTTTTGGTTTGAAGTCCATTGGCGTAGCCACTGAGCCACCGTGCTCCACCTTTAAATAATTACATTTTCTCCCAATTCTAGGTTCTGACCCCTCATTTAATCAAGGCCGATTATGTTGTTCCAATCAGGAACCATAATCTATATTTTGGTCTTTGGGAGCGAAAATTAACAGACTAATTTTTAATGGCGTGCTTTGTAAGAATAATAACGACCTGCGGTATTTAAATAAACGTCAATCAAATTTTATTGCCAATTTTTCATTTAAAAACATAGCTTATGACCGCTCAATGAGGGTACATAAGCTATATTTTTTAAACAAAAAATGAACATTTCAGGTGTTCAAGATTTTTTCTACAGGTGTCGTCTGCTGTTTGATTTGGGTAATGGGTTAAGGGCGGCTGGCTTCATACGATCACTTGGTTCGCTTCTATCCTTCGCAAAAGATGCGATACGCAGCCTGTTATCAGACTTGCCTCCACGTTCCGATATTTTAGAATATATACGTACGCCAGACAAGCAGATCAGGTTGAGAATGGTTTGCTAATGTTTCAGATGTTCCACCTGCTCTCGATTGAGGTCAATTAAAATCATTTGACCCCAGTAAAGCCTTTATGGTTCCCGTAACTCTATCCCCAGACAACGATAATCGCCAAACTTTTACGTGAAATCTACAATACCAGCTGTAATTCATTGCGAGTCTTGTCGTTTTCCAACAGCTGTGAATTGTAAAATGGTAATTTCCCGAACAGTTTCAAGATACCGCCTATAGATCACGTGACCAAAGGTGTAATCGATCCTCCATGTTGAAGAGTTCCACTTTCTTTATCAGCTCACAAATTTCAACAATTACTTGCGCAGTGGTAAACAAATACATGATCTAAAGAAAACTTTACCGTTGATTTTGCATCTATAAGTAAATTGATTGACAGCAAGTAAATCATGGTTCTTTTATGTCTGAAAGGTGCCTCGCTTCTATTTAAGAGGCAATAATGCAGAAGAAATCAACATGTATCGCTTCGTACTTCCCTGTTGTGTTGTTTGTGGTGGTAGTCAGATCTATATGTCGCGAAGACGGCCGGTTGGTGATGGGGGTAGGGATGTAAACCTCATTTGTCCCGACTGGGATATCTGGGTCCCGACTGATTAAGATATTCCAACTACATCATCAACGTATGCCTTCGACGAAGGCATACCTTGATGATGAAGTTGGAATATCAGTCAGGCAAGATTTCAGTTAAAAACTCAAGAGTTCTAGAAAATTTATTTGTGGATAAAACTGCATGTTGTGGTGGTGATGCACGAGTTTTCAACCTCCTTATTTAGCAAGAAAACGTTTTGTTCAAGCATAAGCGCGAGAGAAAATGCCCGTGAAACACTCTTATTTTGTGCATATAAAGACAGATAAGGTAAAGTTTATTGCACATTATACACAACCAACAATAAAATGGTATGACGTACTAAAAACACACAAACAATTAAAATAAGTTTTGGGTTAACAATACGGCACATATTAAAAAGTAACAGATTAATCTTCTCGGTTGCATCACTTCTGTGAGTTGACAATCTAAACTAAATAAATGATCATGGCCTCGGGTAAAGAAGAATTGGTAGAGTTCACCAGCAGTATTGAAGGATAGGCTTTCGAAAATACACACCCGGTCATGACCACATTGAGCTTTTTTCACTCTACTGATTTCTGTGCGTCAGGATATGGGTTACAAACCAACCGACCTCGCGAATAACGTCACCATCTTCACAGGCAAATAGTAACGCAAGTCTTTCCAGTTGCCGCAGAAGGTGGAAGTGCGGAATTCGCTTGTCGACAAAGTTCATGAGCTCATTTCGAAAACGCTGTATTTGGAACAGGCAAAGAAAGTATGCAGTTCACCTTCGACCGAATTTGTCTTACACTGTTTGCAGGGTCTCTGTTCCCTTGGTATTGGTGCCGGTTTTCGATATCGACCCAGCTGTATCAACAAGTCATTAACGCTTATACGGAATCTGGTGACAAATCGCCTTTCCTTTGTGGGAAGTGTCTCGATATAAAACTCCATACGGTAGTTCTCTTTAACCAAATGAGACTTTAATTTAATTCTCTCCGAATGGACGCCTTTTCGTGTAAAGCCGCTTTTCCATGTCTTACCGTGCATGTCACAAAGTCGCGTTTTTAATCGTTTCTCGAAATTTGCGGGAGCACACTTTAGGTTCAACCACACGTTTCGAAACCCACAAGTCGAAAGGACGCTTTCAATTTCTGGTGTACATGTGTGATTAAATTCCCGCATCTCATTGACGTCCTTGTAAGCCAAACTTAAAAAATGGGTTGGTCTGAACCGTTACCGCTTTCAGCCAACTTGACACAAGTTTAAATTTTCTGTCAATAGCCAGCGGGTACCTACCTAATTCCGCCAGTGCGACAGTATTACAAGATTTCGAGTGTACTTGCAGTATATTCTTGCAAAACTGCAAATGTACCGATTCGGGCAGCTTGTAGTTATTTCGGACTGCTTGGTCTCCACATACTTCCGAGCAATATAGAACAGGTTTCACAAACGCATCGAATAGTTTTTCTCTCTCGAGTATGTTATCCTTAGACATTGACAAAAACAGTCAATTTAATTTAAAGTAAGATTTCAGTGCCCTAGCTCTAAGGTTCGATAGCTCTCTGGTGAAACGGCCCGATGCCGTGAGAACAATTCCTAGGTACGTGTATGAGGTCACCGTTTGTAACTGTTCGTCGCCACAAGTAAATGATCTATTAACTTTTCTACTTGACTTGTTGAAATAAGCACTTTCGTTTTCTGCTTATTGACAATGAGTCTCCACTTCCAGCAGAAATCATGTAATGAGTTGAGGTACGACTGTAAGCCGTCTCTAGTAGCAGAGAGAAGAACGAAATCGTCTGCATACAGTAAACAAGGAATAGCAGTACCTTTTAATTAAGGAAACGCGTTATTATCTACTGAAGAGACAGGAATGTCTTCTATGAACAAATTAAAAAGTAGTGGGCTCAAATTATTCCCTTGCATAACGCCAACCGAATTACAAAACTTTTGGGATAAAATTTTACCAGTTTTCACCTGCAGTGTGTTACAGGTGAAAATTTCTTTGACCGAATGATAAAAACCACCACCTTCACCGTTTTCAATTAACTTTATAAACAAACCCTCTCCCCAGACTCTATCAAAGGCTATCGAAATCGACCACCAGTCAAAATGCTTTGAGATGTATTCATATTCCTTTAGTGGGATAGATTCAAGTTTGTTCACAGAATGTTTCTTGTTTATGTTCAAAGACGAAGAGAGTGCATGAACCGCTTCCGGCAAGGGTTATTTGGAACACACTAGCCCAAAAAGGTATGTAGCCATGTTTAGTACACAGGAAACGAATGAGAAACTGAAACTGTTTGTACGTAAAGAGTTCTCAGCACCCTTAGAATGCCAACAACATTTTGAAGACATCCTCTATAGTGTGTTTGAAAACTGTTTTAAAGCCAAAAAGACCCTCAGAAGTAAATCAATGAAAAGGAAACCTTCTAAACCTTGGTTTGATAAATCGTGCTATGAAATGAAAAAAACACCTCATACACCAGCGCCACTTATTCCAGAAATACCACGATGGCCCCATAGTGCGTGGCAGGTACTATGTTTGCAAACGCAAATATGTAAAGGTTTTAACCCTTTACTCAACTCCTCATGCAATGCAGCCTGTACAGAACTTGGCCGACGGATCCCTTGCTTGCACACGACGCCCAAGAAAGTCCCAGATGTGTTCTAAGGGATTCAAATCGGGGCTCACTGCAGGCAAAGGTATTGTTGTAATGACGTTGTTCTGAAGGAATGCACTCACGGGGTGGTTGTCAAAATGAGGCACGACAACCGGATTGAGAATGTCCCGGATGTACTGATGACCATTGGGATTCCCACGTACAGTCACCATATCAAGTTTACAATCATGAGAGAGATATCCCCAGATCATTACTGATCCTCAACCATAAGGAAGAGTAGGTCTGATGTTCCTGAGCACTTAAGTGGTATTTTTATGCCTCCAAACTCTCATGCGACCATCTGTGATGTGAAGCAGGAACCTACTCTTGTCTTACAAATGTACTCTCCTCCATGTCCTGAGATTCCAGTGATGTCGTGCCATACAGCACTCCAAACGTCGTCTTTGCTGCAGATCGGACAGAGCTGGACACTTGATGATCCTTCTGGACCTCAGACCTAGTGCTTTGAGACGGTTTCGGACAGTTCTGTAGCACAAACGCCTGCTGCAGAGCTAAAGGCTCCGAGCTGTCTGTTTTTTCATTTATTAAAAGCAACAAAAGGAAACATCGCTTTATTTTCTACTGATGTGACAGTTGTTTTCTCAACAATTGCATGTGTCTTATTTGGCTCTTCCTCGCCAGTCTAATAATTTCAGGAGAAATGTAAGGTTGCAGAGAATAAGTGTGAGGAAACTTCAAATGACACAACCATCTACACAGCTTTGTGTAAAAGTAGGCTATTCACGAGTCAGACAGTAGCAATGGACTCTAGAGCAATTCTTTAGCGTCGGGTGCCGTTTAGGCAATACGGGTGGTGATCTACAAAAGTATGCCAGAGAAGAACAAGAAAGTTTTCGTGCAGAGTATAAGAGTCCAGAGGGACAAAGCATAAAAAATGCATCGGTCCAAAGATGTGATTTTCAGAATTTTATAACAAATGTACTCAGTGACCCCTATGTGTCTTAAACCGTAGTTTGAACCTCCATTGAGTTTTGGCTTATCTGGAGTTGGTCTAAAGTCAATAGATCATACCATGTTTCAGATATAGGCCTGATAAACTCTCAAAGGCTTTTGTTTTCAACACTAAAATTCATAAATGTGTTTCGGGAATACATTTCTGGGTCTAAATATGTGATTTTTAGAATTTTAGTAAAAGTCTACACGATGACCCCTGGTGTCCCTGGTGACCTTGAACCATATTTTGAAGGTTCATCATATTTTGTCTTAAACAGTCTTGAGGCCAAGTCGATACGATACGCCATAGCATGTCTGAAATATAAGCGTGACCTACATTCGAAACTGTCAACTCCACCCACTTTTTTGAGACATAAAATTCATTCATGAGTGACCAGAATGCATTGGTGGGTCTAAAGATGTGATTTACAGAACTTTTGAAAATCCAACCAATGATACTTAGGTGACTCTAGTAACCTTGACCCATATTTTAAACCTCTATCAAATTTTGACTTATCTAGTGTGGATCCTCAGTCGATAGATCAAAACGCGATGGAGATATAAACTAACGTACAGCACGTGGAGAGTGGATTGTAACGAAATCACCCGCGGAGTGGAGTTATCACCCAATCTATAACTTTCAAATTTGGTACATATCGACAAAAACACAAGCAATGTTTCAGCCAATGGACCTCCGGGTTAAACCCGGAGGTCCATTGGCTGAAACTTTGCTGGTGCTGGTTGTGCTTTGCAATATATCTGCAATTATTGCACGGGTGGAATCTCCACTCTGCGGGTGATTTAGTGATAATACACTATCCACGTACTGTACTTATAATTTTGGCTTCACCCACTCGATAGATCACTGTAACTGATAAACTAAGTTCTAAAATGCGTTTTCATAATTTTTAGAAAATGCTGTTAATTACCCCGTGAAAATCTCCATCGAGTTTTGACTTATCTGGTGTTATTCCCACAATACTTGGCTTCGACCACATTTAGAACACTGAATTCATTATCGAGCAGGAAAAGCTGTTTATCACTGAAGTAAATATGTGGTTGAGAGTTATCTGCCTTGAAATGTCGGATATTGCATCATAGTCTAAAATAAGATTCCTAGAAAAAAACTTATTACTTGAGAAAACTGTTAACTGGTAGAGTGCTAAATTATTTTTGGCCATCAAAATTTGTTCACAGATCTTTGCCTTGTTACAATTTATGGGAGAGTGCCTACAGCACTCTCCCATAAATTATAACGAGCCAAGTCCTTACAGACTAAATAATATCACTTCAAAGATAATACAAAACACATCCACTGAGTATGAAGCCTTCAAGTTGCAGTACCTTCACCTCTGAGTAAAGCCCAAATATGGGCTTCCAGCACTCTACCAGTTAAAGCATTTTATTAGATTTGTACATCAATACTGGATACTCCACAAGAAAAAGGAGATGATCTAAGTATTTCTGGTATAAACAATGCAGTTAACTATCTATATATTTTTGTTGGGAATTCCCAGAACAAATTGGGTTCACGGATGGTACTTCACTTCCTGATAATTTTTTTCTCTTATTTGTTGCATGGCCACCCGTTTTCTGGCCAAAGAAAGTTACTTGAAGGTCTGTACTTTATGTAGGTATTTGAATATTTAGTTTGAAGTGATGCGATCATATTTTTGGGGCATAATTGTTATAATGGTCGGCTATGGGAGAATATTTAGTGCTGTGATACGTGGATGGTGGAACGATATTATTTCAGTACATGCGCTTAATGACCCCAGGGCGATCCCGATGACCTTCAACCATTATTTGAATCTCTACTTTTTGGCGTATATGGTGTTGTCCAGGGTCGATTTATTTATTTATTGGTGCTTAACGCCACACCAGCAGCTAAGGCTATGTGGTAGCGAGAATACGGTAGAAAGTTAACATGCCAGTTATGACGTAAACAAGATTGAATAAAAATAAGAAATAAAAATACAAAAGAAATGATAAAAACAAGGTGGTATGAACAGTAATGAGTGATGATACAAGAAATGTGAATACTTTATAAATCAACCTGTTGAGTGTGAGACTTGAAGAGTCCAGTCAAACCATGTCTGAGATGTAAGCATTACCTTCAGTACTGTGATTATAAAGCGGACGATGACTTTCGACGGGATCGCGATCCAGTCGCGATCGGATCGAAATTCTTAGTTCGCTTTCCATACTGCAACTCTGTAGAATTTCACCTCTCGAAAAAGACATGCGCAAATATTGAATCTGCGGCGCTATTTTCGCTTGTGTCTTGTTTTCACAGTCTATATATTGTGTACAAAATATCTACCCATTATGGTGAGTCGCGATCGGATCCAGCTCTGATTGCGAACAAGGACCACTTTTGTGATCACAGTACTGTACTTTCAAACATTCCTATATTTATTTACTTATTCATTTAATTATGTGGGTGGAGGAAGCCGGAGTACCCGGGGAGAACCACCTAGCAACGACGAGCAGCTGCCAGCTCCCCTACATCGTAACTACGCACTGTAGCACAGGCGGGGTCAGATTGTTGTTTGAAGACATGCGCACTATCGACGTGCAGTACGCCTTAGTACACGGCGTCATCGTGCCCCCATGTGGACAATCGGGGTTAAGTGCCTTGCCTAAGGACATAACGCGGGAGTCTCAAACATTCCTGCTCCCTACAGTTTTTGAGCAACGAAATTTATAAACGAGGTTCGGGAATGCCCGTGGATTGTATCAAAATCTTCTCCAATTATCGTATGCACTCAATTACCATTTGATGGCAGTTGTGACATTGGCTCATATTTAAATGCTATCGTGTTTGGGACATTTGGTATTGACCCGAGCCGATAGACAATACGATGTCTGAGATATAACTGTGACCTACTTACGAAAACATTTGGTTCCGGTGTAAAAGGAATGGAAGTCCCTAGGAACGTTAGTCCCTCTGGACTATTATTCCGCGGAATTATAGTCCTAGGTCTAACATTTCTAGGAATAGTAGTCCGGCGGATTACTATTCCTAGAAATGTTAGACCTAGGACTATAATTCCGCGGAATAATAGTCCAGAGGGACTAATTTTCCTATGGACTTCCATTCCTGTCACACCGGAATGTTAGGTGACTCAGAATCCGATTTCCAGCATTTTCGAAAAAATTAATGCACATAATGACCCCTGAATGACCCAGGTGAACCTCACCATATATTAAACCCCCCAAGTTTCGACTTATTGGGTGTTGGTCCGATGCCGATATGTCAAACCATTCATGAGATATGAACGTGGCGTGACCCACATTCAATATTTCATACTCCGCCCAAACTGAATATCACATTGCACGTCAACACAAATAGTCTTTCATTTGAAAAGGAATCCAATATGACATCCACGTCCACCATATTGGATTATCGTAGTGTGGATTACACCACATTGGATGGTGGTAGCGTGGATTACACCATATTGGATTATGGTAGCTCGGAGTTTAGAATACTGCCTTAAAGGTCTGATGGTATAAACTGACTGCCTAAAATTTCTTTTCAGTTCAATGTTTCAGTAAAGAGATATTGGAAGACAGAGGCGGCGGAACCAGGGGGACACAGGGGACACGTACCCCTCCACACTCTTTTTTTCCACGTACCTGTTGCGCGGTTACACAATAAGTTAAATGGGCGCAAACAAACGTGTCAATATACAAATATTCCTGTAATATATTATTTGTGAATTCAAAATATATTTGGCCAAAGGTTTCCACCTTGGGTAGCTTCGGTCCATTTCTTCTACTTCAACCATCTTCCAACCCGAAGGCAGACCTTCGGGTTAGAAGATGATTGAAGTAGAAGAGATGGACAGGACAATGACCAGAACGCGGCAGCCTCTTCTAGATGAGAGACTGTAGTGTGTCATGGTGCACTTACCGATACATGACTGTAACTTTTCTCCCACTGGGCCGTACCGTAGTAGCCGTCAAAATTTGTGCCCCTCCACTTTTATCGTGCTTCCGCCGCCTCTGTTGTAAGATACAGAATACGTCCTAGCGGTCTCGGATGTTTTACTGGAGGCCTATAGTGAGCTGAAAATTACACTGTGCCTACCTGTTTTCTAAACGTTTCGTATCTCGATCGCGGAAGGGGTGTTAGATGAATTTTGTAAACACGAAATATAAACAAGAATGATAAATAATAAATAAGTCGGCAAAAGCAATATGATCATTTGGATTGTTTTCTGTTTGAGCTCCTGATGTTCTCACGAGCCACATGATTTATTTTCCATAAATCAAATATATGTCACCCAAAAATACTGCATTCAAATTTAGGTTCAAATTGGTCGCCCGGTTCTAAAAAATTGCAATGTGGGTTGGGGCCATAAAGTTACCCTGTTTGACACGGGCCCAAATATTTCCCAAGAAACATTTTTTGAACAAACCTGAATCTTGAGCCACAAAAAGAAATTTCTAAGCACGGTGAATGGTTCTTATGCCATCTTTTAAAGACTTTAAGAATTATCGTCCATGAATTTATTTATTGTTACTGATCAAGGGCAAAAATTATTGCAGAAAAGCAGAATATTCTGAAGTGATAAATTACATTATATGAAGCCCCTGCGAAGCTTCGAGATTCGATTCGATTTCGAATCTTAAGTTGGTATTCGGTTCGATTCAAACTCGGCTGCCCGATTCGTTTTCCTTCGAATCTTTTCACTGATATTTCGCTTGGTATCAATCATCACAGTCGTCTCACAAAACGTGCAGCTGAGATAGAAATTGTACATAAATAATGTTGAAAATAAAGACTAAGTGTAATTTCCGCTACATTAACATAAAAAGCATCTGTACCTGTGCCGCCATCCATGCTAATTCGTTGTTTCAACAGTCACTACCACTGCCGAAAGCAAATTTAAAATCCCCAAGCAATATCGACGATGAGCTCACGGTTGCTAGCGGCTAGACCCGTGCAGTCCCAGTACAGAATTTTCGCACCCGTTTCTGTTTTTGAACAAAAATCCTTATTAACCCTTTACCTAACATGAAAAGCAGACGACACTTGCAAAAAAAATTCTTGAATAACTAATTTTTTTAATTTTTTGTCTCAAAAACATAGGTTATGACCCCTAGTTGGAACGAGCTCGACGAGCTCGTTCCAACGAGGGGTCATAACCTATGTTTTTGAGACAAAAAATGAAAAAAATAATGAAAATTAATTGGCGATTTTTGAGAATAGCGCTGGCCGGTTTTGGCCGTTACATTGGGTAAAGGGTTAAGTAATATTCCAGCTACGAAGGCATGCCTTGGTGATATAGATGGAATATTTTATCAGTCGGAACTTCAAGACGCCTGTATTCGATCCTAGGTTCGATTCGATTTCGAATCATAGACTTGATTCGATTCGAGATTCGATTCGAATCAAAAATATGTGATTCGCTGGTCCCTACATCATTATTATGTTTCCGTACTAAATGTTATATCACAGTCGATATCTTGTTTCTGAAGCCACATCTCTAACTAATAACCTTCCGAATGCTTTGTATTATCCTATGGCTGGTAAATGTAGTACGTTATGTTAGTCCAGGCGGTATTGTGTGGTGGGAATTTACTTGGTTGATTAGTGCAGTAGTATATGATGTACAATCCGTACCCTGCTGGTCAAACTATTGATCTACCCAAGGGTGAGTACTATTGATCGACCCAAGGCGTTATACTGTCCTGCAGTTGCTGTAGGTAGTACGTAATGCTAAATGCTAAGCCATGTGGTATTGTGGGGGATGCTAAGTTGTCTATTACGGAAGTAAGTTCAGAGTGCACGATACCTTCCCCTGTTGGTCTACCGTTATCCTTTGGTACTCATAAATGTAAGCCACCAAATGCATTGTACTATTCTATGAGCAGTACGTAATGTCATAGCTGCGCGTTAAATATAGGAAAAACTCCAACAAGGGTCATTGATTCCTGTTTTTTCATACTCGACACGAGTTGTGTTCTGTATTCAAACTATGATTAATTAAACTTGAACTAATTAAATGAAAATCAGTTTTTTAAAGAAAAATATCACCTTCGACGGTAGGGCTGTCACGATTAATCGATTGTCGATCGGTCACGGCGAAATCGATTAGTAATTTTCGTTGTCGAAGAATCGATACATTTTGCCCCGTTTTAGACGTTTAACAATTAAAAAAAAATTGATGAAAAAACTTTTGTTTCAAAAGGTAAAAGGCCAAGAACGTTGACGTTAAACCACAAGAAGCCGTTAGAAGCATTTGTCTTTTAGGTACAATCAAAGCTTTGATGTTCTGAACTTTTGAAACGTCTGTGTAATAATCAAGACCGGACGGCAGTTGCGAACTTGCGAAGGAGGGGGAGGGGGGGGAGCATCTTGGTACGATTAATAGATTATTATCGATTATTTGCGACGATTAATCGATTCATAAATTAAAAAATCGTGACAGCCCTATTCGACGGTATGTTTTCTTTCTTGCGAGACACTCCCAATCGTTGACCTCAAAAATGATGGGAGATAGCGAAGCAAAGTTAACGTGCAGTATAATGAGGGGCACGACTTAATTTCTGATACATAACTGGCGACAGAGGGGCACAGTTGTTTTGGCAGGGCGTTGTTGGTTACAGGGTCCCATTTTACCAATAAGACATAACTTGTTTATCATATTAAATAAGCGCGGCTCCACTTCCCATGGTTCTCACAAGGGACAGTAAACGACCAGCATTGTATTGGGTACAGGTCGCACTTAGCACTAAAGTTGTTAATGTGTTCTCGTCATCCATCGTCTCCGACGCCCATGTATCAAAATGATTCAGTTGAATTGCATCATTGCAAACGTCGGAATAGAATTCCGATTGTATTCTATGCAGTGGGGTCTACAAGTCTCAATCTAAAGGAATATTTCAGCGATAGTTCTCGATTAAGTTGGAACTCGAAGCAAATGACTACAAATTCCGCTACTATCTCCAAATAACTGAAAGCTGACATAAATATCGCCTCAAGTGATGGGCCGGCAATAAGAAACACAGCTTATCTGCGATATATAAATTTCCCTGATACGTTCTTCTTATAACATAGGATTACGGGCCGTTCAATAAATGAGGCGAATCGAAGTAAAACTATTTTTATGAGAATATATTGGAAGACTTGTCAAGAAGTGAGTGTATCTCACATCATTTCAGCTATCAAATCCTTGAAAATCTGAGAACCATCCAAGATAAAAGTTTATATAGCGTACATTATAAGATAGCGCTTGCTAGCCAGGACGTTTCTCTCTTGGCTTTCGTTTGAAGTTTCTGACCACTATTGTTGAGGTGGCAGTAAATGTCAAACAGTTTAAGGTTTGAGATACATAGAATGGTTTAGTAGAAAGGGAACTCCTATACTCCTCGTTAACAATTTAATTTATCGACCCTGGCTGAAATCTGTCACCTCATTGTAGTAAAAAAGAAACAAATAAACGAGTAAAATTTGAAAGAGGTTCCAAACCGACTGCATGTTCATCCGTTACATGACGTAACAAGGCAAGGGGTTGGAACTGAGGGTACATTGGGTACGTGCCACCCAACCTTTTCCAGAAAAAATTGAGAGCCAGAGAGAGAGAGAGAGAGAGAGAGAGAGAGAGAGAGAGCGATTAGGGCCAACATTATCTTTACCGACCAGTCTTTGCAATCTTATTAAACATTAGCAGGAAAGGGTGCACAGATTCTACTCTTAATCCTTTACCCAACGTAACGACTAGAAGCGGCCAGCGCTATTAACAGAAATCACCATTGAATTTTCATTATTTTGTTCATTTTGTGTCTCAAAAACAGCTTATGACACCTTTTTGGAACGAGCTCGTTGAGCGAGGGGTCATAAGCTACGTTTTGGACGCAAAAAATGAAAAAAGTTTGCAAGTGTCGTCTGCCTTTCGTGTTAGGTAAAGCGTTAATTTATGATTGAAGATTATCTCGCTTGATTTAACTTTTATCCAGTCATTGAAGTCGAGCAAAATGAACATTCGTGGCTCCATATTTAACCCTTTACCCAACGCAGACGATATCAAAATTTATTATTTTAAATACCATTTTTTTTAATTTTTCAAAAAATTGGAACAAAACCATATCATGGGACTCCTCGTTGGAACGAGCTCGATGAGCTCGTTCAGACGAGGGGTCACATGATATGGTTTTGTTGAAAAGTTTTGAAAAATAATATTTTTTCAACTTTTGAATTTGCATATTACGCGGGCGGATGCGGGCGATTCGTTAGGTAAAGTGTTAGCAAATTTCCTCACCGGGGAAATTTGTGAACTATAGAGCAACAAATAGGCATTTTGTCTCAGTGGACATGAGTTAGTCCAAATGTAGCTCAGTGTCTAGTGTTCTTGCCATGCCACAAAGGCACACTGCCATCACTCATATATTATATCAGTGTGTGGAGCCCTACTATGACCGTGCCCCCCCCCCCCCCCCAAGTTCAATACATACCATTCAAAAAAAAAAGAAGAGGATATTTGATGAAAGTGAGATATATGAAGAAATATATTTATAGTTTCATCAAAAAGACAGTTGAGTCACTGCACTGTGACATCTGGTGAATGATTTCAGCTACAGTTGGGGTCTGACAAGCACACATTCCACGCACTGAGCTGTAGAAGACATGGTCGGTCAGTCAGAGAATTTACCACATTCAATCCAAGACCTCAATACCTTGTAAATCCTCCTCGGTTCGCGAGACAAGCTCGGATCCGACGTGGCATACTCCTCACCAAACGTCCAATATCAGCTTGCCTGATGTTATTCCATTCTTCCTGCAGTGCAGCGACGAGTTCCTGGACATTGGTAATTAATGGGGTTGTTGCCGTTGTCGTAGGCGCCTGCCAAGCATATCCCAGGCGTGCTCGATTGGTGAAAGGTCTGCACTTAATGCTGTCCAAGGCAGTATAGTGATGTTCTGCTCCTGGGGGAACTCTGTAGCGACACGGGCCCTGTGTGCTCTTGCATTGTCATCTTGACGGCCCTGACGTCGCGCAAATGGCATCACACCAGCTGCTAACATGTTGTCACGGTAGTACTGCCCTGTGACACGCCCTTGAATGACATGTAATGCTGTTCTGCTTGTCATGGTTTTGCCTCCCCAAACCATAACCAATACACAACCAAAACGATCGTGCTGCCTAACGGTTACGTCATGGTATCGTTCGTTCCGCCGCCGCACTCTGTTTCACCTGACTTGGAAGTCGAGAGTGAACCTCCCGAAACATGACGTTGCTCCACCGACGATTGTCTCAGCGCTGCCGTGCGCCACACCAATTACACCTTGCTGCGATGTGGTGTTCAGTCAAACGTGGAATTAATCGAAATCGTCGAGCGTACAAAATCCAGCTGTGTAGGCGATTTCGGATAGTCTGACCACTGACTCGCACATCTGTCTTTCGGTGCAGCTGCTGTTCAATTTCTGAGGCACTTTGACGACGGTTACGTTAATGCTGTGGTTCGGATGAAACGATCCTGGTTAGCAGCTGTCGCCCTTGGACAACCTGGCCGACGTCTGTCAGCAACATTGCCTGTCTGAGGGTAGCGTGACCACCACCTGCTAATCACCGATTGAGTAACGTTGAGAATTTGAGCCACTGCAGTCTGTCTGTTGCCAGCTTCTAACATGCCAACGGCACGTAAACGTTCGTCACGTGTCAGTCTTCGCATACCTCAAACGTTACGTTTCGACCAGAAACTATTGATCAACGAGTTTATACCAAGAACAGAACGACGAGACCTTTAAAAAAGCCCGTCCCGTGAGTACAAATGAAAATTTCAAAACGTACCCCATAGACATTAACGCGGCGCTTGTGCGAAAATCCTGCACGAAGTTTTCGTGGGCCGGTGACACTCGTGATCCACACTAAATTTGATGTGTCCAATCACGCGTATCCATTACCATTTTCCGAAAATATCAACATCAGTATGGATTTCCCGTACTTTTTGGTATAGTATAGTATTGATGATGGCTTAACCATTTGCCCAACGCAGACGATATCAAAATTTATTATTTTAAATATCATTTTTTCAAATTTTTCAAATTTTTTTAACAAAACCATATCATGTGACCCCTCGTTGGAACGAGCTCGTTCCAACGAGGGGTCACATGATATGGTTTTATTGAATTTTTTTGAAAAATAATATTTTTTCAACTGCTGAATTTGCATATTACGCGGGTGGATGCGGGCGATTCGTTGGGTGAAGGGTTAACAAAATGAGACACAGTTTGCTTTCCATCCTGAAAATTTCAATCCATAATAGACTAGAGGAAAATAAATCAGATTATCATATGACTCGTCCGTTTTGTTCACTTTAAAACATTTGATATTTTGTATTCATATTAATCAGTGATAAATAAAGCCTTCCGTCAATTTCATTGGTCAGTTTCAAAACTAGATAATTTGATTGGCTGAACAAAATACAACTGGGCCACATTTTCATAATTTGCATAATTAGAGTTGGGAGCTTTCATTGGTCAATTTCAAAACTGGACAATTTGATTGCTAAACAAAATACAACTGGGCCACATTTGCATAATTTCAGTAGGGAGAATTTACGTTATCTGTCCTATTTAGGGTGGGTTATATTGTATTAATCTTTTACCCACAAGAAAAACATCATTCATTTTTTTTTATTTTCACTTTTTGCTTCCAAAACATAGGTTATGACCCCTCATTGGAACGAGCTCGACGAGCTCGTTCCAATGAGGGGTCATAACCTATGTTTTGGAAGCAAAAAATGAAAATTTTTAGTTATACGAGGATGTTTTTTTCCAAGTGCCGTCTGCAACTCAAGTTAGGTAGGTGATGGGTTAAAAATTCATACTAAGTGGCTAATTTGTGCGCGTGTGTGTCATATGATAAATAGAATATGAAATGAGTGTTTTTCTCATATAATATTTATGAAACTCGTCCGAATTTTCCGTTTGGGCTCGCCAGAGGCTCGCCAAAACGGAAAATTCTTAGACTCGTTTCATAAATATTATATGAGAAAACACTCATTCCATATCCTCTATTTATCGACTTAGCACCTTAAGGTTTAAGTCATCAGCAATGCCGCAAGCTGTGGCGAAAATGTTACGGTGAAAAAAAACCCCAAAACCCTAAAAAAAACCCACAAAAACAAAACAAACAAACAAAAAGAAAATAACAAAGAAGTAGGCCTACTAGTGCTGTGTACACTACAACGTGTCCGAGTCTCTCGCGGTACATGTCTATCTACATGTATATATTCTCCATATAAACACAACACCAATTTAACAGCCAGAGAGAAGGTCTTAATATGTTGCATCTGTCCCCGCAGTGTTTGTTGCAACCGACCCACTGCATGGTCACGTAACGAAAACGTTTGCAGAATATTTCAGGGAAATATATTTAAATATATTTAATATGCCTCCACTTGAAAGAGAAAGGTATAATGTTTCTAAAGTGTAATTCAACCTTTATTATTATAATTTATAAGCCTTTTTGGTGGCTATCACGTTTCTTAGAAAAGTACCGAAATTTCCTCGACAGGTTGCAAAAACGATTTTTTTTCCTTTTCAAATCGTCAGAAAGTTTTTAATCGCGGCAACACCCCTCCGACATTGTCTCCACTTACCAGAGGGGGCTCATCTCGAGTATCTCTCAATCCGTAGTTGATATCAGTCATGTTACAATTAACCCGTGTAAAGGTGTGTTACAATTCTCTCCGTTCTCCCCTAACTTTTGACTGTTCAGTGGGACGAGCTCTGTTGCAAGGGTTGCAGAGCCTCTGATCGGAGCCTGCTAATAACATCATATCAGCGATACCGCCAGACTTCCCAACTCCACACAAGCAGGGTTAGCATTTGTTAAGGACAGGTGCACCATCGACGTGCAGTACGCCTTAGTACACAGCCCCACCAAGCCACCACGTGGGCAATCAGAATTAAGTGCCTTGCCCAAGGACACAACACAGTTACCCCTGTGACCACACGCGACGTTTGGATTTACAATAAAGCCAATTTTGAAAGAATAAATATTATGATAGCTGAAACAAATTGGGAAAATCTAATAGGTAAAGCCCCAACAGTAAACTTTGTTTCTGAATTCTTGAAAATAGCACAATATTGCATTCCCAATTCCACAATAACAGTACGGAAAAATGACAAACCATGGTTTGACAGCGCCATTAGAACAGAGCTACGCCACCGTGGCCGACTAAAGAAATCAGCCTTGCAAAAATAATAAGCCCCAACTATGGGCAAAGTATAAGCCAGCCAGGAACAAGGTCAACAACATGAAAAAATTTGCCAAAAATGAATATTTGGAAAAACTCGACGATTCCTCATTTCATGATACGGAATCTCGGCAGTTTTTGGCATGTTGTTAAGAAGTTTTTGAACAACTTTTCCAGCTCTGCAGGCATCCCCTATCTCCACCGTGTATCTGATGAGAGCCGTGAAATAATCGAAAATGACACAGAAAAAGCAAACCTCCTAAACGAGACTTTTATTATTAACAGTGAATTAAATTCACATTAAAAAAACTCCCACCCTTTATATGTAGATGCTTACAATCCATCAGTAACATATCTTTTTCTGAACAGGACATTATCGACATTCTGAAAAGCTTGAAAACCAACAAGTCAAATGGTCACGATGGAATAGGCCATAAAATGTTAAAGGAAACAAAGTTTTCTGTCAGTAGACCACTTTTCCTTCTTTACAAGAAATCCCTATCAGAGTGTGCCTACCCAGACCAGTGGAAATTAGCTGATGTGATTCCACTTTTTAAAAAGGGGGACAAATACGACCCCAACAATTACAGGCCTATATCCTTATTATGTTGTATTGGGAAAATCATGGAACGAGTTGTTTTTAAAGATATTCATAAATACTTCCTTAATAACAGGTTATTTTATAAATTTCAGTCTGGATTTTTACCGAACAATAGTACCGTATTCCAATTAATAGAAGTCTATTACAACATTTGCAACGCAATGGACAAAAACATGCAAACCTGTGGCGTTTTCTGTAATATTTCCAGGGCTTTTGATAGGGTAAGGCACAAAGGATTAAGTTTTAAACTAAAGCAGTATTTGGTTTCTGGTCCACTCCTACGATGGTTTCATAGTTATCTTACAAACCGAAGGCAGAAGGTGAAAATTAACGGCTACAAATCGGATTATAAAGATAAATAAGCCGGAGTCCCACAAGGTTCCGTTCTTGGTCCTTTCTTATTTCTGGTGTACATCAACGACATAGCCGACTATATCGAGTCTGTTGTTCGACTGTTCGCTGATGATACTTGTCTGACAGAGTCAACTTCTGATACTCATAGAATTCAGTCTAAAATGAACACTGAACTCCGAAAAAATAACAAATGGGCGGATACGTGGTTGGTCACATTTAATGCTAAAAAAACTAACGTTATACTATTTACACTCAGCAGGGATGTTATATTTCCTAATGTTGTTTTCAACAGCGAAACACTAGATTTTGTTGCAGTCCACAAACATTTGGGGTTATCTATCCAATCCATATTAAGCTGGGAAGCCCATATTGATGATATCTGTGAAAAGCTTGTGCAAGACTTTCTCGGTTGAGAAAACTGAAGCGCATTTTAACCGACAGATCCTGTGAAAGATGTATAATGCTTTCGTACTACCAATATTAGAGTACAGTAGTCCTGTTTGTAGCGGTGCTACGCAACATTTAATGAAGCTCCTTGAGGATATACACTGCGATGCCGCACGAATCGTATCGGGCCTGACACGATCAGTATCACGCGATCGCCTCTTGTTAAAAGTTGGGTGGAATAATCTAGAAACAAGAAGATACGTTCAAAAGATGTGTATCTTTTATAAAATCATACACAGCGATGCGCCAGATTTTCTCTATGAACTTCTACCACCACGGGTGTGTGACATATCGTCTTATAACCTTCGCAATTCGTCAAATTTCATGCCTCACAGCATGCGAACTGAGCTTTTTAAACGATCATTCTTTCCGTCCTGCACGGAAACGTGGAACAATTTATCCCAATCAGTACGAAATTGCTCATCGCTTACTGAATTGAAAAAAAACTCATATCGCCCCCCGCATGCAGACCACCTGTATATTTCTCGCATGGTTCTAGAAAACACAATATCATTCACAGTAAAATTAGAACTGGTTGTAGTGATCTGAAAAGTGATAAATTCCTCAATTACATCTCTGAATGTCCATATTGTCCACATTGTATAACTGTTGTTGAGGACGCAGAACATTATTTCCTTGTCTGTCCATCTTATTCAAACGCTCGAAACGCTCTTATTGGTAATTTATCAAATCTTAATATCACTCTGAATTCGGTGGATAGTCTCTTGTATGGTGATCCGGTGTTAGAAACCAAAACTAACACTTTGATTTTTAAATTTGTGCAACAATTTATTTGTAGCACTGGGAGGTTCGACAACGAGTTTACCACCTAGTAATATTTGCAAAACAATGCTGACTCAAGGTACCCACTTCAATATAGAATACGCATGGAGGGGTCACGGAATGGACGCGTCACTGGGTGACGTACGTTGAGCCAGCGCATCGGTACACAGATTGTGCAGTCACGATGATAGTCACGGTTGCGCTGTTTGTGGCCTGAGTCGCTGATGCAGCGTTTCCCCTACCTGGATCTAATGAGACACGTCCCTAAGCTGCAGTACAGAAGGCGAAGAAATGATTATTATTATTATTATTATTATTATTATTATTATTATTATTATTATTATTATTTTAACACATCCTAATCAGAACAGCGCCCAATCGCTTTGAATATTAATTGGTTCAAATCGAGAGAGACACAGTATGCAAAAGGGACATCAACAGCTTTTCTTTCTTTCTTTCTTCCTTTTTCTGTCTTTGTTTACTGCTACATATTCATATTTATTTATACATATACACACACATATATATTAGCCCATTCAAATAGTTTATTTTACATTTATGAATTTCAAAAACTTGTTTGTTTCGCCATTGAAACATTTTCTGTATTCATGATATGGGAGCGGAGGTTTTTACTAAGTGGAAAGCACTTGTCCTCCTATCCCTTTTTGCTCAATAGTTATGGCAAATAAAAATATGTTTAAAGTACCCCTGACGGGGATCGAAAAGTAAACCTCTCGATTTAAAGTTCAATGCCGTAACCACTGAGCCACTGCGCTCCCGATCTCTTATTGTGCACTCACTGAGCTACACCTCTTTGTAAACTTAATCCGTAGACTCTAATGTACTGAGTTCACTAAAATCCGTCTGAACCGAGCTTTGTCGAAGCTCAGATCGATTTTAGTGAACGAGATGTTAGCAGAAATCACTTTTTTATCTTAACTTAACGACAAAAAACTGGCCAGCGCTTCTCGAACAGCTCGTTCCCATTAGCTAAATTTTTTAGGCAATTTTTTTTTAAAATAATAAAATTTGGATGCCGGTTTTGGTGAACTGGTAAAATAGTTTTCGGGTCTGTTTGGGTATAGTAAAATAGTTTTCGGGTCTGTTTGGGTAATTAGATTACTCTTATACAAAGGAATGCGTCTTATAGCACTACATGCTATTCTAATAAGCCTAAAATGGGGCTTCGCCAAGTTCGTTTCGGCAGTTTTGGGCGGTTTTGGGTGATTTGGAAGGAGTGTCGGGTTGCTTGTGGTATTTAGGTTTACTCCTATTCAATCGAACACACCTTCCGAACATATCCCTTTCCTTTCAGAAGCCTCCAGGCTCATACAACCATGTGCTACCATAGAAACTAAGATGACGGTCCCCAGTACACAAAATGAACGACGGAAACACGTATCACCATAGCAAAACGCGCTGCGCATGCGCACCGAAACCACATATCACTATAGCAATGACGTCACGGGATGGCTGATCACGTGAGTTACCATATCCACCCAACACGGCTCTGAGTCTGGGTCACATGACATGACGCCACTTCCGAGGTCCCCTGCGTCACACAGATAGGGTCCCTCCGGGTACATGATATACTACCAGTATCAACGGGGGCTCTGTGGTAGCATCTAGGAATATATTATGCAAGATTTAGGATCTAAAATGTAAGCAGCTCCTTTGCACTACCAGTATTACATCGGAAAAATTACACACAAAACAGATCGTTAAAGTTTAAAGGCATATTTTAGTATCCAGATATATATTATACCTATATATGTGATCTTAAACAACGATAAGCTCGTTGTAACACAAAGGGCTTGTAACACCAGGCCGGTCTAACTAGTTTCCGTGAAACGCCTGCATGGGCAATCTGGTGGTTTGTTTTTATAGCCGATGTTATCTGCACAAAAGTACCAATATATGCTTTTCACGGAACCAACGTGCAACGGAAGAACATTTATGTTTTAAAATAATTTACCACGATACATTGTACTCTCTGTGGCTAACCTACAGAGAGTACGATGCATCGGGGTAACTGAGGTCGCCCCATTTTATTAAAATTTTCAAATCACAAATGGAAGATAGTCCCTCAAGTGGTACTCCAATTGTGTGTGGACGTGCATTCTCACCCGCCGCACCTACCTGGTCTTTCATCGGTCCATTCATTATCAAATCCATGGGCTGCAATAACCAAGTAAGATGACCAAAGATACAAAAAGAACAATTCAGGATCTTTTTCAATTTTTCAAAAGCGGGTGCCCAATGACTCGCCCACCCTTCACCCCACACCACACCCCATTAAATACACTACTGTCTTCTAACCAGTTGCCTTCGTACCACACACTGCTGAACCATATATCTTTCAGTGAGTGCATCGAGGCGCCAACTGCAATGCTAGTGCATTGCAAATGGCTCCTTGATACACTCAAGCGGCGATATGCCATACAACGTGCATACCTCTCGGTGACCCACATATCTGACGTACAATGACAACCCGCCTTCTCCTACATTATGGATGTTATCTTCACAAAACACCTGACTATATTAAGTATGTACTCTCTTTCTAGCTCATGCTGTTCACCTTCGAATGCGCCACGAGGTAGACGATACGACTCTTCTGACCAAGTCTGGAAATAAATGGCTTATGTCGTAACCCGTTGGCAGGTTACGCTATATATCATGGTCGTAACCCGCGGGAAAAGGGGGTGTTGTGATGCTTCTCCACCTTATCTGTTTCAGCTATGCCAGTCATGCTTTTTACGCCTTCACGGGATTTTGGCCGAAAAATATCAACAACTGACGCGCGATCTCGCCGAAGCGAGATCGCTCGTTAGTTGTTGCTATTTATTTTTGGTGGAAATTCTTTTAAGATGGAAACAGCATGCCATTCTATTGTTGTGTGGATGCAATACTCAACCTTTGAGTTGATATAGTTTCGACAGATTGTCAAATCTTTCTGATGAAACATGCGAGATTAGTATAAAAAGTTAATAAGGTTATTTTGTATTACTTTGTCGTAACCTGTAGTTCGTTCGCGTATTTTACAATTTACGTAACCCACACGTAACCTAAACGATCGTTCGCGGGTTATTTCCAGGTCTGTGTAACAACGGACAGAATAGAATATTTATTTATTTATTTATTGGTGTTTAAGGTCACATACTTATGCACAATGGCTAATCGTGACCGTGACAGTTTTACGGGTGGAGGAAGCCGGAGTACCCGGAGAGAACCACCGAGCAACGACGAGCAACTGTCAGCTCCACAACATTCTAACTCTGTTCAAGCTCCGCTCAAGCAGGGTCACAGCGGTTGAAGACATGTGCACTTTAGACGCGCAGTACGCCTTAGTAAACGGCGTTATCGTGCCCCCATGTACGCAACCGGGATAACGTGCCTTGCCCAAGGACACAACGCGGGTCGTACCGGGTGGAGATCGAACTCGGGACCTCTAGCATAGACGTCCAACAGTCTACCACTGAGCCACAGCACTCCTAGATTAGAATAGAATAGAATAGAATAGAATAGAATAGAATAGAATAGAATAGAATACTTTATTGCACAACCATAATACATGGAAAAGATATGGCATCATACAAAGAAACGCAAAAATGTGTTTGTTTATAACATTAAGAAGGAGAATAACAGTATAACTAAACATGTGCATGGTACTCATGGATTGGATACTTCGTGTCAGTTCCACGATAGCATAGTTACAGTACGTGGAGAGTGGATTGTAACTAAATCACCCGCGGAGTGGAGTTATCACCCAAGCTATAACTTTCAAATTGTGTACATATCGACAAAAAACACAAACAATGTTTCAGCCAATGGACCTCCGGGTTTAACCCGGAGGTCCATTGGCTGAAACTTTGCTTGTGCTGGTTATGCTTTGCAACAAATTTGCAATTATTACTTGGGTGGAATCTCCACTCTGTGAGTGATTTAGTGATAATCCACTCTCCACGTACTGTAAATACGATAGTTAAAACGATAGTTAAATGCAACCAAAAAACCCCAGTATGGTTGATTCATGGGACCAACGAGGTTGCATCACCCTGCAGCTTAGACCTACACAAGTGTGATTAAATGCTAACACCGTTTTAGCGCCATATTAAAATAAAACAATCGCTTGAAATATGTATATTCTTGCAGTGCAGCCCACACCCCTAGCAATAAACATCTAAACTATTCTAGTAGAGTTTATTAAGGTGTACCAGCTGGCTTTCTCCAGTGAGTTGTAATACAACAGTTACAACAAACAAAATTGTTTATATATAAGAGTATAATGCGATGTAAGAAAATGGTGAGCAGGAGTCAACTATAAGTCCTACTACCCTATAGTGGCTTAGATGCCTCGTGTGAACTTTCACCACTTTGTAGTAGAGCCAAGAGATGGGCATCCAGCATTACAATTACACTCCAGCGGCATGAAATTAACGCCCTCATCGCCGGGATCAGCCACCCGCTAGCTGATTCCAATGGCATTTGCCAACTCATGGATTTAGTTACACCAGATTCGACAATGCGCGATTGGTGAGGTTCACGGACTGCCACAATAATCACAAACCTCCGGTTCATTCTTTTTGTCCACATTCACCATATACCACCGGACTCAACTCAAGGAGTTGATCGTGAGGTATATAATGCCCCATGGGTTTTATCAGACAAGCATTGCTTCAGTGGTTATTCTGTAATACAACACTGTCGCGAACGCGGTGTCCCATTCCACACCTTATCAACATACACACACGATATTATTTTGCTATCGGTACAGATATATATATCTTACCTTCTACAAGTATCTGGGAATTTCATTGGTTTGCAAATGTCACATGCAAACCCCATATAAAACCATATACCGTCAGTTGCAAGTCATATGCGACTGACCGCCAGAGTATTCTCCCCTTTGTTCGTTCATCTTTCAAACTGTCAGAAAACAATAAACGCTTCGCGCAGACGACAGACGAGGAGGTAGATGCAACACGTCTTAAGCTGAACGCGGACAATACCATTAAAGCTAATAAAAGATGTGCCAATATTTTAAGAGACTATCTCAAAGAAAAAATGACACAATTCAAAATTGCTCTGCTGTAAACACAGTGCAATCAAACCCCAATGTTTATTATGGAAATGTTACAATCATCCATAACCTTACAATAAACAAGAATTAAGATTCAATTCTTGGCAATTTACAAGATATATGTACATTCATTTCAGTGTTATCTGATTCTTCATTTGTGAATGATTCGAAATTCTGGAAGTCACAGAAACGTGTTCATTTTTGTTGGTTTTGATATATTTATTTGCGTCAATTAGAACAAACTGTGTTGAAATTAAAATTAACAAGAATGAATTTTACCATTTATCAGTCATTGTATAGTCTAATTCATTATAAAAAAGGTAGTCGGTAAGATATATTCGTTACACAGATTGGTAGTGACCTAATATGGTATATATGGGGTCAGTTAATTCCATATTTGGCTCGAGCTTCGATCTCGCCCAATATGAAATTAACTGACCCCATATATACCATATTCGGTCACTACCAAACTGTGTTCGCTCTCGCCCAATATGGAATTAACTGACCCCATATATACCATATTAGGTCACTACCAAACTGTGTAACTTATAATATCTGCTGGCCTCATGCCCCCCTCTCCAGTCATTGTCATTCAAATGTTGCAACTCGTGGAGAACTGGGTGAATATCCGCTTGATATATGCACAATAATGTGTATATCAAGCGGATATTCACCCAGTTCTCCACGAGTTGCAACATTTGAGCTGTACCTACTGACGTTTAACGCTTGCTTACAGAATCGAAGTGATAGTTTGCCATATGGTTGGTTATCATATAGTGTTTCCAGTGGCATATTGCCTTTGAGACGGTCAGTATTTAGTGATAGTGGGCCCCATACGCCAGCAGCATACGTGACTATAGGCTTGATGAGCGTGTTAAACAGTTTCATATTAGTTCGGGCTGTCATTTCTGTTAATGGTAGTTCTTTTCTTAGGGCGAATAACGCCTTACGGCCTTTATACGTTAGTTGGGTGTGGTTAAATTTACCCGATGCTAAGATATTTAATCCCAGGTATCGATATTCTTTTACTAACTCTATGGGATAATTATTCAGAACAAATTGTTTTTTCAAAAGCTTACCAGATTTATTGAATATCATGACCTTAGATTTATCGGTGTTCACCTGGAGGCACCACTTGTTAAAGTATGGACTCAGCTGATCGAGTGCATTCTGGAGTCCGTTTGCACTGGATGACAGAATCACTATATCATCGGCGTACATAAGACAATTAATGGGCGTATCGTGCATCAAGATGGGATCACAAGTGTGGTCTAGGACATTTGGTAAATCATTAATGTAAAGATTGAATAGTTTTGGGCTCAAAATGCAGCCTTGCTTCACGCCGGTGGTGGTTCGTATTGCCTCGGACATGCCTTGAGGGAACTTTATGTGAAACGAAATATCGTTGTACATATCCTTTAAGACGGCGAGGAAATTACCACCAATTCCCAGTTTAGCGAGTTTATGGAATACTCCGTCACGCCACACCGTGTCGAAAGCTTTGCGTAGGTCAATAAAACACGCATAGAGATATTTATTCCTTGATAACATTTTATCAACTATGGAGTGGAGTGTGTAAAGGTGGTCACTGGTACGACAGGACTTTTTGAAACCTATTTGGCAAGGTGACATCACATTACCGGATGATAGGAACGACTCCAGTCTTAAATCTAGGATTTTACAGAAGAACTTGCTTAAGCAGCTGGATATGGCTATACCCCTGTAATTGTTCGGTGTGTCGGTGCTGCCCCCTTTGTGTAGATATGTCATGACGTTCTTTCTCCAAATGTCAGGGAAGTGACCCGATGATAAGATCGAGTTGAACAACTTGACATAGCAAGGCAACAAGGCATTTAGGGACGATTTTATCATCTCATTAGAAATAAGATCGATACTTGCGGCTTTCCCATTTTTGAGTTGCTTGGCAGCATATACCACTTCCTCACTTGAAACCGCATAGTCTAGTGCATGCGACATAAGGTCTTCGGTCTCGGGGCCGATTTCAATTGTTTCAGTTATATCTGGACGATTTAAAGAGTCATTACACATTAGTGTTTTGAGATGTGAAATCCAATCAGCAACGGACAAGGAATTAAGAATGTTCCCTTGTGTGTTGTGATTGGATTTCAACTCATCAAAAGATTTCCAAAAAGCAGAGGGATCCGATTTCTCCAAAGTATTTAGCTGTGCTATCAATTTTCCTCTAAACTCTCTGTGTTTGCGCTGTAGACAGCGTCTATAGGCCTTTTTAGCAGCATAAAATTGCTGAACCGCATCTTGTCTGCCCCAGCTAAGTCTTACAATTCTAGCTTTTGCCATCATTGTCCTTCTCAGCTGGAGGCAGTCAATGTCAAACCATTTCTTTCTGTGGCGTTTAGTTCGCTTCTCCTTTTTCTGGTTGATATGTACATTGCTAATGCGTAGTGCGTCATAAAAAACGTCAGTAAAATCTTCCGCTAGTACATGAATATTGGGAACCCCGTTGCCACTAGTTGGTGTTGTTTGCAACACCAACTAGTGGCAACAGTAGGTACAGCTCAAATGTTGCAACTCGTGGAGAACTGGGTGAATATCCGCTTGATATACACATTATTGTGCAAGCTGTCAATTTTTGGCTGCATCTCCTTGATCTCCAACCGGACGACTTAGCCCACAAATGTCTCTTGGACTCCCAAGGTAACCGCGGTTCACTTTGGACCTCGAGAATGAAATCTATTCTGTCCCACGTGGGGTTTCTTCATGTATGGAACAATCAAGCGACATTCGACCGTAGGAGCCTAATCCGTGCCGTCAAATCAAAACTCAAAACCAGTTACTATCATTGGTGGAGAGACAAGCTGCAATCAGATAGCAAACTGGCGTTTTATCGTAGAATAAAACGAGACTTTAAGCTCGAATCGTACTTGCTCCTCCCTATGGAGCCAATGCATATTGCAAAACTAACGCAGCTCAGAATGAGTTCCCACCCTCTAATGATTGAGGTCGGGCGCTATGTGAAGGGTGGCAAGATACAAAGGGACGACAGAATCTGCCCGTTATGTTCTTCAGGCGTGGAGGACGAATTGCATTTTCTCCTACAATGCCGACAGTACACTTCACTGCGGGAAGCATTATACAGACGTATAGAAGACACAAGTGGCATCAATTACTCTGATCTTTCACCGGAAGACTTCCTGAATAATTTCATGCAAACATTCGACTACGAAATCACGCCTGAAATTATCAGATTTACTTGCGCTGCGTTCGATTACAGAAAAGCCAAGATGTCCGAAATACCCCCTTAACCTGTATGTGTGTATATATGGGTGCATGTGTGTATACATATGCACGAGAGTGTTGTGATTGAATACTCCATGCAATATATAACAATATATAATAGGACTGTACCACATTGCCTGATTTGAGCTGTCACTAATAACTAACTGTTTGTCATCATGTGCTTTAATTTAATGTGCGCCTGTAATTGTTTTTGTCACTTTGCCGTATACATCTATGTTCTTGTCATTTATCTTTGTTGATATCGAGACGATAAATATCTTATCTTATCTTATCTTTACAATTTAATTTAATATCAGGGAGAGAACTTTATTTTTTTTTTAACATTTGATCGCAAACAGGCGTTTGGTCGCGAACAGACGTACGGACAAACGGATGGACGAACAAACATACTAACTCCATTCGGTAGCAGCTGAAAAACAGTAAAAACGTGCACTTCAAAAATGTTACACTGATTTATCATGCCATCATTATTTGTGTAGGGTTGTTTTCTATTTTCATATTGAATTGAGAAAAAGAGAAATTGTTCATTAGAGGATTTGGTTACCGTTACACACCTCGTTCAGCAAATGTTGAAATTTATTTATCGCCTGTTTCTGAGCTTTGCGTTCATGGCGTTTGACTTTTTTGAGCTGTGGCCAAGTTATCTATTCTTGAGGGTAGGGCCCAAGAAGCCTCGAGATTCTATTCGATTTCGACGAATCTTAGGTAGATATTCAGTTCGATTCGAAATCGGCTGCCCGATTCGTTTCCTCTCGAATCTTTTTCAGAGGAATTAATTATTTATTTATTTATTGGTGTTTAAGGTCACATACTTTTGCACAATGGCTAATCGTGACCGTGACAGTTTTACGGGTGGAGGAAGCCGGGGTACCCGGAGAGAACCACCGAGCATCGACGAGCAACTATCAGCTCCTCAACATTCTAACTCTGTTCAAGCTCCGGTCAAGCAGGGTTACAGCGGTTGAAGACATGTGCACCATTGACGTGCAGTACGCCTTAGTACACGGTGTCATCGTGCCCCCATGTAGGCAACCGGGATAAAGTACCTTGCCCAAGGACACAACGCGGGCCGTCCCTGACTTTCAGAGTAATGTATTTTGCTTGGTATCAGTCATTTTCATCGTCTCACCAAACTTACAGTTCAGATGGACATCGTACATAAATAATGTTGAAATAAAAGACTTGAGTGTAACTTCCGATACATTAACAAAAATAACATCTTCACCCATCTCGCCAGTCATGCTAATTCCAATATCACTAGTCCCTACCACTGTTAAATACAAATTTAAGGTTCCAAGCAATGTCGACGATGAACTATAATCCTTACGGGGTAATATTCCAACTACATCATCAAGGCATGCCTTCGACGAAGGCATGCCTTGATGATATAGTTGGATTATTTTATCAGTCGGGACTTGAGCCATCACAGTGGGAACAAATCAGGTTTATAGTACCCCAACCCCATTGGTCATCTTCAAGACGTCATTGTTTCGATTCGACGTTCGATTCGATTTCTAATAATAAACGTGATTCGATTCGAGATACGATTCCAATCGAAAATGTGCGATTCGTAGGGGCCTTCCTTGGGGGCTTAACCATCAACTCAGCTTGCCAATTCCTGGTCGTGTCCTGGCCACCTAACTGGCAAAAATTGACTAGGAACCATTGCGAAGTCATAAATCTAAAGATCTGATGTGAAGGAAACTTCGGAAAAGTATTAAGGGTTAAACTTGAAGTGTTTAACCCTTTACCCAACGTAACGCGTAAAACCGGCCAGTGCTATTCATAAAAAAATACTATTCAGTTTTCATTATTTTTATTATTATTTTGTCACAAAGACATAGCTTATGACCCCTCACCAGTGGTGGCGCCAAGGGGGTCGGGGGGGGGGGGATACAGCTGCCCCGTCGGAGATTTTTAGTCAGTCCGTCGGAGAGTCTCGTAAACCCGACTTCACGAGAAATTTCCGACAATCGAATGTAGATATCTCGTCTTGTGTCGATCAAGAACGAGGTATATGGTTCTTCTTTTTAAGGCATTATGACAGTTGTTATCCAACTGGCGTTCCATTACTTCCATACCTAATCATCGGTTATCGTCATGGTAAAAGTTTGCAATCTATCGAAATTTAAACAACAATGGCGTCCCACTATAATGTGCGGTGTTCTGTTTGCAAAGAAATATTTCAAAACGATTATGCAGTTAGGCAGTCGTTCGTCAAACTGGCTTTATAGATGAAATATTTCCCGACCTTATTATAATATATTTACGTTAAATAATCAACAAACATACTCAATTTGCTTCTATTTTGGTTCTCCAATTTTCCAGTTTTCACTCATGTTCCTTTGTTTGGGAGGTCAAATATTATAGCCCCCTGTCGGAGAGGTCAGCCCCCCCCCCCCCCCTGTCGAGAAATCCCTGGCGCCACCCCTGCCCCTCATGGGAACGAGCTCGTTGAGAATCTTGTTTGCAAGTGTCGTCTGCTTTTCGAGTCTGCTTTTCAAACGTAACAATTTGTACAGATTTAATTCCATATAGTTTATGGCTGAGTAAAAGAGGTTCGATTAGGGTCAACCCGTTACCTAATGTAACTGATGGAATCAACAAGAGGATTTTCCAAAATTCAGTTTCGAAATTTTATCATTTCTTCAGTTTTTGCTGCCGAAGCATAGTTTAGGATTCCTCATTGTACCGAGGTCGTCGCGCGCGTTCCAGTGAGTGTGAAAAGGCTGTGTTTTGAGACAAAAGTTACTCAGTAAATTTTCCTTGAAAATATCGTTTACTTGTTGTGTGAGGTGACGAGTTGACAACTTCACTCCGCGTAAAAAAAATTCAGTTGTTTACAAAAAGGTGAAAAATAAATGAATAAATAATATTGTGGTGTATTTATTTATATATTTATTGGTGTTTAAGGTCACATATTTCTGCACAATGGCTAACCATGACCGTGACAGTTTTACGGGTGGAGGAAGCCGGAGTACCCGGAGAGAACCACCGAGCAACGGCGAGCAACTGTCAGCCCCCCAACATACTAACTCCACACAAGCAGCGTTTGCATTGCATTGGTTAAATACAGGTGTACCATCGACGTGCAGTACGCCCTATTGCACAGCGTCACCGTTTCCCCACGTGGGCAATGGGGGTGAAGTGTCTTGCCCAAGGACACAACGCGGTTGCCGCAGGTGGGATTCGAACCGAGGACCTTTCGGCTTGCAGTCTGCACCTCTACCAACTGAGCCATCGCGCCCACCATATTGTGGTGTAAAAAATTAATTCTACCAGGTAGCATTTTCCCAAAAACAACTGTAGTGCGCAGTTATTCGGTATATATTTCTTATTTTTCTTTATCTTGCCTTATCAATTTCATTAACACTGCGTTTCATTCTATTCTTGGTGTTTTTCTTTATTTAGTTAGTTATTTTTGGGGCTGTTTATTTTTATTTATTTTTCTTTTTTTTTTTTTTTTTTTTTTTTTTTTTTTTTGCTTTTTTGGCTTTTCTGACTATCACTGTCGTTTTTAGCGCAACCAATGTCAGAAAAACAATAATGCGATAAAATAGCCTCATATTGGACAGAAATCACTAATGATAAAAAAATAAGACTGAATACTACTTTTGTAAATGGAAACTTATCTGATAATATTAAACTTTGTGAGATTCACAGCTTTTTGTCGGGTTTCTTCTTAAAATGAAATTTTCTTAGACTGATGGCTCAGTAGTGATTTCTAGTAAAGTCTTGGCTTGGCCCAAGAGGAAGCCAAGTTTTGACAAGGAACCACAGTCTAGTTGATTCGACGTTTCTGCTCCTGTGGGGAATATTTTATTGTTGCTTCCATTTTATTTACCCTGTTTCTTTTTTTTTAATCAATACCCTTTTTGTCACTATCAACTTATGTAATATTTTCGTCACCGCCATGTTCGTCGTGCCAATTTTCATGGTACATTGTCTGATGCAATGCAACGAGTTGCCCAAGTGTTCGAGATTTCCAATGGAGGTTCTTTTGTTGGAATGTTTATGAATAAGTTATATCTTTTACATTAAGACGTCTGTTTACCGTATTCTTCTCTTCAGTAATTACAGTCGTCACCTGACTCAGGTTATGTAATAAGTGGATAATTGATGGGTGATGCTGGTTAATACAAAACGCTGGCACGTGGTAGCTTTGATGTATCTTGTTATTAGTGGACCTGTCGTTGAGCTCGTTCAATGAGCGTGAACTTCAAATGCCAGTCCGTGACGAAGTGTTGATTGGATCAGTGGGTATAATTAGCAGCACGCGCTAACGTGAAATTGATAGCAACGAGCCGGTAATTATTACATTACTTACGCCAACAGTAAATTGTGTTGCCACTGGAGTTTGGTTCAATGGGATTCTTTGATAATAATAATTACCTAAAGAATTCTAGTGTGAATGATGGCCATTTCCACTCCGGTTAGAATGTGAGTTGTACAACTTGAGAGGGTATGTATGATTGTGCATATTTGCTGACCCACTGTCACCCACGCGATGGTGTCAGAGGAGAAGTACAGTTTCCAGTTTTGTTGAGATGCGAGTCCGAGTTCAACTTGCGAGAAGTGTTACCTGACGATTCCGTGAAAATCCCCCCTCCCTCACGTGTATAAGTGCGTGGGACCGAGGGTGCGGGTGTGTGTGTGTGGGGGGGGGGGGGTGCGTGTGGGTGGGTGGGTGTGTGGGTGGGTGTGTGTGTCTGTGTATGTGTGTGAAGAAAGGCGTGGACGGGAAATGTGTCTCTTAATTTATTTCTAGCATATTGCAACTTATATGTATGTATCTTTGAATTATGTGCCATACCCATTAATGTTGTGGTTGTGCAATAAAAGTTATCTTATCTTATCTTATAGGACGTATGGTCGGTTTCAATTTGAAACATTTCACTGCCGTAACTATGCAAAGACGGTGCAAGTGTGCTTCGGTTTATGTATCCGATGTCCGTGAATCACTCGCTTTTAGCTAACCCATTGGATCAATAAGCCTTTTTCTAAACTGCCATCTTGGCTTTTAATCTATGCAAGGTCACAGGTCGCAGGGTGTAAACAAAGCGATTTCCATGCTCGTCGCGTTAAGTTCTGTGTCAGCCAAGACAACTAGTTTTGTGAAATATCAGTTTACATTCGTAGAACCTATGTCATCATTTGAATTAACTGTAGTGGCAGCCCTATGCGACTTTAAACGATGAGATACCACAGGTTTAAAGATTTTTTTACGGAGGCGAGGACTTGTTTTGAATGGCAACAAGGGAACACACGTTAAACGGAGTTTCTCGGCTTTGGGAATCCCCAAAAGTTGTCGAAACTGTGCCGCCGGCCACAGAGCCATGACACGGCGAGCATTCAAACACCATTTAAGTCGATAGGAACTCAATTCGAAATAATGAAAGTTCTCATACAGTATTGCCACTGTCTTTATCAAATGGTAACCTTGGCTAAATGTTTTTAGAATTCGCATTAATGAACGTAATGGGGTCCGAACACTTCACCTGCTCTTTTCTCCCATTGGGTGTTTTCTTGAAATGTTTACACCTCGCGACCTGTGACCTTGCATAGATTAAAAGCCAAAATGGCAGTTTTAAAAAGGCTTATCGGGAGAAAAACAAAACTATCACGACAGAGAATTTATCAGTTGAAAATCGGGTTTTTATCCCTTTACCCAACGAATCGACCGCATCCGCCCGCGTAATATGCAAATTCAGCAGGTGAAAAAATATTATTCTTCGAAAAAATTTCAACAAAAACATATCATGTGGCCCCTCTTTGGAACGACCTCGTCGAGCTCGTTCCAATGAGGGGACACATGATATGGTTTTGTTGACATTTTTTGAAAAAATTTAAAAAATGATATTTAAAAAAATAAATTTTGATATCGTCTGCGTTGGGTTAAGGGTTATAGTGACCAAAATCTCGTAGAAGAATATCTTTTTTTTTGATCGGATAGCGCAAGGATATGGTGTATTGTTTCAGAAAAGGCAATGCAATCCCTTTGAGCTGTGATCACATCTCGTCCACGTTTCGATCATTATGGCCTTTGCTAGACCCACAGTATGGACCTTAAGAAAAATGTATATCGGCATGGACTATCAAATCAGTAACTGACACTGGTTGTTAGGATATGTTCCGGTTTTATCGTTGTTTAATACAATACAATACAATACAATACAATACAATACTTTTATTGTCTTATACCAAAAAGGAGATACATGACAAAACAGATCATAGACACACAAATATCTATCACAAAAGATGGAGACAAATACAAAGGACAGACAGGTGGATTAAGTAATATTCGTTACATGCATGTGAATATATATGACGAGCGTGCTTCCAACTCGAGTGATTTTAATTTTTGCCTAAACAGCTTTTTTATTCTCAGTTAAACCCTGCGGTGCTGTTCCGTGTACAGAGAGAATTACGCCAGCTCAACGGATGCAGCACAGCACTGTTAGGGCTTTTTCGCCAGCTTCTGCAAGCCTCATGGTACGTACTCATATGCCACTATCTGCACTAGATAAGATAAGATAAATAATTCAATTAAAACTGAGTCCGCCATACGAGAACATACACTATTCAAAAAAGAAGGGGGTATCCAAACTGATGTTGATATTTTCGGAAAATGGTATTGGATACACGTGATTGGACACATCAATATGTTACCAAGTTGAGTGTGGATCATGAATGTCACCGGCCCACGAAAACTTCGTGCAGGTTTTTCGCACGAGCGCCGCGTTAATGTCTGCGGGGTACGTTTTGAAATTTTCATTTGGACTGGACAGTCTTTTTCGGAGGTCTCATCGTTCTTTTCTTGGTATAAACTCGTTCATCAATAGTTTCTGGCCGCAACATAGCTTTTGAGGTATGCGAAGACTGCCACGTGACGAATGTTGGAAGCTGGCAATAGACAGACTGCAGTTGCGCAAATTCTTAACGTTACTCCATCGGTGATTAGTACGTTGTGGTCACGCTTCCGTCAGACATGCAATGTTGATGACAGACGTCAGTCAGGTCACCCAAGGGCGACAACTGCTAACCAGGATCGTTTCATCCTAACCACAGCATTACATAACCACCTCTCAAAGTGCCTCAGAAATTGGACAGCCGCTGCACCGAGCGACAGATGTGCGAGTCAGTGGTCAGACTATCCGAAATCGCCTACACAGCTGGAAGTTGTACGCTCGACGACCTCGTATAATTCCATGTTTGACTGAACGTCACATCGCAGCAATGCGTAATTGGTGTGGAGCACGACAGCGCTGGGGCAATCGTCGGTGGAGCAACGTCATGTTTTCTGATGAATCGAGGTTCACTCTCGACTTCCACGACAGGCGAAACAGAGTGTGGCGGCGGCGGGACGAACGATACCATGGCGTAACCGTTACGCAGCACGATCGTTTTGGCCGTGGATCGGTTATGGCGTGGGGAGACATAACCATGACAAGCAGAACAGCATTACATGTCATCAAG
This sequence comes from Pictodentalium vernedei, assembly GCA_031216915.1. Taxonomy (NCBI): domain Eukaryota; kingdom Metazoa; phylum Mollusca; class Scaphopoda; order Dentaliida; family Dentaliidae; genus Pictodentalium; species Pictodentalium vernedei. The sequence continues at coordinate 376,146,267 of CM062291.1, forward strand.
GGCGTGTCACAGGGCAGTACTACCGTGACAACATGTTAGCAGCTCATGTCGTGCCATTTGAACGACGCCACGGCCGTCGATTCATTTTCCAAGATGACAATGCAAGAGCACACATGGCCCGTGTCGTTACAGAGTTCCTCCAGGAGCAGAACATCTCGACACAGCCTTAGCCAGTACGAAGTCCAGAGCTTTCACCAATAGAGCATGTCTGGGATGTGCTTGACAGGCGCCTACGACAACGCAAACAGCCCCTACCAATGTCCAGGAACTCGCCGCGGAACTGCAGAAACAATGGAATACCATCAGTCAAGCTGATATTGGACGTTTGGTGAGGGTTTATGCCACGTTGGATCCGCCCTTGTCTCGCGAACCGAGGAGGATTTACAAGGTATTGAGGTCTTGGCACGGATATGGTAAATTCTCTGACTGACTGCCCATGTCTTCTATAACTCAGTGCGTGGAATGTGTGCTTGCCACACACCCAACAATCTCTGAAATCATTCACCGGATGTCACAGTGCAATGCCTCAATTGTCGTTTTGATAAAAATATACAAATATTTCTTCATATATCTCCCTTTTATCAAATATCCCCTACTTTTTTGAAAAATATATTATCAAAGTGACAGATTAAACAGATTAATCTTCACTGTTGAGTCACTCCTGTGAGTGGGCATACAATGTATGTGTCCCACTGATAAGCTAAACTCATTAGTTGATCATGGCCTCGGATAAAAAAAAAGAAAAAAGAAGAAGAATCGGTAGTTTTCACCAGTGGTATGATAGACTTTCGAAACTACATAACGGTCATGACCACATTGAGCTTTTTTACCATACTGATTTCTGTGCGTCGGAATATGAGTTATAAATCGGCCGACCTCGCGAATAACTTCAACACCTTCACAGGCAAAGAGTAACTCAAATCTTTCCAGTCGCCAGAGAAGTTGGAAGTGCGGAATTCGCTTGCCGACAATGTCCATAAGCTCGAAAAACGTTGTACGAGGGGAGGTCAAAAAGTTTTGAGCTTAACATAAATAAAGCTGGAATATCGGTTCAGAACATATTTATTTGTCAACATCGCCGCCTTGTAATTCAATACACTTGTTCCACCTGGTCTGCCAGTCGTTGATGCCGCGTCTGTAGAAATACATATCTTAGTCCTGTAGCCAAGCCTCCACTGCAGCAGTAAGTTCCTCATCATCTTGAAATCTTTGACCACGTGAGTGTTTCTTCAAATTTGGAAAGAGATGGAAGTCACCTTGACCACGTAAGTGTTTCTTCAAATTTGGAAAGAGATGGTAGTCACTTGGTGACTACCATCTCTTTCCAAATTTGAAGAAACACTTGTAAACGTGGTCTAAGATTTCAAGATGATGAGGAACTTACTTCTGCTGTGGAGGCCTGGCTACAGGACCAAGATATGGATTTCTACAGACGCGGCATCAACGACTGACTGACCAGGTGGAACAAGTGTATTGAATTCCAAAGGGACTATGTTGAAAAACAAATATGTTCTGTACCGATATTCCAGCTTTATTTATGTTAGGTTCAAAACTTTTTGACATCCCCTCGTATTTGGAACAGGCAAACAAAGCATGTAGTTCATCTTCGACCGAATTTGATCGAATTTGTCTTACACTTTTTGCAGTGCCTCTGTACCCTGAGTATTGGTGCCGATTTTTATCAAGTCATGGGCGCTAATACGGAATCTGGTGACAAATCTCCTCTCCTTCGCGGGTAGGGTATCGATGTAAAACTCCCTACAGTAGTTCTCTTCGACCGAATGATTGAACTTTAATTTATACTCTCCGAATGAACGCCTTTTCGTGTCGAACCGCTTTTCCATGCCCGACAGTGCAAGTCACAGAGTCGCGTTTTTAATTGTTTCTCAAAATTAAGGGGAGCGCAGTTTAGGTTCAGCCACATGTTGCGAAACCCACAAGTCGAAAAGACGCTACTAAACCGCTTCCTGAATTCAGTCCTTGGATAAAGACATCCTTTTGTCGACTGTAATTCCCCTAGACGGTGTGTTAAACCTCTTTATTGGAAAATATATGCGTCCATAATTTATACATCACAGTTAATCGATCACCACTGTAGACAAGGCCGTTTTAAACACCTTCAGTCCTGGGACCAAAACATCCGATTGTCTGTCATAATTTACCTGGCCGATTTTCAGTTTGCGTTTATTTGAAAGCTGATGCGTTATGCAGCTTGCGTTTAACGCTTTGCCCAACGAATCGCCTGCATCCACCCGCGTAATATGTAAATTGAGCAGTTGAAAAAATTTAATTTTTCAAAATATTTCAACAAAAGTTACAAAAACATATCATGTGACCCATCATTGGAACGAGCCCATTGAGCTCGTTCCAATGAGGGGTCACATGATATGGTTTTGTTGAAATTTTTTGAAAAATTTAAAAACATTATATTTAAAATAATAAATTTTGATATCGTCTGCGATGGGTAAAGGGTTAATCGAAATGTAAATATAGTTCCTGATAACCTCCTTTCACCCTTCATCCATATTTTCCTCACATACAAGTTGGAATTCTCCAAAATGTGAAATTTTCCTCCTATTGACAGGTTCAGAAATCTCACCAGGGTGCTATTACAAACTACGTCCCCACTCACTTTACCTATATAGCCATGGGCAGGTCCAGAGAGGGGGCGCACTGCTATTTTTTATGACTCAATTTTTTCTCAAGCATCCATAGAGGGGACACGGTATTATTCCACTACCGGACCAGGGGTGACGTCTGGATTTCCCAGACGCGGAGGGGGGGGGGGGGGGGGTGGCGGTAGAGAGTCCTCGGTCCCCCGAACCATGATCGTCCCGGTGAGAGATTTTTTTTGTTTTAACAAGAGAATCTAACGATATCCAATCTCCCGCCGAGTTTTAGGTTGCGATAGGAATAAGCATATGAGGTGATCAAGATATATGAAAAGATGGATGAAGAAACACTGAGATGATGAGTGGACTTCACTGGACATGGTTAAATACCTCATTTGGTTCATTGCAACTCAAGGAACCATATGGAAACTTCAAATGAGAAGAAATCAAAGTACATAAAGGGATATAACTGTGCTGGAAATTTTCATAACATTATTATCAAATCCGTCCGTCCGTCCGTCCGTCACAAACATTGTCCGCTTAACTCCTCCTACAGTTTTCGGTGGATTTTTACGAAACTTGGACTGAACTATCGGTATCAAGCGTAGATGTGCATGTGGTCAGGAATTTTCGATGCGACGAATTTTGCGTGGTTGCGGCCCTTGGGAATAGCGAAATTTCCATCACAAAGGCTTAACTCCTTCTGCATTTTCCATTGACTTTTTACGAAACTTGATGTGCAGTATGAGTATGATGTGTACATGTGCATGTGGAAAGGAAGTTTCGATTCGAATAATTTTTCCAGAGTTATAGCCCTTGTCGACTTTGAATTTACCAAAATTGCAGGTTTTTGGAAGATATCTTTAGTTGCGATTAAAGAAATTAGATGATATTAAATGAGTGACATTACTGGGTATGAATACATGTGTCCAGGTTGATAATGACATTGGTCCGCATTTTTTTTACCAGAATTATTGCCCTTTCTGTACTAAGAATTCATCTGAATTTCTGTGATGATATATTTGTCTCCATCTTTTTCTGGTTCTGGCTTGCATCCATGCAACTGTGTGTTCATTTATACTTCCAGAAATTTGACGTGGCTACGGCCCTTGCTAATGGCACAATTTCCGTCTTTTTACCAAACACCATTTCAATATCCCCCTCTCGACTTCGGCGGCGGGGGATAATTAGGAAAAAGTCGCAATATCTGTGTAGAGGCTTCGTGAGAGACAAAACGAAACGCAAAAACAAATTATGGCTTGTGGAACCCTTTACCTAACACAAAAAGTCTGACGACACTTGCAAATAAAATTCCTGAATAACTATTTTCTTTCATTGTTTTTATCAAAAACATAGCTTATGACCCCCTCATTGGAATGAGCTCGTTCCAATGAGGGTCATAAGCTATGCTCTTGAGACAAAAATGAAAAACAATTATGGAAATTAAATGATTTTTTGTGAATAGCGCTGGCCGGTTTTGGCCGTTACGTTGGATAAAGGGTTAAAAGACAAGATTTCATAGATTTGTTTACGTCGTGTTACACACAGTCATACAAATGGAGGTCTGTAGTACCCGATGCGGGCTGTTTGGCGCCCAGCACAACCAATTTGGAGTACTGGAGTACCGAATACGTGTTAATTAAAAAAGATGTTGCGTCATAACTACAACATGTACATTTTATTTATTCACTAATAAAAATATCCAAGAAGTCCATTTTTAACTATAATCCCGACTGGCTCATACAATACAGTCGCCGTGGACTGGCCATAATCCACACGTGGGCAGTGATGCGCACGTATGTGTTTACCAGGTAAAAAAAATCATCATCAGCCAGTACCCGGTGTTTCATTAATTAAAGTTTTGATGATTATTCCTATAATTGGTGTTTGAAATTTAATATTGCGTCCGTGGAAATATTGTCCGCTCGTTTAAGTGACCAGTCCGCGGAGTCTTTTCTGTATTCCTTCTTCATCAAGGCGAAGACATGCCTTGTTGATGCAGTTGACACAGTAGTCAGTCGGGAAATGAGAGATCACCCCACTTCAATCGGTCATCTTCGCAGTGCCCATGTACGAGTGTGCTGATTTGTTGCTCAAACGGATTTAGTGACTAAGAATTCCTTTAAGGTGAGTAAACGTGTATGAAATGTAAAATGCATTCTTCTTGGAAATGGATAAATTTAACCGAAAATATCGACTTTATGTCTATTGCCAGTAAACCCTTTGAAACCGAGCGGCCGCTTTTCCGGCCAGGAACATGATACGTCATAACGACATTATATAGGATAGCTGTTCAGTAAATGTATGGGGAAGACCAATCAATATTTTCAACGTGCAGCCCCGAGGCTGCACGTTAAAAATATTGATTGGTCTACCCCGAATAATGAATATGGACTCGTCTAATTGCTGCAATTGGACTGACATGGAAGATACCACAAGATCCAATCGCCACTTGTTCCCAGAGGAAAGTCAGAAGGCGTAATATTATTTATTTATTTACTGGTGTTTAAGGTCACATATTTCTGCACAATGGCTGATCATGACCATGAAAGTTTTACGGGTGGAGGAAGCCGGAGTACCCGGAGAGAGCCACCGAGCAATGACGAGCAGCTGCACGCTCCCCAACATCGTAACTCCGCACTGCAGCACAGGCAGGGTTAGATTGGTTGAAGACATGCGCACCATTGACGTGCTGTGTGCCTTAGTTCACGGCGTTATTGTGCCCCCA